>JASUUL010000013.1:0-321108 GCA_030449875.1 Aegle marmelos
AGAAGGTGGATAATGCAGTTCATCGCTCATTCTCGAGGAGATAAGGGCGATAATATTACAACGGGAAAGATAACCTCAACTCTTTTTCTTTCTAGAAGAATAGTCATCAAACTCATCATTATCATTTTCACATGGATCACACATGCTTGGCCGGGGAACATCATAAAGTACAAGGAAGTTTATCTAGATAAAGGAAGTTTTAGGAAGAGAAATACAAGATAGGTAAAGGGGTTACCATTAGGAAGAATTTGAGTGGTGATTAATTGTGTTCAATCATAGAATAGGTAAAGATAGTCTGGTCTGGTCCTGAGGGGCTAATGGAGAGGTTCAAGCTAGAAGCGATAGATATTAGGTTTTTTCATAAACGGGTTCGAAGTTTGGATGGGAGTGGTATTTTAGGTGAAAGTTTTCATAGTTTGTTATCCACTTAGCAAGATAAGCTTGAGAAGATGGGTTTCAAATCTGTTTCCAAAGGATTTGAATGATACAGATATCTAGTAGATTCGCCAAGGATCGGAAGGTATCTAATTCGCCGTTGGATGAAAGAGAAGATCAAGTGAATGATCTTGAAGTTTATAGATCAGCGGTGATGAACGGTAGCAATCTTTGCACTTGCGAGTTGTTTAATCTTGGTTTGAACTTGAATTTTGGGAAGTGGAAAATTTGGATCATACAGTGAAGATTGAAATTTGGGTAGATAGTGAGGAAAATGCTACCAACGTAGAGTGTAAGGATAATGATATTATTGATGAGAACTTACAAGAGATAGAGCTTAAAGATGCAAGATGCTAAATGGATTAATGGAGAAAATATGGATTGAAACTACAATTGAAGATGCAAGACATACATAGATTAAGAGCAAAAAAGATATCAAGGCGTTGTCAGGCTTTATTCGACTATTGGGCAGCCAAATACGATTCGGGTCAAATGCAGAAAGGTCAATTTCGGAATAAAACTGGTATTGATTAATTTGGAATTAATTTCAAGCCATATACCGTTTTGGAAAGATAATTAAGATAGCTTTCAAAGAATTTTACAGAGTTAGATTTGGAGTTCTCTAGAAGGAGTTATGACCAATTTATTACAGCATGTTTAGACTTGGAATTTCAACGACTCCTTAACTAGTTAGGAAAACTTCTCCGACTTGAACTAGTGATTTAATCTTTTTTGGATTTTTGGGTCTCTAGTGGCCTATTTCAACTCAGCAACCTTGCTATGTAAGACAATTAGAGATTAATGTTATTTGAATTTAAAAGAATTATTTTTTCTTTGGTTCTTTTGAGAACTAGTGAACTTATCAAGAATTTGCATTCTTGTGGCGTTCAAATCAAGACTTATCACTCACCTTCATCTAAATCTTGAGTGTGGCGTCAATATCCTTCTCGATACCTTTGGTTCATGTTTGATTAAGCATTAGGTCAAGGTTTTGTTTGTCTTAAATCTGTTTAAAACTTTTTGGGTAGTTGAAACTTTAAAATTAAGTATTCTCCTTAAAGTTTCAATGTGGGATTGGCATCATTTGGTATCAAGGCAAGGATGGAATCAGGTTTGAATGTCTTATTTATTTTGATTATCAAAAACAAAGAATACAACAAAAAAAAAACACAGCAAAAAAAAAGAAAAACATACAGCAAAAAAAAAAAGATTGCAAAAAAGATTGATATTCTACTTTCATCAATTCAATTGTGTTCCTTTACTTGCTTGTTTTTTTCTTCAATTTCTTTTTGTTCTTTGTGGATATCTCTTAATTCTTTTTCTTTAATGTGCTGGAATAGCATTTTAAAACAAAACTTGTTTTATTTTTCTTGGTTTTGTTTTTAGTTCAATAAAGAACTGAAAGAGAGAATTAATAAAGGCAATAGTTTTACAGATTCTTAGTAAGGAAAAAAGGCAATTTGTGTGTTAAATCACGATAGTTAAGTTGAATCAAATTAAGTGAAACACGTTGAGGTGTTGTGAGGTTTTGCTAATTAATTTTGCAGGATCACAAAGGAAAAGTTGATATAGATCAATTGAAATGTCGAGTGCACAACAATTTGAGCGCATGAATCGATGTTTTGGAGAGATCCATGATCAATTGGAAAGGCAAGACACTGCCATAGCTAATCTACAAAAGGGCAACAACCAATAGCTCCCCAATATAAGAGATAATCAATGGCGTCTTTGCCATGGGAGATTTGGTGATGACCTAGATAATTTTGATTGGGCCACCGTTGACATGCGTGAAAGAGATGATAGAAGGCGAAACAATGGGATCGTTATTTGGGAAGTATCAAACTAAAAATTCCTTCTTTTCAAGGTAAAAATGATCAAGAGCTTATTTGGAGTGGGAAAAAAGGTGGAGCTAGTATTTGATTGCCATAATTACTCGAGAGAAAAAGGTAAAACTATTTTGGATTGAATTTACTAATTATGCTATTATTTGGTGGGATCAACTTGTTTTGAGTCGGAGAAAACGATCATAAACACTATAAACACACTTACGGAAGATGAAGGCCATCATTGAGGAGGAGATTTGTTCTAGTCATTATTATGAGAGCTACACCAAAGCTTCAAAGTCTTACACAAGGCTTCAGAAGTGGAAGACTACCAATGAGGAGATGGAAATAATCATGATTGAACACATTAAAGAAGAACGAGAGGCCATTATGGCTAGATTTTTACATGGTTTAAATCAAATATTGCTAATGTGGTTGACTTGCAATATTATGTTGAATTAAAGACATGGTTCACATGGCCCAAAAGTGTATTTAAAACTTAAAAAAATGGTTTCAAAATTTAGGTTCATCTTCCTCATGGAAGTCAAAATGGAGCAAAGATGAAAAGTTTTTCAAAGCCTAAGATTGAGCCAATCAAGGATCATAAAAGGGGGGGACCAAGGAAAGGTAAATCTAATTAGGAACACGATTGAGCCCAAAAATAGAGATATTAATGTTTTAAATGTTTGGTGAGTCATATTGCATCTCAATGCCCAAATAAGGAGTAATGATCTTAAGGATGATGGTGATGTTGAAGCGATGAGTGACTCGGATGATGCTAATCTGTTGATGGTAAATTGATGGTTGTTAGGCGTGCTCTTAACATGCAAGTAAAGAGGATTACATCAAACAAACGTGATAAATATTTCATACTAGATGCCATAAAAATACAAAATGTAGTATGATAATTGCGGGTGGTTTTTGTACTAATGTAGCATTAGAACATAGTTTGGTTGAAAAATTGAATTTGAAAACTTTAAAACACAGCCATATAAGTTACAATGGCTGAATGTTCGTAAGAGGTTAAAGTAAATAAACAAGTGCTGGTTTCATTCTCTATTAGGAGATATAAGGATGAGGTTGTATGTGATGTAGTACCCATGCATCTCACATTCTTTTAGAGGTGACCTTGGCAATATGATTTGGAACACCCAGTGAGAATGATGGTTCTTAAATAGATATTCTTTTTGTAATGAATAACTCAAAGGCAAATCACTCTTCTCACCCTTCAACACCTAGGCAAGTGTATAAGGATCAAATGACAATACAAAAAGAGATGAGTAAAAAAAGAAAATGAGAGCACAAAAGAAAAGAGAATGATTAAAAGTTCAAGTGGAAAGATAGAAAAAAATATTGTTGAAAGAAAAGAAAGGCAACATGTAAACTTGTTTGCAAAAGAGAGAGGTTAAAGGGCCTTCTTTTAAAACAATTAATCATTTACTTTTGTGCAAAGGGTTTGTTTGCATACTAATAAAGCTTAACTATTTTTTGCCTAGTGCTAATTGTGACTCCAGGACTTTGATGATGTGTTTCCAAATGAAGTCGCAATAGTTTGCCATATTAGGGAATTGAACAGCATCAAATCGACTTTCTTTCGGGAGCTACCATTCTAATAGACCGCTTTATGTAAGTCCTGAAGAGACAAAGGAGCTTCAAAGGCGGGTTGAAGAACTCTTTCAAGGGATATGTGAAGGAGAGCATAAGTCCATATGCGATACCAATTCTACTAGTGCCCAAAAAAGATGAAACATGGAGGATGTGTGTTGAATATCGTGCGATTAATAAAATCACTGTAAAGTATCGACATCCATTCCTAGACTTGATGACATGCTTGATGAATTGTATGGTTCTTGTGTGTTTAGCAAAATAGATCTTAAAAGTTGATATCATTAAATTAGGATTAGAGGGAGATTAGTGAAAAACTGCTTTTAAAACAAAATATGGTTTATATGAGTGGTTAGTAATGCCATTTAAAATTATCTAATGCACCTAGCACTTTTATGAGATTAATGAACCATGTTTTGCATGCTTTTCTTGGTAAGTTTGTAGTTGTCTATTTTGATGATATTTTGATCTATAGCAAAAGTCTAGAAGAACACGTTGAGCATTTGCAAAGTGTATTGATTGTTTCAAGGAAGGAAAAGTTGTATGTTAATTTGAAAAGTGTGCTTTTGTACAAATCAGATTGTTTTTCTTGGTTATGTTGTAAGTGCTAAAGGAATTGAGGTTGATGAAGAAAAGGTAAAGGCTATTGAAATGGCCTACACCTAAAAGCGTAAGTGAGGTAAGAAGTTTTCATGGTTTGACTAGTTTTTATAGAAGATTTGTGAAGGATTTTAGCACCTTGCTGCACCTTTAACTGAAATTGTTAAGAAACACGTGGATTTAAGTGGGGTAGTGAACAAAAAAGGGCATTTAATCTAATTAAGGAGAAATTGGTTTCGCAATTTACCCAATTTTACTAAAACTTTTGAAATTGAGTGTGATGCCTTAGAGGTAAAGGATGGAGCTGTTTTGATGAAAAGCAAGTGGCGTCCAATTGCTTATTTTAGAGTTGAGAAGGTTGGTGTGGCAGGATTAAACTATCCTACGTTTGATTAATGGTGAAATGTATGTATTAGTGAAGCATCTTAGAAACTTGGCAATATTATCTTCTACCTAAACAGTTTGTCATACACATGTCATTGTATCATGAGTCCTTAAAGCATTTGAAAGGACAAGGTAAGTTGCATAAGACATGCCAAATGGGGTTGAATTCATTAAGCCATTTCCTTATGTGATCAAATACAAACAAGGTAAGGAGAATGTGGTTATGATGCATTATCGAGAAGGTATTGTCATTTTATCTATTACATTAAATACAAAGTTGTTAGGATTTAAGTACATTAAAGAATTATATGTTAATGATCTTGATTTTGCTAATGTGTTTAATGCTTGTGAAAAGCTGCATTTTGGAAAGTTCTATAGGCACGATGGGTTCTTGTTTAGAGAATAAATTGTGTGTGCCATATAGTTCTTTGCGTGAATTGTCGTGCTTAAAGCTCATAGGGGAGGTTTAATGGGACATTTCGGCATTGCAAAAACTTTAGATGTTTTAAAAAGAACACTTTTTTTGCCACATATGAAACGTGATGTTGAAAGAATATGTGAGAAGTGTATCACTTGTAAACATGCTAAGTCTAGAGCTTTACCCATGGATTGTATAAACCTTTACCTATACCTGTAACCTTGGGTTGACATTTCTATGGACTTTATTTTGGGTTTACCTAGGTCAAAAAGGGGGAAAGGATGCTATTTTTGTTATTGTTGATAGGTTTTCAAAGATGGCACATTTCATTCCATGTCACAAAACTAATGATGCAACAAACATAGCTAATTTATTTTTCAAGGAAATAGTCAGATTGTATGGAGTACCAAGGAGCATAGCTTCAAATCCAGATGCTAAGTTCTTGAGCCACTTTTGGAAAACTATGTAGGGTAAGTGGGTACTAAACTTTTGTTTTCTACTACTTGTCATCCACAAACTGATGGACAAATTGAGGTTGTAAATAGAACATTGTCCACGATGTTGTGTGCCATTATTCAAAAGAATTTGAAAACTTAGGAAGAATGTTTGCCACATGTTGAATTTGCTTACAATAGAATTGTCCATTCAGCTACTAAATTTTCACCATTTGAGATTGTATATGGTTTTAATCCATTAACTCTTTTGGATTTATTGTCGTTACACATTGATAAGCTTTCTAGTTTGGATGGTAAAAAGAAAGCTGAATTTGTTAAGCAATTGCGGGAGAAAGTACGACCACAACATAGAAAAGAGGACTGAACAATATGCTACTCAAGCCAACAAAGGACGTAAGCAAATGGTTTTTCAGCCTGGAGATTGGGTTTGGGTGCATATGAGAAAGGAGAGATACCAAGCACAAAGGCTTTCAAAGTTGCATCAAGGGAGATGGTCTATTTCAAGTGGTTGCACGAATCATGACAATGCCTACAAATTGGACCTTCCAAAGTGAGTATAATATGAGTGCTACTTTTAATGTTTCTGATCTTTCCTTTTGATGTAGGTGAAGATTCGGGGACGAATCCTTTTGAGGAGAGGCGAAATGATGAGAACTATCAAGAGAATACCATTAAAGTTTCAAGTGACCCTTTGCATATTCATAAAGCCCCAAATACAAGAGCTAGAGCCAAAAGATGCAAGCTACCTTAAATAGATTAATTGAGAAAATATTGATTGAAACTGCAATTTAAGATGCACGACATCATGAATTGGGCTTGAAGAGATGTCAAGGCATTGTGGGCTTTATTCAAGCTATGGGCAGCCAAATACACAATTCGAATCAAATGCAGAAATGTCAATTTCGAAATAAAACTGGTATTGATTGAGCTGGAATTGATTTGCAAGCTATATATCGTTGGAAAGATAATTAAGATAGCTTTCTAAAGAATTTTACAGAGTTGATTTGGATTTCTCTAGAAGGAGTTATGACCAATTCATTATAGCATGCTCGGACTTGGGAATTTCAACGGCTCCTTTAATCTCTTTAACTAGTTAGAGAGAACTAGTTCGACTTAAACTAGACATTTAATCTCTTTCAAATTGATAAGTTCCACAAGAATTAGACATTTAATCTTTTTCCGATTTTTGGTTCTTTATTGGCCTATTTAAACTCAGCAACCTTGCTATGTAAGACAATTAGAGATTAATGTTATTCGAATTTGAAAGAATTATTCTTTCTTTGGTTCTTTTGAGAACTAGTGAACTTATCAAGAATTTAGACTTATCACTCACCTTCTCATCTAAATCTTGAGTGTGGCGTCAATATCCTTCTCTATACCTTTGGTTCATGTTTACTTAAGTGTTGGGTCAAGGTTGTGTGTCTTAAATCTGTTTAGATGTAACACCCCACTTTTATGTTTGTGCCTAAAGTAACATTAAGTATTTTGAAGAAACAATTTCAAAATAAGCATTTTATAAATATTGAACAAAAAGATTTGTTACATAAAACTATATAAAAGGGTTTGTCACACAAAAAAAACTTGTTACAAAAGTCATAACTATTTCCATAAACACGCTTATTGTATTTATGCTTAGGTAGGAACATAGTTAAGCACGTTGTGCAACCCAAGGTCTGTTATTTCCATATGCACCTCGCCTTAGTAGAGACTTAGCGCGCACCTACTCAGTTCCTGCAATGTAAGGACTACCTGAGCAAATGCCCAGTAAGCAAACACTTGAATGCATGTATTATGTATCATGCCTATGAATGACTTTATAAAATAAGTGCTAAACCTTTTACATGAAACTTTAAAATATGAAGAACAATGTTAGGGCCCTAGGTTTATTGTACTACAAGACTAGCATTCTATAACATGCCCTTGGTCTTAAATTAATTGATTAGTTGGGCGTTACGTATTGCCGTCCCCAAAGGATCTCTTTTCTTAGCTTAGAGGGTTTGCCTTCTTTATGAATGCTTGCCACCTAGTAGTACAGCAACCCCTTTTCTTTAAAATCATTAAAATGCCTATTTAACAAATCACTCGTGAAATGCATGAGATCAATGCAACTTATGTCACAGCATATAAATCCTCTAAATATATAATAAAGCACAACATGAAACTATAACATATAACATGGTAAGTCAGCGTCAAGCCTGCTGAGTTATACCAACATCATAATTTAGGCGCGCAGTGCCAACCATGACATAATAAAATAAGAGCATCACATGTTAGGCGCATTACCGACCATCCAATCACATCCTAGGCAGCATAGCCAAGTCATATGAGGATGATATCATGATGTAGGGCGCAGAGAAATGCCATTGGGATTTAATAATAATTAATCAAACCACAATAATAGTCATTATAAGACAAGAGATTATTTAGGACTAAACCTAACATAAGAGAATTATTACTTTAAGCTAATTAAATATATTTCCCTTACATTGTAGTTGAAGTGAAGTGTTACTTACCTGTTTTTCTTTGGTTCCCCTAAACCTTCCTTCCTAAATTGAGAATTTCTTTACTAGGGATGCTTTGGCTTAGAATGGGACAATATGGGATTTCTAGGGTTTATGGAGAAATGTAAGGGCTAAGGGGTATTTATAGTGTTTCCTAAGACCCATGAGTGGTTAGGATTTTACCACCACATCATTTGATTAATGGTGGAGATTTATTTCTCTACAAATATCTTGGTGATTTCTAGAATGCTTAGGATTTTGCCACCTAGCACTTAATTAATGATAAAGATTTATTTCTTTATAAATATCTTAGAAATTTCTAGAATTCTAAATCTCTACAACATTTCTTATTGCATCATCACTTATGTCACTATTAGCTCTAATTATTGATTTATCCTTTCATAATTATCTTTAGTAATTTCTAAAATTTCTAATATCTCTACAATATTATTTTATGTCATTATATTATTATACCTTATTATTATTATTATTCTTATGATAAATGCTTAAGCGAGTTTGTTAGGTTGATTATATTATATCCAAGTTAGAAGCTTGTACCTCACATTAGAACTTTCTTGGGTAGTTGAAACTTCAAAATTAAGTTTCCTCCTTAATGTTTCAATGTGGGATTCACACCAGCATCTGTCTGCAATAGGCGTTGTCTGACAGTTGGAATCCTTAGAGGTAATGGATGCTATGTCATCTGCTTTAGCTTCTAAACTGCTGTGGTCTGCTCTGGTCCCCAAAGTGGGGCATTCTTTTTTAGCATTTTTGACAGCTGTGAAGTGTGGACCACTATATGAGGAAAAAAATCTCTGAGATAATTGATTATCCCGAGAAACTACTGAATCTGCTTTCGGATAAGTGTTGATCTGTAAAGTGCATGAGTTCTTGTGTAATATGTGGCCCTAGATGGTAGTGACCATCTTTGATGATCATGCCTAAGAATTCAATGGAATCCTGTTACACCAGAGCATTGCAGGAACTTAACCTGCCACTTTGGGATCCGATCTAACTTAGAACAGATCAAGATCTTGCATGCTCGGGTTTCTACCCTATATACTTGATACTAGAGGAGTAACCATTACACATACCACCCTAAACTGGAGCCACACCCTGGGTATTAACGAGGATGAACAATGTCTTTGGAAACTGACTCTGGAATTTGATATACGGGAGGAAACTAAGACTATGATCTAAACCTAGTGTATTTGAATTTCTGATACACAGGATCCTCTGTACGAGGCAAGTGTAGAGCATACTCGTCGATAAGCCAAAGGAGGGGTGAACAACCTACGACGAACTGTGACCCTTAACAGAAGAATAGAAAGAGAGAGATTTAGCTAGCCATGGATATTTTGAAAATACTTCTTTATTTTCCCATTGGCAGCTTTGAAGTATTTATTGTGAGGTTTTCAATACTCAAGAGGAAGAATGGAAGGATTTAACATACTCTTTTGTGCTCTTGTGTTAATAAAAGCAAAGACAGAAATGGGTTTAGAGAATTTAGAAAGAAGAACACTGATTTTGATTGATAGCCTTGTTTCCTGGGCAAGGTTAATAGAATCGACATTATGAATGGCAGGAATGTCCTCTGAATCTGAATCAGAACTTTGATCAGCAAGGATAAAAATTATTTCATCATCATATTCTTGTTGTTATGAGAATACTGACTCAACAACTTCACATGCGAGAGTGGTGAGACATTTTGAAGATGTTCAAGTAGCACAGTTGATTTGGTGGTTGTTTAGGCGAGGACTTTGCAAAATGACCTTTCTTTTTACAAATGAAACATCTGGCATTCTTTTGACCTCTGGACTGGAAAGGTTTTTTGCGGAAATACCTATAGGGTTGTTTAGGCTTTATGGAACTGTATTTCTTAGAATGTTTGGAAGGAGGGTATTTTTTAAAATGGGATTTTTTCTTAGTCGAACAGTGATAGGATTTCTCATCCTTGCATTTGATGGCAAGGTTAGGTTTCTTTGAGCACTCTTGAAGGGCTCTTTGTGTTTTATCAGGTCCTTGAAAAACTCTTTTTGTTCACAGAACTTTTCGAGGAAGGAGACAGCCAATTGATAAATCTTCCCAAATGATAGGGTATCAATGTTAAGCTGATGAACATGGAGCTGTCTTTGTAATTCTGGCAGAATCTTCTTAGGAAGAGATGTAGCGAAAACATGCTTGAGAGAAGCATCATTGAAGCCATTGAGCTTGTAGTATAGAACTGTCATCTCTTATAATGAAAATCTAGATCTTTGATTTTCAGAGAACAACATTTCATTGGTGAAATTCCTTTCTGGCTGCTTGTTGAGCCACTGTTGGTTCCCTTAGGAACTGTTTATAGATGAGTCCTAGGACTTTAGGGATAGTGGCCTGATACAGTTGGAGTTGTCTGTACTGGCCAAGACTTTTGAACCAGTCTTTTAATGAACCAAGGAATCTGGAACAGAATTCTCTCAGAATTGATTCTGGAGTAACATCAGGTTTGAGCATCTACACGTCTATCCATGCAGAAAATTCTTGAAACTCTGGAACCACTAATATTTTGATATATCATCAAAGGTGAACCAAGGTCCATGAGATGATTTTGGAATATAATTGTTTTGATATGGAGGAGCATCTTCTGGATCCTCGACTATTGGAGGTCCCTGTGAGGTAAAGGGCTCATCCTCAACAGGGGACTGAGGTTCATTGGAACCTGTTGATGGCTGAACCATGAATAGATCAGGGATA
Source organism: Aegle marmelos (assembly GCA_030449875.1). Classification (NCBI taxonomy): domain Eukaryota; kingdom Viridiplantae; phylum Streptophyta; class Magnoliopsida; order Sapindales; family Rutaceae; genus Aegle; species Aegle marmelos. The sequence continues at coordinate 10,955 of JASUUL010000013.1, forward strand.
TCAACATAATGTTCTTCTGAATCTAGAATAAACACTGATTCTGTTGAAGAATAGGATTCTTCAGAAGAAGATTTAGAACTTGCTATAGGAGTACTGGCTTCAGAGTGTGGAAAACCAATTTCAAATTCTTGAGAAAAGAGTTGATGCACGGGTCCCTTGTCCTTTGCTAGTGTTTGAGTAGGTTTAGGTGTAGCTTGAGGAGATGTAGTGTAACGCTCCACCTTTTATGTTTGTACCTAAAGTAATATTAAGTATTTTGAAGAAACAATTTCAAAATCAGCATTTTATAAATATTTAACAAAAAAGGTTTGTTACATAAAACTATATAAAACGTTTTGTTACACAAAAAAAACTTGTTACAAAAGTCACAACTAATTCCATAAACAAGCTTATTGTTTTTATGCTTAGGTAGGAACATACTTAAGCCCGTTGTGCAACCTAAGGTCTGTTATGTCCATATGTACGTCGCCTTGGTGGAGACATGGCGTCAGCTTTTCCTACTCAGTTCCTGCAATGTAAGGACTACGTGAGCTAATGCCCAGTAAGTAAACATTTGATGCATGTATTACCTATCATGCCTATGAATGACTTTATAAAATAAGTCCGTGTTGAGGTTGATGGTTTAGTTGAGGTTACAGTTTTAACAGTTATAGGCTGAGCAGTTGTTTTGGTTTCGGTGCACCAACTGGTGGTGTAGGGTAACCATCTTTGCCGTGACTACTTATTACGCTCCTTGGAGTTGGATCTACACTTTTAAGGTTGTGGGTAGGTTAGGATCTTCAAGGGAAAGGTTGAAATTTAAGTGAAAGGTTAGGATGACGCTCCCAGCATGGAGTATTGTCAGGACAGTACCAATAATAGCAAGTTGGCACTCTTTAAATTGTGTATCTATTAGAGCTATTCTAGCCATCACTAGCAAGCCTTTTCTATTATGTAGGGTAAGGATGATGCAGATCCCTCCAAGATGGAGGTGCGTATAACCTTCCCATTTCCATTGAGTAACCAGCTCTGTTTGAATCTCTAAGGTAACATATTACTCTACTTGTGTTGCTTGCAAAAGATAGTCCTGAAAGACTGAATATATTCTTTTGAAGTTGGTCTTTTGTGGAGATAAGGGTTTGGATGGTTCTGGTAAAGGAATTGGGTCTTTGGTAGAGTTTTTACGGACTGATCAGAGGTAAGGAAATTCAAAAATCTGAGCAGAATCTAAGACATAGGAATATTCTACAAGATTCTCAATTTTTTACGTAAGGTGTTTTGTACAAGACTTAGGAAGAGAAAGAATAGACGAAAGGGATACAGGAGACTTGGAAGACTGGGAAGTTGAAGTGGAGGCCATAAGATTTAGGTTTTATTCTTCTATTTCGGGAATCACGAGATCTATCTATAATATACCACCCTAGGGAAGAACGACGTTAGGCTTTGATACCACCGGGGTAGTAGAGTACGTGGCGTTGTTAGTCCGGAGTACTACAGAACTTAACCGCCACTTTGGGATCCGATCGACTTAGAACAGATCGAGATCTTGCATGCTCGGGTTTAGCCTATATACTCGATCTAGAAGAGTAACCATTTCACATACCACCCTAAACCAGAGCCACATCCCGGGCATTAACGAGGATGAATAGTGTTTTTAGAGGCGTGTCTGCGGACTTTGATATAGGGGTAGGAAACTAAGATCTATGATCTAAACTTGGTGTATTTGACTTTCGATACACAAGATCCTCTATATGAGGCAAGTATAGAGCATACTCGTCGATAAGCCAAAGGAGGGTGAACAACCTAAGATGAATCTTGTGATCCTTTATAGAAGAATAGAGAAAGAGATTTAGCTAGCCATGGATATTCTGAAAATATTCTTTATTTATGAAATCCAACTTAACTTACAAAGGAGTGAGAGTTGCCTTATATAGGCGAGAGCTCTCTCAAAAGTAACTTTTAAAAGTAGGACAGGACCCGCTTTTAGACAACATCATTAAAGTAAAGCATCTACTTTTGAAAAGTAGAACAACAAGATAAAAAGAAAATAGGATAGGACACGTTTCTATCTCTTTTTTAAAGCGCTCAAAAAGAAAAACACACTCAACAGAGACAATTATTACATTGGGACAAATAACTTTTCTAAAGAGATATGGTTCTTATTGATGAAGATTCAGTCTCATCTGGATCTTAGCCTTAACCCAATCTTTTTAAAGCTTTTTCTTTTGAAAGTACAGCCTGGCACACAGGCTAAGTGGTAATTTCGGGCTCTCCTTTCTTCTTTCGGATCCGGTGAGGTGAATCCGAACTTGTGAACAATATGGTGGAAAAATCTCTAACTAGTGAGTGAATCTTTCAGTTGGATTGAATGTGATTTGGTCAGAATAGCGGCAAGATTGAAGTGGAGGTTCCTCCAATGTTTGATGGAACGATGTGGAAGACGAACCTAATTCAAATGGAGTGAGAGGTGGAATAAAGAGAATTCCTCGACACGGTCTTGTGAGTCTTGGAACAGGAACTCGATAGTTTGGTCTTTCTTCCTTGATCATAATCCTCTCGTTGTTTGGTTGAGAACGGGATGATGGTGTAGGGATCATGACAATGTCATGTTTAGGTCCAAGTGATGTATGGAGGATGGATAGTAGATCTAGAGGGACATGATTGTATTCTATGAGAAAATTGTGGAGAGGTTCTTTGACTGTTCTTTCTTTGAGTTGAGCTGGATGCGGAACCATGATCCATTCATATGCTATGTCTTGTGTCAAAAAATCACCAGTTTGTGGGTGCTAGAAGTATGGACAATGGACAATAAAGACTGCAGTGAATTGTTTGCCTTTTAGATCTGGCTCTAGCTCTTGTAATTGGGCCTTCATGAATGTGCAAAGGGTTACTTGAAACTTTAATGGTATTCTCTTGATAGTTCTCATCATAAGCGAGACAAGGCTATCAGGCTAATCAAGCATTTGCAGTCTGTCACGGATTATTCTCCTGACAAAGAAGAAGTAGAATCTTATTTCTCTAAACAGGATGAACCAAATGAAGAAACAGTGTTCACACTGGAAACTCATCTGATGAGTCTAAAATAGATGAGTTCCACACAATCTACAATCAGCAATCTTTGTCCCTAAATTCCTCAATTCCAATTCCATCAGTTAAAATCCAGATTTTACCCTCAAAATTCCAAAGACCAATCCCTGCCATTGTTTTCTTGATACAGGTGCTCAGAAAACAATGCTGAATCCAGACATTCTTCCACCTTAACATTGGAAGCCTCACATAGAACATTTCAAAGCAGATGGAAAAATCTTCACTACAGATTTGATTACCAAAAATCCCATTATTATTCAAATTTTCCCCAATTGCGTGATTTGGACCAAAATCATTGGATCAAAACTACCTGATAAGGATATCTTGTTAAGTTTTGACATCCTCACCCAAATTAAACACTTCAAATCATTCCCACTAGAATTCAAGTCAAGTCCATGTTTAAACCCTTTATCAATGTTTTCAGACTTTATAGTCTTATAGATTCTCCACAGTCTTACCAAGACATTTCAGCCAAACTCCTCCATTATTATCCAGAGTCTCATGCCGAGTTCACCCATCCAAATCCATTATGGAAAAATGAGTTTTTCTTTGAACTGCCTTTCAAGCTAAATGAAGACACCAACCCTACTAAGGCAACCCATCTTGGAATGAGTCCTTTTGACTTAGTCCTAGTCCAAAAGGAGTGTTTCCAACTCTTAGCCTAAAGCGTCATCGAGCCCTGATTCTTAATGGGCTTGTCAAGCCTTTTATGTGAAAAAACGTTCTGAACTTGTCCGAGGGAAAAAGAGACAAGATGACAAATTTTCGCTTCCTACCCGACAAAATATTTTCATATATTTGAAAAATGCCCACATCTTTTCCAAATTTGATTTGAAATTAGGTTTTTGGCAATTAGGCATTCGGCAATTAGGCATTCAACCATCTGAGAGAGATACAAAATAGCTTTTTGCTTTCCAAATGCCCATTATCAATGGACAGTTTTACCATTTGGATTAAAAACTACCCCTTCCATCTTTCAAAAGGCAATGGTTAAAATCTTTCAACCTATACTACATCATGCATTGATTTACATTGACGACATCTTGTTGTTTTCAGGAACTCATAAGAACATCGCCTGTTAAATCAATTCTTTGATATTATCCAATCTCATGGGATAATGCTATCTGCAAAGAAAAGCACTATTGCCACAGATAACATCGAGTTTCTTAGAATGGTCATCAAAGATGGTCACTACCAACTAGGAAAACACATTGCCCAGGAACTATTTTACTTTCCAGATCAGTATCTGACCAAAAAGTAGATCCAGCAATTTCTCAGAATTGTTAATTACATCCGTGATTTTATCCCTCACGTGGACCAGCACACAAAGTAGCTTCGACTTTATTAAAAAAGAAGCCACCAAAATGGAGCAATAACCACACATTAGCTGTCACTACATTAAAGAAGATTGCACAAGATCCTCCACCATTAAAGATCATCACAGATGGCAATCGAATATTCCAGACTAAAGCAAGTGACACCTCATGGGGTGCTGTACTCCTCGAAGAGATTGATGGAAAAGAAAACTTTATCGGATATGCTAGTAAACACTTTTCTAACTCACAGTGCCACTACCACAGTATCTACAAATAGATCCTAGCCGTGAAAAATGGTATTAAAAAGTTTGAATATCATTTAATCAGTTATCACTTTCTTATCATGATGGATAGCTCATCGTTCCCGGCCATTGTGAATTCAAAAGGGAAGAATATTCCAGAGAAGATGCTCTTAAGGTTAAAAGATTGGTTCTTGAAATACGACTTCTTAGTAAAGCATATAAAAGAGACCCAGAACCTCATCCCAGACTTACTATCCAGACTTGCCAAACCATCACAACTCATGCAGTAATACCATTTCCCTATAATCAACATGGCTACCTCACTCCTAAAGCAAGCCTTAACTAAAAGATATTTTCCTCTTGGAAAAACGTTCAACTCAGCTTTTGCCATCCAAGTCTATGTCAGAAAATATGTTTTTAGGTTTTTTATCAAAGCTTATCTACTCACAAACACCATCCCCATCATGGATTTCCATCCAAAAGAACTATTCCTCACAAATCTATATCTCCATCCAGTCAAAGGAATCACCGAAGATGAGTTATGGTACATCTGGTGCCTAACTGTCCTTTATGTCACAAAATTAGTTTTCCCAGTCAAACCCCTGTACAAACATCTTATGGATCTATAAAAGTCAACTTCTCTCATCTAGATCGTGCTTGAATGGTATTCACCTATTCCTTGGTGGAGAATGAAGTTGCAACAATTATCATCCCTCTACAACCTTCAGAGGATGCCAGAAACTGAAGCAGATATGTTCACATCTGTCTTTACAATTCACAGGCCATACTTCCAACATCCCCACGTCGATAATTTTTGGATCATTGACCAGGCACGTGAATGGTACACCATGCCACATCCAGCCTTTCTGGAACAAGATTAGGATATCCAAAGGAATTTGCATAATTTCCTTTACCAACTCAATCACAAGCCAGAACTACATAAAAACATCTCCCACACCTCTCTAGGCCCTCAACATGACATTCTAATGGTTCTAACTCCTTTAGCCATTTCCACACCAAAGTTCTCAGGTAGTCTGGCTTTTTATTTCAAGATGCGCAAGACCTTGGGAAGACTTCATGTCACTTCCCACCACCTCGATCAACTCGGACACACCACCTCACTCAACGAAGCCAAAGACTAGCAACTAGATTGCTTAGTTAACCACCACCTGACCAAAGACAACCAACCGACCAAGGAAAGACGGGAAAGTCCACCTTTACAATAGCCCAAGAAAGAAGGATGGTGATATCCAACATGTGGTCCCCATCTTTGTATTTAAATGACAAACAATGTCAAGTTTTGGGTTTATAACCTTTCAAAAACTATTTTGAGTTTTGATGCATCCGGGTATATATAGGCTTGAAACCCGAGCGCGGGGCACTGGTCCAAAGGATGCACTTTGAGGCATCATTGCTCGTGTAACAATGCCACGTACTCTGTTGCCCCCCATTTAGTATCAGAGCCATTAAATCGCCAGCTAGCACAACCAACCAGTCAGCCAACCAGAAAGACAGGAAAGTCCACCTTTACAATGGCCCAAGAAAGAAGGATGGTGATATCCAACATATGGTCCCCACTGTATTTAAATGACAAACAGTGTCAAGTTTTGGGTTTATAACCTTCTGAAAAACTATTTTGAGTTTTGATGCATCTGGGTATATAAGCTGGAAACCCGAGCATGTGGGCTACTGGTCCAAAGGATGCACTTTGAGGCATCATTGCTCTGGTGTAACAACGCCACGTACTCTGTTGCCCCCCATTTAGTATCAGAGCCATTAAATCATTGTTCACTAGAAAATTGATTTAATTTATTTAAAACTGGTAAGATAAAAAGTCTTTAAAGTTTTGAAAGAACAATAGATTTCATGGACAGGGAGAGTTTTCAAATCATGGCTTCAACTTCATCTTCTTCGTAACCTTCAAAATCTTTGTTTCCTTTCTTCAACACTGTCTTTACCTAAGTCCTATACTAAACATATAGTAAGTAAAATAGAAAACCTCGTAGAATATTCCTATTTTCCTGAATATGCTCAAATCACTGAATCCTCTTTTCCACTCATCAGTCCTTACCATCTGTACAAAAGATCAACTTCTTTAACCAGAAGTATCAAATCCTTGATGTGTACCAAAAGACCACTTCCCAAAGAATACATCCAATCTTCCCGGTTAGATCAGTGTACCCTCCAAGCTACCACAGCTGAACAATATGTCACTCTAGAAATTCCTCCAGAGTTAGTTGCCAATTGGAAACAGAAGGCTATACCCACCTCCACCTAAGAGGCGTGAGATTAATCCTTACCCTACATGGAAGGAAAGGCTTAACCGTCACAGCACGAATTGCCATGCTGGATACCAGATTTAAACAGTATCAACATGCTATCATCGGTATTGTTTTGACTACTCTGCATGCAGGAAGTGTTCTCTTCACTTTCTATTCGAATTTCAACCTTTGTCCTACAGGATGCTAACCTACCAACAGGCTTAAAAGTCCAAGTTCAAATTCAAGGAGCTGAACAAATCTCTTCAGCCAAAATAACTACTCTCCATCATCAATTGGTCTATAGGCTTCAAAATCATGCCTTAGATCTTCTTACACCAGAAAAACACTCTGATGCCCTAATGGTGTTAGCTGAGTCAGATCAAATTCCAATCATCATTCAAATCCCAAGGCAAATTCCTCAATAAGAACTAGTAAAGCTTATGCCTTTAGAATGGATTTCTAATTATGAGAAATTCCATCAAAATGATGCCCCAATTCAAACATCTAAAAGCCTATTTGAATAAAGATAGGATGGATCTGTCAAAATGACCTTTAAGCCTCCTCAATCAGCTTCCCAACCTCCTCCAGCTGTATTACCAACAGCTCCACCAGAGTCTCCAAGATTATCATGCACTTATTTTTCTATGATCTTTGCCGTGCAAACCAGACAAGAAAACCTGCCAATCACTGGCTTTACCTCTACAGGTTATCCTTTGTACCCTGCAAATCTCAATGGACATTTCTTATTGGATGCGCCTGGATCTGGAATGTGTGATCCAGATTGCCCTTGTTGGGAAGACGGAGAAGACGAAGATTTTGATTCAAAAAGGAAAAAGAGACCAAAAAAGAAATTTCTTACTTCTTGTCATCATCATCACAGGAAACCACCAAATCCTCCTTCACCTCCACAACACCATTACCCCTCTACCAAAGAGAGCTTAAATGGATTGTAAAAAATTGTAAGACAGAAGTCCCTTCGCCAATCTTAAGTCCAATACCACAAAGCCAACTAGTTTCTTATATGATGTTCTCCTCATCATCCAAGGATTATGTTTCCAACTTTCCACCATTAGAAACTCAGACAGATACCCAAAGGAAAATTGTGTCAAAACCCTTTGTCCCTTCACTTATCACTCTTACCGATCACCTTGAAGAGCCATATAGTTCCTACATTGCAGGAACTAAGGAGTAAGGAAAGCTAACACTATGTCCCAACCAAGGCAGAGTGCATATGGACATAATGGACATTAGGTTACACAACGGGCTCAACTATATTCCTATCCAAGCATAAAACTGATAGGTTTATTTATAGCGTTGGTTTGTGACAAGTTACTAAGAGATCCCTAACTTTTATAACAAAGTTTTTAGTGTAACAAACCTTTTATATAGTTTTTATGTAACAAACTTTTTATGTTCTATATTTCTAAAATATTTATTTTGAAATTCATTTCTACAAGTGCTTAATGTTTCACCTATTTTAACCACTTTAGTTACAACCATAATGGTGGAGTGTTACATCTTTCCTTGGGTTATTCACAATAGGTCCTATGTAATGCTTCAATCTATGCCTATTTACTAGAATTCTTGACTTGATAAGCTTGAAAAGGTCCAAACCATTTAAATTTTAATTTTCCAAGAAAAAGCCTTAATCTTGATTTATAAAGTAAAACTTGAGTAACTAGAATGAGTTACATTTGCTGGATTTTTTGGTCATGCCATTGCTTAGTCTGTTTCTTATAAATCCTTTCATTTTCATATTATGTCCATATTCAATTACTTGACTGCCTAATATGCTTTGAGCTCTAGTTCTAATGACAAGTGAAACATTTTTTTTCATAGTTTTATAGGTTGTTCTATAAGCCCGAGAAAGAGTCATTTAATCTAAGTGACCAATCTTTTTAGTTAGGACTCACGACTTTCTCCAAAACTCACAACTTTCTCAAAAATCTTTTTTATCTCTTTATTAGATACTCCACTTGTCCATATTAGCCAATGTTGCAGTAAATGATTTGTTGCAAAAACGAGTTCCTTCTTTAACAATAACTCTTGATGTGTCAAATCTTGAGAAGATATTTTTTTGAAGGAACTTTCCTAGTGCTGCAGCTTCAACCTATTTGGAGACATAATCTAGAGCCAATAAGATGTATAAGTTGCTAAAAGGGGAATGATTTAAAGGTGTTTGATTTGGGTAATGATATCAAAACCTAATAAGGTGTCCTTATCAGGTAGTTTTGATCCAATGATTTTAGTCCAAATAACACAATTGGGGAAAATTTGAATACCAGAAAAGATGCTCTTAAGGTTAAAGGATTGGTTCTTGAAATATGATTTCTTAGTGAAACATATAAAATGAACTCAGAACCTCATCTCGGACTTACTATCCAGACTTGCCAAACCACCACAACTTATACACTGTATCTCATCCCAGTACCATTTTCCTCTAACTTTGACACCTATCACAACATTTAACAAACTCATAAACATCTTTGAAAATAGAGGGCAAGTAATAACCTGATCGAAGAACTTTTATTACAGTCTTTTACTTTTGAAAACAATATCCTCTATATGCTATAGCATGACAAGACTACAGGATGTCTGAAATTTCTTTATCCAATGCACATCTTGTTATCACATGGTCTAAACAAATTTTATACAAGTATGGCTCATCCCATTGATAACTCTTGACATTATGAAGAAACCTTTTTTTTTTTTATTGGTAACTCAGGTTGGGTGCCAATAATCCACTCACCAACTAGTTAGTAAAATTTGCATACTATAGGAACTGTAATTATTGAAACATTCTAAGAATCCTGTAGTATTAACAATTTGTCATTAAGAAATGTTTCTATGACCTCCTGTTGAGTCAAAGTGATTTCATCTAAAGCACAATATCTAAAATGCTAAATCATGTTGATTGTTGTGCAAATTTTATTGAACTCAAGCACACATGAATCTATTGTAGAATAGATTAATGGTGACAAGTATCGATCCCACGAGGAGGTTGATTTTAATTATGTGCAGAATTAATTTTCTTTTAATAGGAACAATTAAATTATGGTAATTTTATCCTAAATTGTGAATTAAAATGGTGGGAATAATTAAAAATGAAACTGTTATAATAAAGCACTTGGGTATCTGGATTTGCATCAACATGTTCCATGGGCTAAATATTCTGTATTAATGTCAATTAAATCATGAGGGGAGATTCCACACCTCGCGAACCACGCTCAAATACATATGGTGCCAAGGGCTTATCGTGCCAAATAATAATAACCTTTTACTAAGGTGCCGGTTTAACTAGAGCTGTATCTAGACAAGACTATTATTATTTATCGACGAAAAGTCAAAACAACCAGAAATATTAGAGGGGAAGAGAAAGTAAATTTACCAAATTAAGCCCATAGAACATGTTGAGACTTCATCTTCAACCCAAGCTTAAAAAAAAATTAGTCACTCATATTTTAACTAAGGATAAAAAAAGAAATTTTATTAAAATACAAAGAAACTACAAGAAGGAGAAGGAATTTCAGAAATCTAAGCTTAAAAATGAATTCAGGGGTCCCAAATTAGGGGGGGAGAGCCCCCTTTTTATAAATACATTAAGTGAATCGTGACCATCGGATTAAAAACAGTTCGACTGCTCAGGATTGCGCCACATCATCAGTCAACAGTCAACAGTCAACATTTACACAGTAACGCCGTCTGAATAGTAAATAATCCCATGTATGCGCATGTACTATACACACGATATTTGCTCCACTAAGATGCTGCCACGTCATCGATCTATAGTACATAAGAAATTTAGCCCAATAAGATCGTGATACATCATCGGTCGATGCCATATCATCGGTCAACGCCACATAAGCAGTCAACACCACATACTTCGTTCAATTAGATACTGCCATGTCATAGGTAGTTGCCACATCATCGGTCCGTATATATAAACAGTACCATGAATAGTATCATATATTTGAACAGTGACTTTTTTCCTTTAATGCTCCTTTTAAGGTTTTTGACCACCCTGAGTCCAAATATGACATTCGTTTTGCTGTCTGATCACTTGTTCATTGTGAAACGATTGTGATGCCCCTAAAATACATAAAATACATAATTATAATAAAACACATATAATTAAATAACAAAATGCTTAAATAAATAAAAGTAGCAATGAGACTTAAAGTGTAAAATGATGATTTTCTCCTTCATAAATATACACTTTCTAACACTCAACATTGATGTGTTCATTTTCTTTCAAGGAGATCTTGCAAATTTGAGGTACTAATTATATTTACATCTTAGGCCCCGTTTGAACATTTATAAACAATCTATCGATCTACTAAATGTTAACAACTTTTATGATGAGTTGATAGTATTTCTTAAGTATGCAATTGAGAATCATTTCATTTCAAGTACTAGTAAAAAAACTCTTTATTTGTGCTCTGATCGCTGATCAAGTTTACTGACTGCAACTGTTGGAATGGAAGATTGATAATGGCAGTAGTTCTTATGAGAAGCCCAAATTATATTTAACTCTCTATTTATAGATATCTATCACTTCTAGACTTTATTTCTTTTGTTTAAGATATTGAGGACAATCTCTTGTTCTGGTTAGGGAGGGATTAGTTAATAGTTATTGAATAATTGATAGTTGTGTCTGTTTGTATTCTTATTAAATTGTTAGTCCTAGTGATGTTTGTACTAGCCTTGGATAATTTGAATTAAAGATGATTGGAAATGGAGTGTAATGACTTCTAGGAATATATCTTCTTAGTATTAATAATGTTTTATTTGTTATGAAAAACAAAAAAGAAAAAAAAAGAAAAGGTTATTTTATAATGTTTTCTTGTTCTTTGTCATTTTCTTTTAAACTTTTACAGCTAATTCATGTGTGGTCTCTTCAAATTCTTCTTTTATTAATTATGTTTTCTTTATCTTTTTCACCTTTTTGCATGTATACTTTAGAGTATGAAATGTTAAGGACAATAGATTTCTGAGTGAGGTGCTTTAAAAAAAGGGAAAAAAAATTTAAGTCATTTCATGTGATGTTTTGATATTGGATGACATGGTCACTTCTAAATTTGGTGATTGCATTATCTTTGTCTCTGAGTTATGCTACATCATGTTTGCCTCTTAGCATGTTCAGGCTGCAAATGTGAATTGAAAGATTTGATAAGTGACACTAAGTTATGTGTACATCTTATAATAGGTTCCAAGTGAGTTTTTTAGTTTTATATATGATCTCTATTATTTTTCTTTGTTAACCTATCATCATCCTATCGCACACTGATTTGGAGTATCACGTTATATTTTATGTTTTCTATCATTTATTTCTGATTTAGAAAAATATGTATGATTTTTAAAAAAAAGTGATGCATCACAAAAAAAGTTATAATATAGATAATAAAATTAAAAATAAATGAAAGAAAGTGAAATGCACCTTGCAATTACCAAATAATCTCTATTTTTGCCTCAAATATATATTTTGTTTTTTTCTTACTATCTCTTTTTATTGGCCATTTTCTTAGTTTATGTTATATCCTGTTAAAAGTCCTTGATTTTAAGGAACTATAATACAAAGTAGAAGCCATAAAAATGAATACAAATAATATTATTGGTTTGACTAATAATTCAATTGACTTAGGATCATATTCTTTTTTAAGGTGTAAACATTATTTTTTCATCTTGGTAAGACTCTATGATATTATTTTTCTATTTTCTTTTGAGAGTGTAATTCTTACCTATGAGATTTTGGAGTTTGACTTGTTATTCTTAGAAGTGGCATTGATTAATTAATTTAGTTTTGACTATTAGTTATTTTACTTGAGTAATTGGTATTAATGATAGATGTAAGAGTGTTTTTTTTTAGGCTGGAGATAATGCTTATATTTTTATTTAATTATTATCATTCATCTAATTAAAGAAATAAACAAAATCTTCCTAAAAAAAAAGGATTTCAATTTGGCTACATATTATCACTTAATTTTCTGTGGGCTAGCTAGTTAGAGTGCGATTAACACTATAAAGTATACATTTAATAATGATTAAAATTATCTACTTTTTACTTACAGTTTTGATTTATTCACTCATAACCTCTAAATTATCTTAATACTCCCTTAGTATCATTTTACATTAAATTAATTTGTATCATGTTAATTTTATATTGTAGATATATTTAAGAAATAAAGAGGAAATCCAAGCCAAAAGCGGAAAAACAAAAATGATGGATTATATTGATTAAAAGAGGAAGAAAAAAAGTGCATCCAATTAATAAAGTGTTTTAATTGTCACTTATATCTTTCTTTCTTTCCTTATAATAATAAAACAAATTAAAAATTAAATAAAAGAAGAATGAGAAGATTTGGCTGCCTATAAAAGGAGGAGAAGGGAAGAAGAAAAGAGAATTAGAGAGAAGAAAAAGAAGATAGAAGCTTAGAAAACAATTTCTTATTTTTTTGTGTACAATTAATTTTCTTATAATATAATTTAGAAATTTGTGAAATAAAATGATTGCTTTATTTGTCAATATGAATGGCTAATTTTCTTGGTAAAGGTTTTAAATTATTGAATTAATTATATTCTCAAGTAAGTTTATATTTTATTATTTATATGCTATAATTTTTTTCATTTTTTTCATTTTTTTTAATGTGTAAATCTAGATCCACTTTGAATTCATATAGTTCTTAGATATAATGTCAACATGCCATATTGGTGTGGTACATTATGTGCTTTATCACCATATTTATCCATAAGAGGTTAATTAATAATTAAGTTGTACCATAATTAAACAAATATAAAAATATAGTAGGAGAAAAGGACATTTTCTCCCAATGTTTGAAAATATTATTACCAATACTCTTAGGTTTTTCAAAGGAACATCCACACTTTTTTTTAACCACAATAACCTTAATGGTATATACATTTAGAAATAATTTTCATATTAAAAAAATTTAAAATTTTGTTATCTATTGGATATATTTTATTATATTAAAGTAAAATTCACGATAAATAGAAATATAATATTACAATAAATATATTAAAATTTAAATTATAATTTGAATATATTGTAAATAATAATTTTAATGTTGTTAATGTGTGAGATTTTTTTATCTTAAAATGCATTTAATGCAAATATTTATTTAAAATCTCTATAATAAATACAAATATATTATTACAATATATACAATAATTTACATATTTAAATTTATTTAATATTGTTAGTCTACTAAATAGATTACATTATTTATAAAATATTTATTTTAAAGTTAATTTTTCTTGGAATAATAGAGGTAAAGGGTATTTTGGTAAAAGGGGGCCTTACTGTCTCTTTCTGAGGATTTACAAGTACTGACGACCATTTCCCTAAATATTGGGGGTGTAAATATCCTTTTTCGAATATACTATGAGAGAATATTATGACCATAATTTGAATATTAAGTGTTGATCCCATAATAATTAGCACTTTTCAAACAAATAATTTTTTCTGTAATTAATTTGACTTCAGAGTCATTGATTTATATTATAACTAAATACTCTTCTACTTGAAAGTAATTAATACTTTTGAGTCACGTCAAATATCCTTATTAAAAATTTTGATTATTATCATCATCGACATCTTCAAAAATATATTAAATTTATTATTTTACTTACATTATTTTTATTAATATTACTTTTATTAAAGTTCATTAATTTTATGTCATTAATTTCATTGTTATTATTAAAATTATTAATTTGATTGTTTTAGTAAATTATTGGTACTTTTAGTTTTATAATTTTTTATTCTTATTGCAAATACTACAAAGTACAAAATTAATGAAGGGTATTTTAGTAACTCTCAAACAATCATTCTAATTCTAATATAAAGTGCACACATTAATAGAGATATTATACAACTCATTTCGATTCTGATACCTTATGTTAAAGTTAATAATTTATTGTAATTTTCATTCTTCATTTTAATTCCAATTCATTCTTAATCCATCTCATTAGTCTGATTACTAATTAGAAAACACACCATAAAAGTAATACAAAAGAATTCGTTAAATGATTAATTGAGTTTTAGAAAGTACCTTATATTTGCAATCCCAAACTTGTGCCATGCCCTATTTGGATTAAAAAAATATTTGCAATTCCCTGCGATATATCTTTCTGAAGACAGGCACTAATTATTTCATCCCAAAAAAAGTTATCTTCCTCTTATCAGGACCGACTTCATTAGAAAATTGAGCAGAATCAGATTCAAAGAAACTTCAACGGACCAAACCAAAAAGCAAGTGAATCTGATTCGCTTCTGCTTATTCTTATTTATCAAGTATTAACTATAAATGATAGAACAGCTATCCAATCATAATTCGCAAACTCAAGCATAACTCGTCAATCAAACCAATGGCAAGTAGAAGAGAACGGTGCAGCAGATGTGGTCATCAGGCACTGACCGGCCAGTGTCCTGATTGCCAAGCTGTTACCAGGTTTCGGCCATTTGAGCGGCAAGTCCGTGGTCCATTAGTAGCGGGGTCACACCGGTTCAGTATAGCGTCAAATAATATAATCCCTAATATGCTTGCTGCTGAAGGTTTAGATAATAATAGCTTTAATGGTTTGCAGCCATTTGAACCTCGAGTCCATGCAACAGGTCCACGCCGGTTCAATAGGGTGTCAGCAGAAATAAACCCCAGTATGGTTTTACTTCGTAATAGCTTCAATAATTTTGTGGATCAACCCCGACCATGGCCGGTGATGCCACTTCTTCCGGCTCACGGGAGGAAAAAGGCTCTGCTGTGCGGAGTGAACTACAATGGAACATCTTACAAGCTTTCTGGATGCGTAAATGATGTTAAGCGTATGCGGCTACTTTTGGTTGATATTTTAGGGTTTCCAAGTGACTCCGTACTTATACTCTCAGGTACATTTATTGTTATTCAAACATTTTAGATTCTGAAGTTGCGATCTTAGATTTTCGTTCTCCATCTTTTTATAACTTGCCATCGGTAATTATATATGCTATGAAATTGAATCTTAGCTACACCTCATTAAAATTGTAAACCTTAAAAATACAAACGTGGCACAAAGACTTAGAAATGATTAAAACTTGGGAATACATTGGATCCAAAATACATTTACTAAAAGTCATGTTGTTGTTTCAGTGAACACTAAATCTGATTTAGCTTCACTCATTAAGGTCTTAATATTATGATTCGTCAACAGTAATTTTTAAATTATAACATTAAAATGTTTGACAAATGCTTATTGTTGTGGTTTGGAAGCTAATTTTATTTCTTTTTATATAATAAGATTGTTATTTTTAGTCAAAATTATTATTTGAAAGTCATTTTTACCATATGCTATCAACTTATTATCATACAGAATCAATTCTTATTTCATATTTATATCTTTTTCCTATAGCAATTGACCAGTTGTGTCTCAAAAGACATATATATCTCCTCATTATGGAACATGGCATAAGTTATTTTAAGCATGCGTGTTTTTTAGTTTAAGGTGAAATATTACTAAAAACATCTTAATACAAATCTAGGCCCTATTTAGGATTGTACGACAATATTCAAGTTCCATATATGCTTTGCTTTTCAAGCTCGAAGCAATCATAACAAATACAATTGATCAAACATTAAGCTAAAAATATGTTATTTTATCAGTCACTACAATTCCAAAGTAGTCCTTTATCATGAATGCATTTAAGATTATTTTCATGAAAAACGATAATACTACTTTATTTAAACCTTATCCTTCCCTCCTAAAATTATTTTTAAGAATAAATAAATTAAACGTACTTTTGACTAATGCTTGGAATTCGGATGAAATAAACAAAAGTCAGTTTTTGAAACATGGTCATAGTTTATTTGATTACGCAGAACAAGAGAGAAATCAAAGAAGGATCCCCACGAAACAGAACATGAGATCGGCAATGAAATGGCTAGTCCAGGATTGCCAACCAGGAGACTCATTATTTTTTCATTACTCGGGACATGGATTAAGGCAAAAAGATTATAACCACGATGAGATTGATGGGTTCGATGAAGCGATTTGTCCGATTGATTTTGAAACCGAGGGCCCTATAATTGATGATGAAATTAACGCCACAATTGTGAGGCCGCTGCTCCATGGAGTGAAACTTCATGCCGTTATTGATACTTGTTTCAGTGGAACTGTACTTGACCAACCCTTTATATGCAGGATAATTAGCAGGTTAATTATCCTTCACTTTATGATTAATGTTTTATTAATTTATTGTTTTTCCTAGCATTCGAGTAAATCTTTAAATGTAAGCGAGTAGGGAGGGACACTATCTATGGGAATATCAGAGGTCTCCAGCAGCTGTTCATAGAAAAGGAACAAGCGGCGGGATAGCCATATCTTTTAGTGCTTGTGATGATCATCAAACCTCAGCAAGTACTTCGGTAAGGGCCATGAATTTTACACCCTTCTTTTCCCTTAAATATTTAATTGAGCAATCATAAGGACACAAATTCCTGTATAAATTATATATGCAAATGGATGTGTCAATACACTAATATTTAGTTATAATCTAAAATTTAATATCTATAGTTAGTAAAGTTAATTCATGTAAAATCAATCCAACAATAATTTGTTGATGCATTAATTTGTTTAAGAGTTTGTATTTCTATCAGTTTTATTAATTGAAATAAATGGCTCATTTTTTTTCTTTAATCAACGATTGCATTTGATAAATTATTCTAGCAGAACAGGTGCTGCTTGCTGATGATCACTTTCGTACGCTATTTGTCATTTGCCGAATAAGGATCCTTGTGATGATCACTTTCGTATCCTAATTAAGTTCTTAAAGTTCTTGTGCCACGACTTCATTTCAGTAGTATCATTATGTAGTAGAGATTCATTAATTGTTACTATATTCTCTATCAACTAATTAATCACCGGTGTGTATCGTATTCTAAAAAGGTTCGTATTAGACCATCTCTGTTTTCTGGCCAATAGAACATGTTGGTACAAATCGTTTATGAACTCACCATTTCAATGGTCGTGTGATCTAATCGCCAAAGTATATGGCCGGTTTATTACATCCTACCTCCCATTTTAGGTCTGAGGGGAGTCCATTTTATCAGACTCCGATGTAACTTTGTCACTTATTCAGTTTTGATAAAATTTTCTTTTATATTATGGCAAAAAATACAACGAAATAAAAAAATAATTTTTCTTTTCTAATTTTATCACTTTGAAGATAATAGATATTATGCTGGAGATGTTATATTTCAATTTCGACTATCATAACTAACGATAATTGTTTTAAAAAAAAAAAGAATCCGTGCTATTTTTTTTATTTTAATTGTTTCAAACCAGTTTACTAACCAAAACTCATGGTGGAAAAGAAAATAAGTGAAGTAACATTAGTAATTTAACCGAGTGGTTGGAATTACTGTGTACGCAGGCTTTTAAAAGCAAAGTGACGGGTGTCATGACTTCGAGCTTCATACAAGCTGTGCAAAATGAACCAGGCTTGACTTATGGCCGGTTGCTTAATGTCATGCACTATTTTATTCCATCTCTGGTTCCTTATGATGAAACAGATAAATTACAGGTATTCAGATTCTTAATTAATTATCTCTTGTTTAACAGTTAATCTCCATTTTTTTATTTCTTCTTTTCGGTATATCATTATAAATTAGCAACTAATATAAGAATGCCTATTTTGTGTGTAAAAATACATTAGATAGCTTCCTAAAAAGTATTGGAAAGATCATAACAATCCCGCTTAAAATCTAAACTCTTAGGCAAATGTGTATAGTCATTGTAACAAAACTTTTCTAGTGCACTGCTTAAGCTTACTAATAAGCCTCTTATATACTTATCACAATTATATAATAATAATAATAATAATAATAATAAATAAATAAATAAATAAATTGAAGCTGCAAAGATATAACATTTCGTTCAACAATTTGTAATAAACAAAAACCACTAACTAGACTCAAAAAGATAAAGTGTTCTTAGAACAAAATTGCCAAGTTCACAACAGTACTTGAACTATATTGGTGTCTGTCTCCCATGATACAACAAATTTGAATAGTATTGATAGCATAACCTTATTATTCCATTGAATATCAAACCAATGTTTGAACTCTATCATACTGAAGTCTAAAGCCACTGAATATTTGCTTTAGAGAGAAGAATAGAAAATTACTTAAATTTTGGTGTTCCAATTTATAGGTTTCAAGGAAGAATAGTAAATTAAAATCTCATGTGGCATTTTTCTCTTTATATTATCAAGCCAATGGTGCTTTTTGAGTTTGAATTTCTCATTTATTTGAGCACTTCATTTATATAAGTAAATATTTTCAATATTTATCTTGCTGAAAATTAGCCTCCAAATAGCTACTATATGCTATTTTCCTAACACTTCAAACCTCAAAGGGAATGTTTAATTAGGGAAAAGGACACCAACATCTCTAAATTTTGAGTAAATGGTATGTCGACTTTAAAAGTGTTAGTAAGAGATGACAAGACTCTCTTTTGATTATAATCCCTCAAGTTCTATTAACTCAAAAAAATTGACTTCTGTGCTTTGTAATAAGTTGAAATAAAATATCAAAATAAATGTAACAATCCATGATTTTAATATTTTAATACTTTCTAATATTATATTAAATTAAAATAAATCATATAATAATATGAAACATAATATTAAAAATATATATAAAAATTTAAATTATCTTCAATAAAATATAAACTAATTTTAATATCATTAATACATGCAATATATTTAGTTGATGGTGAAATCTATTTAACCCAGTAATTTATTTATAAATTTTATAACAAATATAAAATTTACTAAATATAAAATTTATTATCAAAATAAATATAATAATTGATGTTTTAAAAATTATTTACATTTTATCTTTTTTTAAAAAAAATGTCATCAAGTTTCTTAATCAAAGTTTCTTTTTCGTATGTATATGAAAAAGTGATCTTAACAAGAGGCCTGTAGTAATGAAAAAGGAATATTTGTTTAGTTCTCATATTTTGAGTTAAATATTCATTTAGTTCTTATACTTTAAAAAATACTTGAAGACATCTTTTTTGTTAATTATATTATAATCCTAACTTACTTTTTTCTCTGCATTTATAATAATACCTTTAGAACACTACTCCTAGATATATTAACAAAAAGAAAAAAAATGTAAATTTATCAAAATTAATAATGTTGAGAAATTTGTTATCGGTTTTTTTGAAATCTCAAACATTACAATTCTATGTCAATATATACACATAGAGAACAACAAAAAAGGAAACTAAATCAAATCCCTACCAAATTAGGGATTGACGGCTATCAAGATCTTCTATCAAAGGTATCAATATTTATAGTGAAAACTATTTAGGTGTTTTCTCACACTCCCTTTCAAGCTGGCAATGGATATTGCCCATTCCCTGCTTGCCGATTATACTTTGAAACACCTTGTTACTTAAACCTTTAGTTAACATATCTACTAGCTAGTCACCAAAATTAGGCCACTAACCAGCTTTTCCTTTATGCTTAGTGCGATCGTGCTGAATTGGATTGTGTGCTATACTAATAGCTAATTTGTTGTCACAATAAAGTATCATGGGTACTTCCCATTGAATCTTCAAGTCTTGTAGTATAATTTTCAGCCATAATAGCTCACAAATCCCCATTGTCATGGCCCTAAACTCAGCTTTTGCACTTGATTTGGCAACTATGTTTTGCTTCTTACTTCTCCAAGCCATAAGGTTGCCACCAAGGAAGGTACAACAACCTGATGTTGCCCTTCTGTCAATAATAGATCAATATAGGCTTTTTTCTTGAACAAGATTTCCTTCCCTGGTTTTCCTTTCAAATATTGCAAGATCCTGTATAGAGCTTAAAGGTGAACTTCTTTGGAATTATGCATAAATTGACTCACAATATTAATTGCATAGGCTATGTTAGGTCTAGTGTGAGAAAGATTAATTAGTTTTCCTACAAGCCTTTAATATGTTCCTTTATCCACTATTCTATAAGACTGTCTTTACGTTATGATATGAAGATTCCATGCTTTGAGTGGACAGCTTCAATCTACAAATTCCTTAATTAAGCTTCTCCTTAACACTTCCCTTCCTTCTAAAGCATTTCCTATTACCACAATGTCATCTATATACACTAATATGGTCAGCTTGACTCTGTTTATATACAATGGTTGTCATGACCTTAGCAAATTGTCTAAACCAAGCTCTAGGCGATTGTTTCAGACCATACAAGCCTTTCTAAGTTTGCACATTTTGTTTCTTTTAAATTCAAACCAACACTAGGAGGAATTTCCACTATGTAAGAAGGCATTCTTGATATTAACTTGTTGCATACTCCACCCAAGATTAGCAGCTAGAGATAATAATACTCTCACAGTGTTCATTTTGGCAACTAGAACAAGCATTCCCAAATAATCAATCCCATAAATTTGAGTACACCCTTTGGCTACAAACCTAACCTTATATCTTTCTAAGGACTCATCTGCCTTATATTTAATAGTGAACACCCATTTGCAGCCTACTGACTCTTTCCTTTTGGTGACTCTACCAGATCCCATGTCTTATTTTTTTTAGGGCATCAATTTCTATTTTCTTGGCATTTCTCTACTCTATATGAGTTAATGCCTCAGATATTGCCTTAAGAATGGTTATGGTGTTTATGTGTGTGAGAAAGACTCTGTGAGAGTGTGAGATTATGGATATAAAAGATGTTGGGTACATTTTCGGGTGCCTTTTCTAATAGCAATAGGAAGATCATTGTCATTATCTTCATTAGAACTAGAAATATTTTCTTGAGAATATACAACGTCATTAATTACCTCATTACCAGGGTTGGTTCCAATTCTTGGACTTGTAGAGGTTGAACAATGGGTGCTTTTCTCCTTGAATAAGTTAGTATTAGGTGACTAGAACTTTGTATCCTGTCCAAAAAACTTAGAATTAAGAGTACAAAGGCTTTAATTAGGATTTGGAGAACCTTGAGAATCAATAGGGCTAAGAGCTAGAGGATTTTCTATATTTGAGCGTTAAGTTCTAGCAAAAATAAGTCTTTGTCCTTATCAAATAAGGTTGAGTGAAATAACTTTATTTTTTAGCAAATGTAACATCAGCAGACATAAAGAAATTTTTTGTTGGAGGTTGAAAATATTTGTATCCCTTTTTAGTTGGGAATAACTAACAAATACACATAAAAATTTTAGGAGCAACATTATTGGTAGTATAGAAGTTCAGAAAATATTTTGAAAAAACTTGCACAGAACTTTTGAACCCAAGAACCCAAAAGGAAGCCTATTTATGAGATGGGCTCCGGTTAGAACAACTTCTCTCCAATAGTTTTTAGGAATATTTCTTTGAAACAAACAAGCTCTAGTGATGGCTAAAAGGTGACACAACCCCATTTTGTTGGGGAGTGTTAATGTATGATGGCTCATGAATTATACACTCCTTTTGGAAATATGGTGATAGGTTTTGGTTGAAATAGTCTTTAGCATTATCTGATTTAAACCTTTTTATTCCAACTCCAAATTAGTTTTTTACCATGTTGTGAAAAATAGGAAAAATGAAACTCGCACCACATTTATGTTTTAAAAGAAATATCCATGACATATGACTATAATTATCAATAAATAAAACAAACTCACAAGCTCCTGAGACATTAGGAACTGTGGAAGGATCCCAAATATCACTATGAATGAGTGCAAAAGGAGCAGATATTCTTTTATTACTAATAGAAAAATAAGCACATTTATGTTTCGCAAGTTCATAGATGTGACAATGAAGGTTTTCAACATCAATTCCTTTAAATAATAATAGAAACATTGCTTTAAGAATGCTAAATGACAAATGCCCAAGACAGAAATGTTGAAGCCAGATTTTTCTTTATAGGAAATAGAAGACAGAGAAAAATTTGACAGAGGTAAATAATTTTCAGTTCTATTTCTAGTTTACCTACTTGATTCTTCAAGATAGTAAAGCCCATTTTTCTTTCTAGCATGTCCAATCATCTTTCCAATACCATGGTCTTGAAATATACAGTATGAAAGATAAAAAAATAGCATTACAATTTAAATCTTTTGAGTTTATGAAAGAACAAAAGGTTAGAAGATAAATTTAGTGCATGAAGGACATTTTTAAGTGTGAGGACTTGATTTATTAAAATATTTCCTTAGATATCTTCCTATTGATTGGACAAGGGTCATAGGTGATGAATTTGTGTAAGGAGTGTGTCATATGGTTTATGGCACCTGAGTCTATAACCCAAGAGTTGGAAAAAGTCTTACATGAGGCATTTAGTGCATATAAAGAAGGAAAATTACTTTTGAATGTCAAAGAACAAGTACCTGTCTCTAGTGACTTTTCCAATACTCATAACAAAATTCTTCAGTTTGTTAATTTCTTTTCTGTTGAGCTTGTCAAGTTCGTGAGATTTAACTTCATCACTAGATTGTATAGAGGTCATATGAGCTTGTCCTTGTCCTTTTAGCTGTCCATTCTGTATAGTTGAATTTTTATTGGACATTGGTGGCTTTCCATGTAGTTTCCAGCATCGTTCTTGAGTGTGTTGATGCTTCTTGCAATATGTACACCACAAAGATTGTTATTTGTCACCTTGGATGCATTAATTTTTTTAGTTTCACTAAGAAGTTATTGATTTTGGCCAGAGTTCCTCATTGTGACATTTCTTGTGACCATGGTTGAACTTTCCACAGATTAGGATTCAACCATGACTCCTCTTCTACTTTCTTCGCCCCAAATTACACAATAGTCTCATCCAATGATGATAAATCTTTCTTCCCCAATACTTATACTCGAACAGGATCAAACACCCCATTTAGTCCAGCTAAAAATTCATAAATCTTCTCTTTTTCAACAAACCTTTTAATTATGGCAATATCAATATTGTACTTCATATGAAAACATTGACAATAATCCATCTCTTGCCATAAAATTTTCAACAAATTAGCATATTCAGTAACAGAACAACCTCCTTGTTTAGTTACAGATATCTTGGTTTTGATCCCACCTTGGAAGAGGTTTTGTCAACAGCCTCCTATATTTCCTTGGCTGTGGTAAGAAACATACATGTGTCACTGATCTCTAGGGTCATTGAACTCCACAGTTAGGACATAACTGTAGAGTTTGCTTCATCCTAAGCATCAAATCTGGGATCCCTTAGTTTGGGTCTAGTTGTTAATAGAGGAAAAATGTTAAAAAAATTCAGCAATGAAGGCTTAAAAAGAAATCCTGAAGGAGCCTAACACAACTCGAATACCATATTAAGAAATTTGTTATTGGTTTTTTTGATATCTCAAACAATACAATTCCAGTTCAATATATTCATGTAGAGAACAACACAAAAGGAAACTAAATTAGACTAGATCAAATCCTACAAATTAGGGATTAACAGCTATCTAGATCTTCTATCTAAGGCATCAATATTTACAATATTCACAAATAAGATTATTATAAGGATCTTAAACATTGTTTTAAGTTAGCTAGTATTAATTTATTTATAAATAATAATTCACAACATTGATGAAAAGGAATGTAAAAGACCAATTGTTTCATATTGACATTTATTTCTAAATTTGCTAATGCTTAATTTGCTAATTAACTTTTTTATAGATTAAAATATTGATGTCAGAAATATTGCTGTAGAGATATTATTGTAAAAGCAGAGAAAAAATAAAGGTAAGAGTCTAGCATATCTAAAAATTAAGATAGCTTACTTTTATTTAAATGTAAGAATTAAATAGATACTTAAGTTAAAATATAGTATCTAAATGAACATTTATCTATAATTAAACTGCAGTCAATCACTAAGAATCTCAAAACTTTAGTGTAATTTTTACTCATTGTATATTTGTAATTTTTTAATTCTTAGGAGGAAAAGTCACAATCCTTTTATTTTGTCATGTGCAGGAGCCTCAACTGTGCTCATCTGAAATATTTGACATCTACACAACAAAATTTATGCTGTAATATTTTACTTTTCCTAAGTAAATAATTTACAGTTATAAAAGATGTAATTGTCAATGTTGTAAGGAAGAGTGTAACAATAAGAAGTATACTAAATCACCAAATTTTTATCTCAAAACATTCACAATCCATTGTGTTTTATTCATACAAGTTAGATATGTGGCGCAGCACGGGCGTGACATGTGTCATGACAAGGCATGAATGCAAGCTAAGCCAGGTTAGAATTTTTAAGCATAAGGGTCTAAAAAGCACAGAACGATTAAAGATAAATGAAAACAGGCATAAGCACATTTCACTCTCTAACGAAAGTAAAGTTAAAATTTTATGATTTTACAAATAATTTGAAATTGAATATTTTACGTATTTTTTAGCGCAAGTTTTTCAAATTCATTTAATTCTCAGTTTCAAAGAAAAACTCTAATAGATTTATTTTTATAGTTTATTAGACGAACAATTAATATCATGATTTTAATAAATAAAATTATAAACATCATAATTTTATAAATAAGTTTTAATGTTATTATGGATGATGATCTATGACTTTATTTAAGTCGAAATTAACAATTAAACTAACTCTCAAGAAAAATGTTATTATTATTATTATTGTTGTTGCTACTGCTAAGTATTAAAAAAAATTTCTAATACTATAGGATCTAGCTTAGTAATTAGTATTACATTCTCATACTATTATTAGTTTATTATTATTGAATATGGAATTAAGTTTTGAATTTTTAATTCTATTGAATTCAACTAACGGCATATAGACTCAAAAAATATATAGGCTAAAAAAAAAGTACGTCAATAACTTAGCATTCCCTCTTAAAAAGCTTATTACACTTTTTTTTCTTAGGCACCACATGACATAGCCCATGACACGACACCTATAAGTGTGGCACAATTAGGCACAACATTTGTGCTAAGTTGGGCTTAAGCTAAAAAGAAAAAAAGGATACTAGATGGCACGGCATAAAACACATGGTAGGCATGAGTAGAAGCACGCATGGGCTTTACTTTGATGACCGACTAATACAAGTTGGAATCAAGTTGCTGTCTAAAAGTTTAAAATAGGCCCATTGACTAGGGCTTCATACCAAAGGATGTATTTGGTTAATGGAGTTAAGCTAGTAGGGTCAACTATTATGTGTCGTAGTGTGGAAAGGCATTGATCCATCAAAGTAAGACTTAAATTTCATTGAAGTAGTATTATTAACAATACATAATTGCATGGGAATGCATTGTGATGCGAACTAATAGAAAATCAATAATCTTGTTAGCCTATAGGTAGTGTAGGCCTACCTTGATTACTAGCCATATAATCCCAACCATTGGTTTTCTTGATATAGGTGCCCAGAAAACAATGTTGAACCCAGACATTCTTCCACCTCAACACTGGAAACCTCATCCAGAACATTTCAAAGCAGTAGATGGAAAGATCTTTACCACAGATTTGATTACCAAAAACTAGAAAAGAGAAGGCTATACTCACCTCCACTTGGGAGGAGTGAGATTAATCCTAACCTTATATGGAAGGAAAGGATTACATGTCATTTCAAAATCATGGCTTCTACGTCCTCTTGCTCAGAATCTTCAAGTACTGTTTCTCTTTCTTCAACCCTGTCTTTACCAAAATCATGTACTAAACATACAGCCAATAAAATAGAAAACCTTGTTGAATATTCTTATATTCCTGAATCTGCTCAAATCACTGAATCTTCCTTCCCTCTTATCAGCCCTTATCATTTGTATAAATGTTCTACTTCTTTCACCTGTAGCATCAAATCCTTGATCAGTACAAAAAGACCACTTCCTAAAGAATACATCCAATCCTCATGGTTGGATCAGCGTACTCTCCAAGCTACTACTGCTGAACAATATGTTACTCTAGAGATTCCTCCAGAACTCGTTGCCAACTGGAAACGAGAAGGTTATACTCACCTCCATCTGGGAGGAGTGAGATTAATCTTGACTCTTCATGGAAGAAAAGGATTACCTGTCACAGCTCGAATTGCTATGCTCGACACCAGGTTCAAACAGTATCAACACGCTGTTATTGGTACAGTTTTAACCACCTTACATGCAGGCAGTGCTCTTCTCACTTTCTATCCAAATTTCAACTTGTCTCTACAAGATGCCAACCTTTCCACAGCCTTGAAAGTTCAAGTCCAAATTCAAGGTGCTGACCAGATCTCCTCAGCCAAGATAGCCACCCTCCATCATCAATTGGTCTATAGGCTTCAAAATCATGCCTTAGATCTACCAACTCCAGAAAGTCACTCTAATGCTCTTATGGTACTAGCTGAATCTGATCAAATTCCAACCATCATTTAGATTCCCCAACAAATTCCTCCATAGGAACTTGTAAAGCTCATGCCTTTAGAATGGATCTCCAACTATGAAAAGTTTCATCAGAATGATACCCCGATTCAGACATTTGAAAGCATGTTTGAACGCAGACAAGATGGATCTGTCAAAATGACATTCAAACCACCTCAATCGGCCTCTCAGCCTCCCCCAGCTATTCTACCAACATCTCCACCACAGTCTCCAAGACTATCCTTCACATATTCCTCCATGATAACTCCAGTCCAAACTGGCCAAGAGAAGCTCCCAATCACTAGCTTCACTTCAGAAGGCTACCCAGTTTATCCTACAAAGATTGGTAAACAAAATTGGTCTTCCCAGTAAAACCCATGTATAAACACCTCATGGATCCTGCACAATCCACTTCTCTCATCTGGACCGTGCTTGAGTGGTATTCTCCAATTCCTTGGTGGAGAATGAAATTGCAGCAAATAATCTTCCTCAACAACCTCGAGAAGATACCTGAAACAGAAGCAGATATGTTCACATCTGTCTTCACAATAAATCCATCAAAATTTATAGTCTAGAGTTTTCCAACTAGATTCTAAATTGCGTACCATGCTCCAGTAAACATATTATGGTCCTGAGTTTGATAAAAAAGAAAGAGAGATCAGACAATTAAAAGTAGAGCTAGGCCAAATTGAATCAGAGAAGCAAAGACCCATACTCTTTACTGAGTCTCCACTAATACCAACAATCAGCCCAACTTATCATCCATTCACACCCATGTTAGCTCCAGTCAGACTCTATGACTCGTCCAAATTATTTGGAATGACCCATAGCTTATTCCAAAATACACCTCAACTTACTCAACCACCAAAGCCCAAATCTAAATCCAAACCTCAGCCCAGGCCTTTAAAAATCCATCAACCATCTCAAACTAAAACCCAAGAGCAATAGTCTCTAGAATATACCTCTATTCCTCTACTGCATACATCTCAATCAAAAGACAAAGAACCAATACACCAATATGCTTCTCCATATATTGAAACTTCTAATTCAATAGAAAATGAAACATCTGTTTCAGGATCTAAAACTGACAACAAGTTTGCCACACAGTCTTCAAAATCATCAAAATCCATTTTTGAATCTAGCTCAAGGTCCTTAGTCTCTTCAGCCTCTACATCTGATTCTAAACGATCATATGCGGACATTACAAAACTTCTGATGGCACAAGCAGAAGAAACAAAACACTTCCTGCATGTAGTGTTGGTGCGAATCCCACATTGAAACATTAAGGAGAACACTTAATTTTGAAGTTTCAACTACCGAAGAAAGTTCTAAACAAATTTAACACAAAATCTTGACCCAATGCTTAAGCAAACATGAACCAAAGGTATGGAGAAAGATATTGAAGCCACACTCAAGATTTAGATGAGAAGGTGAGTGATAAGTCTCGATTTAGAACGCCACAAGAATGCAAATTCTTGATAAGTTCACTAGTTCTCAAAAGAACCAAAAAAAAAATAATTCTCTCAAATTCAAATAACATTAATCTCTCAATTAATCCATTTAAAGTAGCTTGTATCTTTTTGGCTCTAGCTCTTGTAATTGGGCCTTCATGAATGTGCAAAGGGTCACTTGAAGTTTTAGTGGTATTCTCTTGATAGTTTTCATCATTCCCCCTCTCCTCAAAAGGATTCGTCCTCGAATCTTCACCTACATCAAAATGAGAAAGATCATAAACATTAAAAGTAGCATTCACATTATACTCACCAGGAAGGTCCAATTTGTAGGTATTGTCATTGATTCGTGCAACCACTTGAAATGGACCATTTCTCATTGGAAGCAACTTTGAACGCCTTTGTACTAGGAATCTCTCCTTTCTCATATGCACCCAAACCCAATCTCCAGGCTGAAAAACCACTTCCTTTCGTCCTTTGTTGGCTTGAGTAGCATATTGTTCAGTCCTCTTTTCTATGTTGTGCCGCACTTTCTCATTCAATTGCTTAACAAATTCAGCTTTCTTTTTACCATCCAAACTAGCACGCTCATCAACAGGTAACGGTAATAAATCCAAAGGAGTTAATGGATTAAAACCATATACAATCTCAAATGGTGAAAATTTAGTAGCTGAATGGACAGTTCTATTGTAAGCAAATTCAACATGTGGCAAACATTCTTCCCAAGTTTTCAAATTCTTTTGAATAATGGCACGCAACATCGTGGACAATGTTCTATTTACAACCTCAGTTTGTCCATCAATTTGTGGATGACAAGTAGTAGAAAACAAAAGTTTAGTACCCAACTTACCCCACAAAGTTTTCCAAAAGTGGCTTAAGAACTTAGAATCTCGATCTGAAACTATGCTCCTTGGTACTCCATGCAATTTGACTATTTCCTTGAAAAACAAATTAGCTATGTTTGTTGCATCATCAGTTTTGTGACATGGAATTAAATGTGCCATCTTTGAAAACCTATCAACAATAACAAAAACAGAATCCTTTCCTCTTTTTGACCTAGGTAAACCCAAAACAAAGTCCATAGAAATATCAACCCAAGGTTCGCTAGGTATAGGTAAAGGTTTATACAATCCATGGGGTAAAGCTTTAGACTTAGCATGTTTACAAGTGATACACTTCTCACATATTCCTTCAACATCACGTTTCATATGTGGCTAAAAAAAATGTTCTTTTAAAACATCTAAAGTCTTTGCTATGCCGAAATGTCCCATTAAAAGTCCCTATGAGCTTCACGCACAAGTAATTCACGCAAAGAACTATATGGCACACACAATTTATTCTCTCTAAATAAGAACCCATCGTGCCTGTAGAACTTTCCAAATGTAGCTTTCTCACAAGCATTAAACACATTAGCAAAATCAGGATCATTAACATATAATTCTTTAATGTACTCAAATCCTAATAACTTTGTATTTAATGTAGAGATAAGTGCATACCTTCTCGATAATGCATCAGCCACCACATTCTCCTTACCTTGTTTGTATTTGAATACATAAGGAAATGGCTCAATGAATTCAACCCATTTGGCATGTCTCTTATGCAACTTACCTTGCCCTTTCAAATGCTTTAAATGATCAGTGTGTATGACAAACTCTTTAGGTAGAAGATAATGGTGCCAAGTTTTCAACGCTCTCACTAATGCATACATCTCCTTGTCATAAGTAGGATACAAACTCAATTTCTCACTAAAATAAGCAATTGGACACCCCTCTTGCATCAAAATAGCTCCAATACCTATACCTGAGGCATCACACTCAATTTCAAAAGTTTTAGCAAAATCGAGTAAAGTAAGTAGTTGTGTAGAAACCAATTTCTCCTTGATTAGATTAAATGCACTTTCTTGTTCACTACCCCACTTAAATCCCACGTGTTTCTTAATAATTTCAGTTAAAAGTGCAGCAAGGGTGCTAAAATCTTTCACAAATCTTCTATAAAAACTAGCCAAATAATGAAAACTTCTTACCTCACTTATACTTTTAGGTATAGGCCATTCCTTAATAGCCTTTATCTTCTCTTCATCAACCTCAATTCCTTTAACACTTATAACATAACCAAGAAAAACAACCTGATTTGTACAAAAAGCACACTTCTTCAAATTAGCATCCAACTTTTCATTCCTTAAAACAGTCAATACACTTTGTAAATGCTCAACGTGTTCTTCTAGACTTTTGCTATAGATCAAAATATCATCAAAGTAGACAACTACAAACTTACCAAGAAAAGCCCGCAAAACATGGTTCATTAACCTCATAAAAGTGCTGGGTGCATTAGATAATCCAAATGACATTACTAACCACTCATATAAACCATATTTTGTTTTAAAAGCAGTTTTCCACTCATCTCCCTCTCTAATCCTAATTTAATGATATCCACTTTTAAGATCTATTTTGCTAAACACACAAGAACCATACAATTCATCAAGCATGCCATCAAGTCTAGGAATAGGATGTCGATACTTTACAGTGATTTTATTAATCGCACGACAATCAAGACACATCCTCCACGTTCCATCCTTTTTGGGCACTAGTAGAACTGGTACAGCACACGGACTCATACTCTCCTTCATATATCCTTTTGCCAAGAGTTCTTCAACCTGCCTTTGAAGCTCCTTTGTCTCTTCGGGGTTACTTCTATAAGCGGGTCTATTAGGAATGGTAGCTCCAGGAAGAAAGTCTATTTGATGCTCAATTCCCCTAATAGGTGGCAAACCATTAGGGACTTCATTTGGAAACACATCATCAAAGTCCTGCAAAAGAGTCACAATAACACTAGGCAAAAAAGAGTTAAGCTCATTAGTATGCAAACAAGCCTCTTTGCATAAAAGTACAATGATAGGCTGTTTTGAAAAGAAGGCCCTCTTAACCTCTCTCTTTTTTGCAAACAAGTTTACATGTTGCCTCTCTTTTCTCTCAACAATATTTTTTTCTATCTTTCTACTTTCTTTTCTCTCATTCTCTCTTTCTTTTGTGCTCTCATTTTCTTTTTTTGTATCACTCTCCTTTTGTATTGTCATTTGATCCTCATACATTTGCCTAAGTGTTAAGGGTACAAGAGTGATTTGTCTTTTATTCATTACAAAAGAATATCTATTTAAGTAACAATCATGTGTCACTCGCCTATCATATTGCCAAAGTCACCCCAAAAGAATGTGTCCAGTATGCATGGGTACTACATCACATACAACCTCATCCTTATATCTCCCAATAGAGAATGAAACCAGTATTTGTTTATTTACTTTAACCTCCCCACAATCATTCAGCCATTGTAACTTATATGGCCTAGGATGTTTTAGAGCTTTCAAGTTCAATTTGTCAACCAAACTAGTGCTAGCTACAATAGTACAACTTCCACCATCAATTATCATACTACATACCTTATCTTTGATGTGGCATCTAGTATGAAATATGTTATCATGTTGTACCTCTGCATCCTCTTTTACTTACATGTTAAGAGCATGTCTAACAACCATCAATTTACCATCAACATGATACTCTACACCATCATTAGCATCCTCCAAAGGTGGTATAGGATCATCATCTGATTCACTCTCGGTTTCAACATCACCATCTTCCCTCAAGATTATTACTCTCTTATTTGGGCATTGAGATGCAATATGACCTGTCCCCAAACATTTAAAACACTTAATATCTCTATTTCTAGAGTGTTGGGAATCAGATTTACCTTTGCTTTGGCTGCCTCCCTCTTTATGATCCTTGATTGGCTCAATCTTAGGCTTTGAAACGACCTTTTCATCTTTGCTCCATTTTGACTTCCATGAGGAAGATGAACCTAAGTTGGGTCTAGTGGAACCCTTTCTTTTTAGTTGTCGTTCCATTTTTATGGCCATGTGAACCATGTCTTCCAATTCAACATAATGCTGCAAGTCAACCACATTAGCAATATCTTGATTTAAACCGTGTAAAAATCTAGCCATAGTGGCCTCTCGTTCTTCTTCAATGTTGACTCGAATCATGATTATTTCCATCTCCTTGTGGTAGTCTTCCACACTTCTGGAGCCTTGTGTAAGACTTTGAAGCCTTTGATGTAGCTCCCTATAATAAGGACTAGGAACAAATCTCTTCCTCATGATGGCCTTCATCTTCTCCTAAGTGTTTATAGGCCTGTCACGATTTCTTTTCCTACTCAAAACAAGTTGATCCCACCAAATAATAGCATAATCAGTAAATTCAACAGCAGCTAGTTTTACCTTTTTTTCTCCTCGGAGTAATTATGGCAATCAAATACTAGCTCTACCTTTTTTTCCCACTCCAAATAAGTTTCCGGATCATTTTTACCTTGAAAAGAAGGAATTTTCAGTTTGATACTCCCCAAATCACGATCTATACGTCTTACCCTTCTATCATCTCTTCCACGTATGTCAACGGTGGCCTGGTCATCAAAATTATCTAGGTAAATTATCTAGGTCATCACCACCCTGATCTCCCATGGCAGCACGCCATTGATTATCTCTTACATTAGGAGCTATTGGTTGTTGCCCCTTTTGATTCACTTAACTCTCGTGTTTAACACATAAATTGTCTTTTTTCCTCTAATGATCTAATAAACTATTGTCTTTTACCACACTTAATTGCCCCAACATATGGACTACACTGCGATCATCTAGAGCCTTTGCCTTTATCAAAAATCTTCTTAAAAGAAGATACCGACAGCTCATCAGATGAAGATTACATGAATCTGTCGTCCCCATAACTTTATGATGTGTCTCCACAATAATAAGTGGGCTTTATGAATGACTTGTCTTTATTTTACTTTTGCTTTAAGAGTGTAATAATTAAAGTAAAGGTTGTCATTTCTTTTACTTTTGTAAAAAGTGGAATGAAAGGATAAGGGTCCTATCTTATGCTTTAGTTATGATATCTTTTACTTTAAGTGGGTCCTTTCTTATCTTGTCTTGAGGATTTCTCTTATATAAGGGGTGTAGAGAAGTTTAAAGAAAAAATTTTATCCGTTCGTTTTAAACTCAAGAAAGTATACTCTGCACTTGCCTTGAACAAGGATTCTGTGCATCAGAAAACTCTTAATAGTGTTTCTTCCGGGTCTGGTACCCTATTTAATGACAAAAGGTGTCAAGTTTTGGGTTATATAACCTTATGAAAAACTATTTTGAGTTTTGATGCATCTAGGTATATAAGCTGGAAACCGGAGCATGCGGGCTAGTGGTCCAAAGGATGAACTTGTTTCATCATTGCTCTCATGTAACAACGCCACGTACTCTATTGTCCCATTTTGGTATCAGAGCCATTAAACGTTGTTCACTGGTAAAATTGTTTTGATTTCTTAAAGTGGTAAGATAAAAGTCTTTTAAGTTTTGAAAATCACTAGGTTTCAGAGACAGAGAGTGCTTTCCTATCATGATTTCGACCTCATCTTCATCTTCCAAACCTACTAATACTGTTTTCCTTTCTTCTATGTTGTCTTTACCAAAGTCCTGTACTAAACATACTGATGAGAACTATCAAGAGAATACCATTAAAGCTTCAAGTGATCCTTTGCACATTCATGAAGGCCCAATTACAAGAGTTAGAGCCAAAAAGATACAAGCTGCTTTAAATGGATTAATTGAGAAAATATGGATTGAAACTACAATTCAAGATGCAAGACATCATGAATTGGGCTTGAAGAGATGTCAAGGCATTGAGGGCTTTATTCAAGCTATTAGGCAGCCAAATACACAATTCGGATCAAATACAAAATGGTCAATTTCGGAATAAAACTGGTATTGGTTGAGCTGGAATTAATTTACAAGCCATATACCGTTGGAAAGATAATTAAGATAGCTTTCCAAAGAATTTTACAGAGTTAGATTTGGAGTTCTCTAGAAGGAGTTATGACCAATTCATTACAGCATGCGCAGAATTGGGAATTTCAACGACTCCTTAACTAGTTAGGAGAACTAGTCCGACTTGAATTAGGATTTAATCTTTTTCAGATTTTTTAGGTCTCTATTGGCCTATTTAAACTCAGTAACCTTGCTATGTAAGACAATTGAGAGATTAATGTTATTTGAATTTGAGAGAATTATTATTTCTTTGGTTCTTTTGAGAACTAGTGAACTTATCAAGAATTTGCATTCTCATGGCGTTCCAAATCAAGACTTATCACTCACCTTCTCATCTAAACCTTGAGTGTGGCGTCAATATCCTTCTCCATACCTTTGGTTCATGTTTGATTAAGCATTGGGTCAAGGTTTTGTGTGTCTTAAATCTGTTTAGAACTTTCTTCGGTAGTTGAAACTTTAAATTAAGTGTTCTCCTTAAAGTTTCAATGTGGGATTCGCATCAATTTGGTATCAGAGCAAGTTTCTAATCAGGTTTGAATGTCTTATTTATTTTGATTAAAAAAAAAGAACAAAAAAAAACTTACAGCAAAAAAAAAAAGAAACGTACAGCCAAAAAAAAAAAGATTGCAAAAGGATTCAAGTATTCCTACTTTCATCAACATCAATTGTGTCCTTTACTTGCTTGTTTTCCTTTCTTCAATTTCTTTTTTGTTCTTTGTGTTCTCTTAATTCTTTTTCTTTATTAGTGTACTGGAATAGCATATTTGGTGTGCCACTTGTTTTGTTTTTAGTTCAATAAAGAACTGAAAGAGAGAATTAAGTGTGGTAAAAGGCAATAGTTTGTGAGATCATTAGAGGGAAAAAGCCAATTTGTGTGTTAAACACGAGAGTTAAGTGAATCAAATTGAGTGAAACACGTAAGGGAGTGTTGTGAGGTGTTTTTCTTGCTAACTTTAATTTTTCAGATCACAAAATATGTCAAAAGAACAAGAAGCTATAGATAAATCGATCATGCTCAAAGCCATGCAGCAACAATTTGAGCGCATGAATCTGATGTTTGGAGAGATCCGTGACCAATTGGAAGGGCAAGACACTGCCATAGCCAATCTACAAAAGGGGAAACAACCAATAGCTCCTAATGTAAGAGATAATCAATGGCGTGCTGCCATGGGAGATCAAGATGGTGATGACCTAGATAATTTTGATGACCATGCCACCGTTGACATGCGTGGAAGAGATAATAGAAGGGCAAGACGCATAGATTGTGATTTGGGGAGTATTAAACTGAAAATTCCTTCTTTTCAAGGTAAAAATAATCCGGAAGCTTATTTAGAGTGGGAAAAAAAGGTGGAGCTAGTATTTGATTGCCATAATTACTCCGAGGAGAAAAAGGTAAAACTAGCTGCTATTGAATTTACTGATTATGCTATTATTTGGTGGGATCAACTTGTTTTGAGTAGGAGATGAAACTGTGGAAGGCCTATAAACACTTGGGAGGAGATGAAGGCCATCATGAGGAGGAGATTTGTTCATAGTCATTATTATAGGGAGCTACATCAAAGGTTTCAAAGTCTTACACAAGGCTCCAGAAGTGTGGAAGACTACCACAAAGAGATGGAAATAATCATGATTCAAGCCAACATTGAAGAAGAACGAGAGGCCACTATGGCTAGATTTTTACATGGTTTAAATCAAGATATTGCTAATGTGGTTGACTTGCAGCATTATGTTGAATTGGAAGACATGGTTCACATGGCCATAAAAGTGGAACGAAAACTAAAAAGAAAGGGTTCCACTAGACCCAATTTAGGTTCATCTTCCTCATGGAAGTCAAAATGGAGCAAAGATGAAAAGGTTGTTTCAAAGCCTAAGATTGAGCCAATCAAGGATCATAAAGAGGGAGGCAACCAAAGCAAAGGTAAATCTGATTTCCAACACTCTAGAAATAGAGATATTAAGTCTTTTAAATGTTTGGGGATAGGTCATATTGCATCTCAATGCCCAAATAAGAGAGTAATGATTTTGAGGGAAGATGGTGATGTAGAAACCGAGAGTGAATCAGATGATGATCCTATGCCACCTTTGGAGGATGCTAATGATGGTGTAGAGTATCTTGTTTATGGTAAATTGGTGGTTGTTAGACGTGCTCTTAACATGCAAGTAAAAGAGGATGCGGAGGTACAACGTGATAACATATTTCATACTAGATGCCACATCAAAGATAAGGTATGTAGTATGATAATTGATGGTGGAAGTTGTACTAATGTAGCTAGCACCAGTTTAGTTGAAAAATTGAATTTGAAAACTCTGAAACATCCTAGGCCATATAAGTTACAATGGCTGAATGATTGTGGAAAGGTTAAAGTAAATAAACAAGTGCTGGTTTCATTCTCTATTGGGAGATATAAGGATGAGGTTGTATGTGATGTAGTACCCATGCATGCTGGACACATTCTTTTGGGGTGACCTTGGCAATATGATAGGCGAGTGACACATGATGGTTACTTAAATAGATATTCTTTTGCA
Source organism: Aegle marmelos (assembly GCA_030449875.1). Taxonomy (NCBI): domain Eukaryota; kingdom Viridiplantae; phylum Streptophyta; class Magnoliopsida; order Sapindales; family Rutaceae; genus Aegle; species Aegle marmelos. Next base: position 47,981 of record JASUUL010000013.1, read on the forward strand.
ATGAATAAAAGGCAAATCACTCTTGTACCCTTAACACCTAGGCAAGTGTATGAGGATCAAATGACAATACAAAAAGAGAGTGATACAAAAAAAGAAAATGAGAGCACAAAAGAAAGAGAGAATGAGAGAAAAGAAAGTGGAAAGATAGAAAAAAATATTGTTGAGAGAAAAGAGAGGCAACATGTAAACTTGTTTCCAAATGACTCTTTGATGATGTGTTTCCAAATGAAGTCCCTAATGGTTTGCAACCTATTAAGGGAATTGAGCATCAAATAGACTTTCTTCCTGGAGCTACCATTCCTAATAGAACATTATATAGAAGTAATCCCGAAGAGACAAAGAAGCTTCAAAGGCAGGTTGAAGAACTCTTGGCAAAGGGATATGTAAAGGAGAGCATGAGTCCATGTGCGGTACCAGTTCTACTAGTGCCCAAAAAGGATGGAACATGAAGGAAGTGTGTTTATTATCGTGCGATTAATAAAATCGTTGTAAAGTATCGACATCCTATTCCTAGACTTGATGACATGCTTGATGAATTGTATGGTTCTTATGTTTTTACCAAAATAGATCTTAAAAGTGGATATCATCAAATCAGGATTAGAGAGGGAAATGAGTGGAAAACTGCTTTTAAAACAAAATATGGTTTATATGAGTGGTTAGTAATGCCATTTGGGTTATCTAATGCTCCCAGCACTTTTATAAGGTTAATGAACCATGTTTTGCGTGCTTTTCTTGGTAAGTTTGTAGTTGTCTACTTTAATGATATTTTGATCTATAGCAAAAGTCTAGAAGAACACGTTGAGCATTTGCAAAGTGTATTGACTGTTTTAAGAAAGGAAAAGTTGTATGCTAATTTGAAGAAGTGTGCTTTTTGTACAAATCAGATTGTTTTTCTTGGTTATGTTATAAGTGCGAAAGGAATTAAAGTTGATAAAGAGAAGGTAAAGGCTATTAAGGAATGGCCTACACCTAAAAGCGTAAGTGAGGTAAGAAGTTTTCATGGTTTGGCTAGTTTTTATAGAAGATTTATGAAAGATTTTAGCACCCTTGCTGCACCGTTAACTGAAATTATTAAGAAACACGTCGGATTTAAGTGGGGTAGTGAACAAGAAAGGGCATTTAATCTAATCAAGGAGAAATCGGTTTCTGCACCACTACTTACGTTACCCGATTTTGCTAAAACTTTTGAAATTGAGTGTGATGCCTCAGGTATAGGTATTGGAGTTCTTTTGATGTAAGAGGGGCGTCCAATTGCTTATTTTAGTGAGAAATTGAGTGGCGCAGCCCTAAACTATTCTACTTATGACAAGGAGATGTATGCATTGGTGAGAGCATTGGAAACTTGGCAACATTATCTTTTACCTAAAGAGTTTGTCATACACACTGATCATGAGTCCTTAAAGCATTTGAAAGGGCAAGGTAAGTTGCAAAGAGACATGCCAAATGGGTTGAATTCATTGAGCCATTTCCTTATGTGATCAAATACAAACAAGGTAAGGAGAATATGGTGGCTGATGAATTATCGAGAAGGTATGCACTTATCTCTACATTAAATACAAAGTTATTAGGATTTGAGTACATTAAAGAATTATATGTTAATGATCCTGATTTTGCTAATGAGTTTAATGCTTGTGAGAAAGCTGCAGTTGAAAAGTTCTATAGGCATGATTGGTTCTTATTTAGAGAGAATAAATTGTGTGTGCCATATAGTTCTTTGCGTGAAGCTCATGGGTGAGGTTTAATGGGACATTTTGGCATTGCAAAGACTTTAGATGTTTTAAAAGAACATTTTTTTGGCCACATATGAAACGTGATGTTGAAAGACTATGTGAGAAGTGTATCACTTGCAAACATGCTAAGTCTAGAGCTTTACCCCATTGATTGTATAAACCTTTACCTATACCTAGCAAACCTTGGGTTGATATTTCTATAGACTTTGTTTTGGGTTTACCTAGGTCAAAAAGGGGAAAGGATTTTGTTTTTGCATTCTTGTGGCGTTCCAAATCAAGACTTATCACTCACCTTCTCATCTAAATCTTGAGTGTGGCGTCAATATCCTTCTCCATACCTTTGGTTCAGGTTTGATTAAGCATTGGGTCAAGGTTTTGTGTGTCTTAAATCTATTTAAAACTTTCTTGGGTAGTTGAAACTTTAAATTAAGTGTTCTCCTTAAAGTTTCAATATGGGATTCGCATTAGCACTTATTTCATAAAGTCAGTAATGTACTTGGTAGGTAATACATGCATCAAGTGTTTACTTACTAGGCATATGCTCACTAGTCCTTACATTGCAGAACCGAGTAGAAAAAGTCGACGCCAAGTCAAGGCAAAGTGCATATAGACCTAACAGACTGAGGTTACACAACGGGCTCAACTATGTTCTTATTTAAGCATAAATCAACAAGCTTATTTATGGAATTGGTTGGTGACATGAAATCAACAAGTTTTTTTTTTTTTTTTTACAGACCTTTTATATAGTTTTTTTGTGAAACAAACTTCTTATGTTCTATATTTATAAAATACTTATTTTGAAATTATTTTTAGAAATTCTTAATGTTATACTTGATTTAACCACTTTAATTACAATCATAAAGGTAGAGTGTTACAATTTGGTATCGAGCCCAAGGTTTAAAGCATAGCAAAGGGAGAGGGCACACTCAACCCTTAGTATGAATTAGGAACTAAGATAATTAAATATCTTACATTTAATTTGTTTGACCCATAGAAGCTTGTTCAAAGATTGTAAAGATGTCAAGTGCTAGGGGTAATAGAGGTAGAAGAGTGGGAGGAACTTCAAGGGAGCAATCTTATGCAATTGATCGACTTATAGACATTGTCACATGACTCTTACAAAGAGAAATCAAAAGAGATGAATGTGCTCATTCATCTCACCTAGATTTGAAGATTAAACCCACCTAGATTTGAATGAGGCGCGGATCCTATGGCAACAGACTAATGGTTGTGAACCATGGAAAGAATAACTAAAGTAGCCAAGGTGCCAAAAGAGGAAAAGGTCACTTATGTTTCCTTTATGCTACGAGGGGTAGTTGAATATTAGTGGGATTGCATCAGACGATGCCATAACGAAGCAATAATGCAATAGAAGGAATTTAAAGAACACTTTTACAATAACTATTTTTCAGAGACGGTGCGGTCTACCAAAAGAAAAGAAGTCATTTATTTGCAACAAGGAAAAATGACAAAGATACTAGAGTATATTAAAAAATTTGATGAGTCTCTCGTTATGTCCCACACATGGTTGCCACAGAAGACTTGAAAAAGGATCTTTTTATGTGAGGATTGTGTAAAGATTTAGCAAAAGCCTTAAAGGTGGTTGGAATTTGGGATACTTCCTTCAATTAGCTCATGGATCGAGCCTTAGTAATTGAACAAGCAGATGAAGAAAAGAAGAAAGAAAAATGAAAGAATAAAGGGAGCATAGATCAAGGGAGTTGTGTAGCTAATCGTGGAAGACAACTCTTAAACAATAAGAGGAAGAGAACACCAACTACCCAGGAGCAAGATAAGAACAAGTGTATAAAGAATCACCAAAAAGACCTATCAAGGCCTAAATGCAATCAATGTGTAGAACTCACCTTGAGGAATGCTAAGCCAACATTAGAACATGTTTCAAATGTGGGAAAGAAGGACACTTCATCAAGACTAGCCAGAGAATGGTACGCAGTGAGAAAGGACTAACGCACGAGTATTCGCACTTATCAAGGCTGATGCAGAGGAAAACCTCTTGGTAATATCAAGTGAACAATCTATATTTCAAACTCCTGCATATGTATTGATAGATTCAGGAGCTACACATTCATTTGTCCATGTAGTTTTCATCTAATGAGCTACACATTGGTATCAAAGCCACTAAAACATTGTTCACTAGTAAAATTGTTTTGATTATTAAAAGTGGTAAGATAAAAGTCTTTAAGTTTTAAAAATCACTAGATTTCAGAGACAGAGAGAGCTTTTCTATCATGGCTTCAACTTCATCTTCATCTTCAGAACCTTTAAATACTGTTTCCCTTTCTTCTACTTGTATTTACCAAAATCTTGTACTAAACATACAGCTAGTAAAATTGAAAACCTTGTCGAATATTCCTATATTCCTAAATCTGCCAAATCACTGAATCTTCCTTCCCCCTCATCAGCCCTTACAATCTATACAAAAGATCAAGTTCCTTCACTAGAAGTATTAAGTCCCTGATCACTACCAAAAGACCACTTCCAAAAGAATATATCCAATCTTCTCGGTTGGATCAGTGTACCCTTCAGGCCACCACTGCTGAACAATATGTCACTCTAGAGATCCCTCTAGAGTGAAACAAGAAGGCTATACTCATCTCTACATGGGAGGAGTAAGATTAATCCTAACCTTACACGGAAGGAAAGGATTGCCTGCCACTGTTAAAATTGCCATGGTGGACACCAGATTTAACAAAGATCAACACATGTCATCATTATCTTGATTTTGGCAATACTATATGTAGGAAATGTTCTTCTCACTTTCTATCTAAACTTTAATTTGTCCCTACAAGATGCCAACCTATCAACAACCTTGAAAGTCTAAGTTCAAATTCAAGGAGCTGAATAGATCTCTTCAGCAAAGATAGCCACCCTTCATCATCAATTGGTCTATAGGCTTCATGATGCGAATCCCACATTGAAACTTTAAGGAGAACACTTAATTTGAAGTTTCAACTACCCAAGAAAGTTCTAAACAGATTTAAGACACACAAAACCTTGACCCAATGCTTAATCAAACATGAACCAAAGGTATGGAGAAGGATTTTGACGCCACACTCAAGATTTAGATGAGAAGGTGATGATAAGTCTTGATTTGGAACGCCACAAGAATGCAAATTCTTGATAAGTTCACTAGTTCTCAAAAGAACCAAAGAAAGAATAATTCTCTCAAATTCAAATAACATTAATCTCTCAATTGTCTTACATAGCAAGGTTGCTGAGTTTAAATAGGCCAATAGAGACCCAAAAAATCCGAAAAAGATTAAATCCTAGTTCAAGTCGGAGTAGTTTTCCTAACTAGTTAAGGAGTCGTTGAAATTTCCAATTCTGCGCATGCTGTAATGAATTGGTCATAACTCCTTCTAGAGAACTCGAAATCTAACTCCGTAAAATTCTTTGGAAAGCTATCTTAATTATCTTGCCAACGGTATATGGCTAGCAAGTTAATTCCAGCTCAATCAATACTAGTTTTATTCCGAAATTGACCTTTCTGCATTTGATCCGAATTGTGTATTTGGCTGCCCAATAGCTTGAATAAAGCCCACAATGCCTTGACATTTCTTCAAGCCCAATTCAAGATGTCTTGCATCTTGAATTGTAGTTTCAATCCATATTTTCTCAATTAATCCATTTAAAGCAGCTTGTATCTTTTTGGCTCTAGCTCTTGTAATTGGGCCTTCATGAATGTGCAAAGGATCACTTGAAGCTTTAATGGTATTCTCTTGATAGTTCTCATCATTCCCCCTCTTCTGAAAAGAATTCGTCCTCGAATCTTCACCTACATCAAAAGGAGAAAGATCAAAAACATTAAAAGTAGCACTCACATTATACTCACTAGCAAGGTCCAATTTGTAGGCATTGTCATTGATTCATGCAACCACTTGAAATGGACCATCTCCCCTTTTTGACCTAGGTAAACCCAAAACAAAGTCCATAGAAATATCAACCCAAGGTTCGCTAGGTATAGGTAAAGGTTTATACAATCCATTGGGTAAAGCTCTAGACTTAGCATGTTTACAAGTGATACACTTCTCACATATTCTTTCAACATCACGTTTCATATGTGGCAAAAAAAAATATTCTTTTAAAACATCTAAAGTCTTTGCAATGCCGAAATGTCCCATTAAACCTCCCCCATGAGCTCCACGCACAAGCAATTCACGTAAAGAACTATAGGGCACACACAATTTATTCTCTCTAAATAAGAACCCATCATGGCTATAGAACTTTCCAAATGCAGCTTTCTCACAAGCATTAAACACATTAGCAAAATCAGGATCATTAACATATAATTCTTTAATGTACTCAAATCCTAATAACATTGTATTTAATGCAGAGATAAGTGCATACCTTCTCGATAATGCATCAGCCACCACATTCTCCTTACCTTGTTTGTATTTGATCACATAAGAAATGGCTCAATGAATTCAACCCATTTGGCATGTCTCTTATGCAACTTACCTTGCCCTTTCAAATGTTTTAAGGACTCATGATCAGTGTGTATGACAAACTCTTTAGGTAGAAGATAATGTTGCCAAGTTTCCAACGCTCTCACCAATGCATACATCTCCTTGTCATAAGTAGGATAGTTTAGGGCTGCGCCACTCAATTTCTCACTAAAATAAGCAATTGGATGCCCCTCTTGCATCAAAACAGCTCCAATACCTATACCTGAGGCATCACACTCAATTTCAAAAGTTTTAGCAAAATCGGGTAAAGTAAGTAGTGGTGCAGAAACCAATTTCTCCTTGATTAGATTAAATGCACTTTCTTGTTCACTACCCCACTTAAATCCCACTTGTTTCTTAATAATTTCAGTTAAAGGTACAGCAAGGGTGCTAAAATCTTTTACAAATCTTCTATAAAAACTAGCCAAACCATGAAAACTTCTTACCTCACTTATGCTTTTAGGTGTAGGCCATTCCTTAATAGCCTTTATCTTCTCTTCATCAACCTCAATTCCTTTAGCACTTATAACATAACCAAGAAAAACAATCTGATTTGTACAAAAAGCACACTTCTTCAAATTAGCATCTAACTTTTCCTCCCTTAAAACAGTCAATACACTTTGCAAATGCTCAACGTGTTCTTCTAGACTTTTGCTATAGATCAAAATATCATCAAAGTAGACAACTACAAACTTACCAAGAAAAGCACGCAAAACATGGTTCATTAACCTCATAAAAGTGCTGGGTGCATTAGATAATCCAAATGGCATTACTAACCACTCATATAAACCATATTTTGTTTTAAAAGCAGTTTCCACTCATCTCCCTCTCTAATCCTAATTTGATGATATCCACTTTTAAGATCTATTTTGCTAAACACACAAGAACCATACAATTCATCAAGCATGTCATCAAGTCTAAGAATAGGATGTCGATACTTTACAGTGATTTTATTAATCGCACGACAATCAAGACACATCCTCCAGGTTCTATCTTTTTGGGCACTAGTAGAACTGCACAAAGACACGGACTCATGCTCTCCTTCACATATCCTTTTGCCAAGAGTTCTTCAACCTGCCTTTGAAGCTCCTTTGTCTCTTCGGGGTTACTTCTATAAGCGGGTCTATTAGGAATGGTAGCTCCAGGAAGAAAGTCTATTTGATGCTCAATTCCCCTAATAGGTGGCAAACCATTAGGGATTTCATTTGGAAACACATCATCAAAGTCCTGCAAAAGAGTCACAATAACACTAGGCAAAAAAGAGTTAAGCTCATTAGTATGCAAACAAGCCTCTTTGCATAAAAGTACAATGATAAGCTGCTTTGAAAAGAAGGCTCTCTTAACCTCTCTCTCTCTTGCAAACAAGTTTACATGTTGCCTCTCTTTTCTCTCAACAATATTTTTTTCTATCTTTCTACTTTCTTTTCTCTCATTCTCTCTTTCTTTTGTGCTCTCATTTTCTTTTTTTGTATCACTCTCTTTTTGTATTGTCATTTGATCTTCATACACCTGCTTAGGTGTTAAGGGTACAAGAGTGATTTGCCTTTTATTCATTATAAAAGAATATCTATTTAAGTAACCATCATGTGTCACTCGCCTATCATATTGCTAAGGTTACCCCAAAAGAATGTGTCCAGCATGCATGGGTACTACATCACATACAACCTCATCCTTATATCTCCCAATAGAGAATGAAACCAGCATTTGTTTATTTACTTTAACCTCCCCACAATCATTCAGCCATTGTAACTTATATGGCCTAGGATGTTTTAGAGCTTTCAAGTTCAATTTGTCAACCAAACTAGTGCTAGCTACAATAGTACAACTTCCACCATCAATTATCATACTACATACCTTATCTTTGATGTGGCATCTAGTATGAAATATGTTATCATGTTGTACCTCTGCATCCTCTTTTACTTACATGTTAAGAGCATGTCTAACAACCATCAATTTACCATCAACAGGATACTCTACACCATAATTAGCATCCTCCAAAGGTGGTATAGGATCATCATCTGATTCACTCTCGGTTTCAACATCACCATCTTCCCTCAAGATTATTACTCTCTTATTTGGGCATTGAGATGCAATATGACCTGTCCCCAAACATTTAAAACATTTAATATCTCTATTTCTAGAGTGTTGGGAATCAGATTTACCTTTGCTTTGGCTGCCTCCCTCTTTATGATCCTTGATTGGCTCAATCTTAGGCTTTGAAACAACCTTTTCATCTTTGCTCCATTTTGACTTCCATGAGGAAGATGAACCTAAATGGGGTCTAGTGGAACCCTTTCTTTTTAGTTGTCGTTCCACTTTTATGGCCATGTGAACCATGTCTTCTAATTCAACATAATGCTGCAAGTCAACCGCATTAGCAATATCTTGATTTAAACCATGTAAAAATCTAGCCATAGTGGCCTCTCGTTCTTCTTCAATGTTTGCTCGAATCATGATTATTTCCATCTCCTTGTGGTAGTCTTCCATACTTCTGGAGCCTTGTGTAAGACTTTGAAGCCTTTGATGTAGCTCCCTATAATAATGACTAGGAACGAATCTCCTCCTCATGATGGCCTTCCTCTCCTCCCAAGTGTTTATGGCCTTTCACGATTTCTTCTCCTACTCAAAACAAGTTGATCCCACCAAATAATAGCATAATCAGTAAATTCAACAGCACCTAGTTTTACCTTTTTCTCCTCAAAGTAATTATGGCAATCAAATACTAGCTCCACCTTTTCTTCCCACTCCAAATAAGCTTCCGAATCATTTTTACCTTGAAAAGAAGAAATTTTCAGTTTGATACTCCTCAAATCACGATCTATGCGTCTTACCCTTCTATCATCTCTTCCACGCATGTCAACGGTGGCCTGGTCATCAAAATTATCTAGGTTATCACCATCTTGATCTCCCATGGCAGCACGCCATTGATTTTCTCTTACATTAGGAGCTATTGGTTGTTGCCCCTTTTGTAGATTGGCTATGGTAGTGTCTTGCCTTTCCAATTGGTCACGGATCTCTCCAAACATCAGATTCATGCGCTCAAATTGTTGCTGCATGGCTTTGAGCATGATCGATTGATCTATAGCTTCTTGTTCTTTTGACATATTTTGTGATATGAAAAATTAAAGTTAGCAAAAAAAACCTCACAACACTCCCTCACGTGTTTCACTCAATTTGATTCACTTAACTCTCGTGTTTAACACACAAATTGGCTTTTTTCCTCTAATGATCTCACAAACTATTGCCTTTTACCACACTTAATTCTCTCTTTCAGTTCTTTATTGAACTAAAAACAAAACCAAGAAAAACAAAACAAGTGGTGCACCAAATATACTATTCCAGCACACAAACAAAGAAAAATAATTAAGAGAACACAAAGAACAAAAAAGAAATTGAAGAAAGGAAAACAAGCAAGTAAAGGACACAATTGCTATTGATGAAAGTAGGAATACTTGAATCCTTTTGTAATCTTTTTTTTTTTGTACGTTTCTTTTTTTTTGCTGAAATTTTTTTTTTGCTGCTCGTTTTTTTTTTAATAAAAATAAATAAGACATTCAAACCTGATTAGAAACTTGCTCTAATACTGCCTAAGAAAGTTCTAAATAGATTTAACACAAAACCTTGACCCAATGCTTAAGCAAACATGAACCAAAGGTATGGAGAAGGATATTGACGCCACACTCAAGATTTAGATGAGAAGGTAAGTGATAAGTCTCGATTTGGAACGCCACAAGAATGTAAATTCTTGATAAGTTCACTAGTTCTCAGAAGAACCAAAGAAAGAATAATTCTCTCAAATTCAAATAACATTAATCTCTCAATTGTCTTACCAAGTTTGGGCCGAAGCCTAACTCAGCCCCAAAAGAGCTCTCGAAGGGTGAGGATTGCCCAGCAGTTATAAACTGGACCCTAACCAGGATCCCAACCGATGTGGGATAAGGTGCTTATCATTCACAACCTTATACACCCCCGGTGAACAACTGGACTCTGATACCAAGTTTCGGCCGAAGCCTAACTCAGCCCCAAAAGAGCTCTCGAAGGGTGAGGACTGCCCAGCAGTTATAAACTGGACCCTAACCAGGATCCAAACCGATGTGGGATAAGGTGCTTATCATTCACAACCTCATACACCCCTGGTGAACACCTGGGCTCTGATACCAAGTTTGGGCCGAAGCCTAACTTAGCCCCAAAAGAGCTCTCGAAGGGTGAAGACTGCCCAGCAGTTATAAACTGGACCCTAACCAGGATCCCAACCGATGTGGGATAAGGTGCTTATCATTCACAACCTCATACACCCCCGGTAAATAGGCCAATAGAGACCCAAAAAATCTAAAAAAGCTCTAGACTTTGCATGTTTACAAGTGATACACTTCTCACATATTCTTTCAACATCACGTTTCATATGTGGCAAAAAAAATGTTCTTTTAAAACATCTAAAGTCTTTGCAATGCCGAAATGTCCCATTAAACCTCCCCCATGAGCTTCACGCACAAGCAATTCATGCAAAGAACTATATGGCACACATAATTTATTCTCTCTAAATAAGAACCCATTGTGCCTATAGAACTTTCCAAATGCAGCTTTCTCACAAGAATTAAACACATTAGCAAAATCGGGATCATTAACATATAATTCTTTAATGTACTCAAATCCTAATAACTTTGTATTTAATGCAGAGAGAAGTGCATACCTTCTCGATAATGCATCAGCCACCACATTCTCCTTACCTTGTTTGTATTTGATCACATAAGGAAATGGCTCAATGAATTCAACCCATTTGACATGTCTCTTATGCAACTTATCTTGCCCTTTCAAATGCTTTAAGGACTCATGATCTGTGTGTATGACAAACTCTTTAGGTAGAAGATAATGTTGTCAAGTTTCGAATGCTCTCACCAATGCATACATCTTCTTGTCATAAGTAGGATAGTTTAGGGCTGCGCCACTTAATTTCTCACTAAAATAAGCAATTGGACGCCCCTCTTGCATCAAAACAACTCCAATACCTATACCTGAGGCATCATACTCAATTTCAAAAGTTTTAGCAAAATCGTGTAAAGTAAGTAGTGGTGCAGAAACCAATTTCTCCTTGATTAGATTAAATGCCAGTTCTTGTTCACTACCCTACTTAAATCCCATGTGTTTCTTAATAATTTCAGTTAAAGGTGCAGCAAGGGTGCTAAAATCTTTCACAAATCTTCTATAAAAACTAGCTAAACCATGAAAACTTCTTACCTCACTTACGCTTTTAGGTGTATGCCATTCCTTAATAGCCTTTACCTTCTCTTCATCAACCTCAATTGATGCGAATCCCACATTGAAACTTTAAGGAGAACAGTTAATTCGAAGTTTCAACTACCCAAGAAAGTTCTAAACAGATTTAAGACACACAAAACCTTGACCCAATGCTTAATCAAACATGAACCGAAAGTATGGAGAAGGATATTAACGCCACACTCAAGATTTAGATGAGAAGGTGAGTGAGAAGTCTTGATTTGGAACGCCACAAGAATGCAAATTCTTGATAAGTTCACTAGTTCTCAAAAGAACCAAAGAAAGAATAATTCTCTCAAATTCAAATAACATTGATCTCTGAATTGTCTTACATAGCAAGGTTGCTGAGTTTAAATAGGCCATAGAGACCCAAAAAATCCAAAAAAGATTAAATCCTAGTTCAAGTCGGACTAGTTCTCCTAACTAGTTAAGGAGTCGTTGAAATTTCCAATTCTGCACATGCTGTAATGAATTGGTCATAACTCCTTCTAGAGAACTCCAAATCTAACTCCGTAAAATTCTTTGGAAAGCTATCTTAATTATCTTTCCAATGGTATATGGGTTGTAAGTCAATTCCAGCTCAATCAATACCAGTTTTATTCTGAAATTGAACTTCCTGCATTTGATCCGAATTGTGTATTTGGCTGCCCAATAACTTGAATAAAGCCCACAATACCTTGACATCTCTTTAAACCCAATTCATGATGTCTTGCATCTTGAATTGTAGTTTCAATCCTTATTTTCTCAATTAATCCATTTAAATCAGCTTTTATCTTTTTGGCTCTAGCTCTTGTAATTGGGCCTTCATGAATGTGCAAAGGATCACAAGAATGCAAATTCTTGATAAGTTCACTAGTTCTCAAAAGAACCAAAGAAAGAATAATTCTCTCAAATTTAAATAACATTAATCTCTCAATTGTCTTACATAGCAAGGTTGCTGAGTTTAAATAAGCCAATAGAGACCCAAAAAATCCGAAAAAGATTAAATTCTAGTTCAAGTCAGACTAGTTCTCCTAACTAGTTAAGGAGTCGTTGAAATTTCCAACTCTGCGCATGCTGTAATGAATTGGTCATAACTCCTTCTAGAGAACTCCAAATCTAACTCCGTAAAATTCTTTGGAAAGCTATCTTAATTATCTTTCTAACAGTATTTGGCTGCCCAATAGCTTGAATAAAGCCCACAACGCCTTGACATCTCTTCAAGCCCAATTCATGATGTCTTGCATCTTGAATTGTAGTTTCAATCCATATTTTCTCAATTAATCCATTTAAAGTAGCTTGTATCTTTTTGGCTCTAGCTCTTGTAATTGGGCCTTCATGAATGTGCAAAGGTTCACTTCAAGCTTTAATGGTATTCTCTTGATAGTGCTCATTAGGCTATGTTGCCTACATCATGATATCATCCTCATATGACCGGCTATGCCACCTACGATGTTATGCTTACTACTTACTTGATTAGATGGTCGACTATGCTGCCTAATATGTGACGCTCTTATTTTATCATGCCCTAATTGGCACTGCTGCCTAAAATATGATGTTGTTATTACTCCTTATATGGTTGGCCCTGCCGCTTATATTATAATTCTATTTGTTTAATTTCTATATGGACGGCACTGCCACCTATGTTAGATGTTGTTGTCTTAAATTAGTTTTATGTTTTGCTTTATTATATATTTAAAAATTTATATGTTGTGACATAAATTGCATTGATCTCTTGCATTTTATGAGTAATTTAATAAAGAGGTATTTTAAAGGGTTGCTCAGAAAACTCTTGATTGTTTCCTTCCGGGTTTGGTACCCTATTTAAAAGACAATGAGTGTCTGGTTTTGGGTTTATAACCTTTGAAAACTATTTTGAAAATCTAATACTTTGTATTCCTTGATATTATGGCGATCCTTCCACTCCCCCGCTGATAATTTGGTATCAGAGCCTTGCATTCATCTCATTGGTATGAATGATAATGAATGATAATATCATGTTTTTTATTTCAGAAAAGTGGTAAGATAAAATGCTTTTCCAGACTTTAGAAAATAGAGAGAAAGATTTCAAAATCATGGCTTCTACATCCTCTTGCTCATATTCTTCAAGTACTGTTTCTCTTTCTTCAACCTTGTCTTTGCCAAAATCTTGCTCTAAACATACTGCAAATAAAATAGAAAATCTTGTTGAATATTCTTATATTCCCGAATCTGCTCAAATCACTAAGTCTTCCTTCCCTCTTATCAGTCCTTATCATTTGTACAAACGTTCTACTTCCTTCACCCGTAGCATTAAATCCTTGATCAATACAAAACGACCACTTCCAAAAGAATACATCCAATCTTCTCGGTTGGATCAGTGTACTCTCTAAGCTACTACTGCTGAACAATATGTTACCCTAGAAATTCCTCCAGAACTTATTGCCAACTAGAAACGAGAAGGCACCATTCATAAAGAGTGCATGCCCTCTAAGTTAAGAAAAGAGATCCTTTGGAGACGGCCTTACGTAACGCCCATCGAATTAATTAATTTAAGCCCAAGGGCAAGTTATGGAATGTTAGCCTTATAGTACAACAAACCTAGGGCCCTAACACTATTCCTTACATTTTGAAGTTTCATGTAAAAGATTTAACACTTATTTCATAAAGTCATTCATGTGCATAGTAGGTAATACATGCATCAAGTGTTTACTTACTGGGCATTAGCTCATTTAGTCCTTACATTATAGGAACTGAGTAGGAAAAAGCTGACGCCAAGTCCCAACCAAGGCAAGGTGCATATAGACATAACAGACCTTGGGTTACACAACGGGCTCAACTGTGTTCCTATCTAAGCATAAATCCAACAAGCTTGTTTATGGAATTGGTTGGTGACATGTTACTAAGAGAATCATTAACTTTGTAACTATGTTTTTTTTTTTAACAGACCTTTTATATAGGTTTTTGTGTAACAAACTTCTTATGTTTTATATTTATAAAATGCTTATTTTGAAATCGTTTCTATAAATACTTAATGTTACACCTGGTTTAACTTCTTTAGTTACAATTATAAAGGTGAAGTGTTACAATAATCCTTGAGATGCATGACTATGATGTGATTCTTGGTATGGATTGGTTATCAAAGTACCATGCCAATATAGATTGTGAGAAAAAAGAGGTAACATTCCAACCACCATAAAAGGAATCATTTATAAAAGGAGAATAGAATACCTGTAAGGGAGGATGTGTGGGATACTTGGCAAGCATTATCAAAGTTGAAGAGCGAAAGCCAAAGCTAGAAGAAATCCCAGTGGTGATTGAATTTCCTGAAGTCTTTCTTAAAGAATTCCCTGGATTGACTTGTTACTAGGAACGGCCCCAATCTTAAAAGCACCCCACAGGATGGCCCTATCGGAATTAAAGCAGTTAAAGAATCAACTGCAAGAACTATTAGACAAAGGCTACATACATCCAAGCCATTCACTTTGAGGAGCACCAACGCTATTCGTAAAGAAAAAGGATGGATCCATACGGATGTGCATAGACTATCGAGAACTAAATAAGGTCACCATCAAGAATAAGTACCCACTTCCACGTATCGAAGATCTGTTTGATCAACTACAAGGAGCAGCAGTATTTAGATTGATCTACGGTCAGGATATCACCAGCTAAAAGTCAGAGAGGAGGATATTCCAAAGACTACATTCAAAACACGTTATGGACACTATGAATTTGTCGTCATACCATTTGGTATAACTAATGCCCCAGCAACTTTCATGGATCTCATGAATAGAGTATTTAAAGACCATTTAGATAAATTCATAGTGGTGACATCTTGATCTACTCACAAACGAAGAAAGAACATGTCGAACATCTGAGAATCACTCTTCAAACTTTGAAGGAGAAGCAACTTTATGCAAAATTCAAGAAGTGCGAATTTTGGCTAGAAAGCGTTATATTCATGGGGCACGTTGTGTCTAAGGATGGAATATCAGTCGATCCCTCAAAGGTGGAAGTTCTGAGCCAATGGACTAGGCCAACTAATGCTAAAGAAGTTAGAAACTTCTTAGGATTAGTAGGCTATTACCAAAAATTTATGGAAGGCTTCTCTAAGATCACAATGCCATTAACCCAATTAATAAAGAAAAACACCAAGCTTGTGTAGACACCAGAATGTGAGAAAAGCTTCGAAGAGCAAAAACGACGGTTGATCACTGCCCCGATCTTAGCCATTCCTAATAGCTCTGAGGAATTCATTATATATAGCGATGCCTCCAAAAATGGCATAGGATGCATTCTCATGTAGAATGGAAAGGTCATTGCTTATGCCTCCAGACAATTAAAGGAATACGAGAAGAACTATCCCACACATGACTTAGACTTGGCCATGTAATGCATGCATTAAAAATATGATGTCATTATTACACAAAAGGAGCTGAACATGCGACAACAACGTTGGCTGGAACTTGTCAAGGACTATGATTGTGAAATAAACTATCATCCTCAAAAAGCAAATATGATAGCAAATGCACTAAGTCGAAAGTTAAGTTTGTTAGCTTTAAAGATGCTACCTAAGCCATTACAAGATGAGATATGCAAGGCAAAGATCGAGCTCATGATAGGAAAACTCACTCACATAACACTTTGCTCGACTTTATTACAAAGGATTAAAAAGTAAGAGAAAGGAATCATTTTATTTAGAGTAGGATATGCTTACTAAAAAATGAAGATCTAAAGAAGAAAATTCTACTCGAAGCTTATACAGCCCCATATTCGCTTCATCTTGGCACAACAAAAATGTATAAAGATTTAAAGAGGCACTATTAGTGGCCTGGGATAAAGAAGGATATAGTTAAGTTCGTGGCTCAATGCCTCACCTGTCAATAAATCAAGATAGAGCATCAGAGACTGGCAAAACTTTTGGAACCCAATCAAATCCCTTAATGGAAGTGGGAGGAAATCATAATGGACTTCGATATTGGCCTCCGATGTGAATCCCAAATTGAAATTTTAAGGAGAACACTTAATTTGAAGTTTCAACTACCCAAGAAAGTTCTAAACAGATTTAAGACACACAAAACCTTGACCCAATGCTTAATCAAACATTAACCAAAGGTATGGAGAAGGATATTAACGCCACACTCAAGATTTAGATGATAAGGTGAGTGATAAGTCTTGATTTGGAACGCCACAAGAATGCAAATTCTTGATAAGTTCACTAGTTCTCAAAAGAACCAAAGAAAGAATAATTCTCTCAAATTCAAATAACATTAATCTCTCAATTAATCCATTTAAAGCAGCTTGTATCTTTTTGGCTCTAGCTCTTGTAATTAGGCCTTCATGAATGTGCAAAGGACCACTTGACGCTTTAATGGTATTCTCTTGATAGTTCTCATCAGGTAGCCTTCTGAAGTGAAGCCAGTGATAGGTAGCTTCTCTTGGCCAGTGTGGACTGGAGTTATCATGGAAGAATATGTGAAGGATAGTCTTGGAGACTCTGGTGGAGCTGTTGGTAGAATAGCTAGAGGAGGCTGAGAGGCCGATTGAGGTGGTTTGAAAGTCATCTTGACAGATCCATCTTGTCTGCGTTCAAACATGCTTTCAGATGTCTGAATTGGGGTATCATTCTGATGGAATTTTTCGTAGTTGGAGATCCATTCTAATGGCATGAGCTTTACAAGTTCATGTTGAGGAATTTGTCTCGGAATCTGAATAATGGTTGGAATTTGATAAGATTCAGCTAATACATAAGAGCATCAGAGTGACTTTCTGGAGTTGCTAATACCTATAGACCAATTGATGGTGAAAGGTTGCTATTTTTACTGAGGAGATCTGGTCAGCTCCTTGAATTTGGACTTGGACTTTCAAAGCGGTAGAAAGGTTGGCATCTTGTAGGGACAGGTTGAAATTTGGGTAGAAGGTGAGAGAGCACTGCCTGCATAATATCAAGTTTCCAAAGGTTAATCAAGGATCCTGTGCATCAGAAAACTCTTGATTGTTTCCTTCCGGGTTTGGTACCCTATTTGAAAGACAAAGAGTGTCTGGTTTTGGGTTTATAACTTTTGGAAACTATTTTGAAAATCTAATGCTTTGTATTCCTTGATATTATAGGGAGCGGCAGTAGGATTAAGTTAGAAGAATAGAAGAATACTGGAAATAATTCTTGAAATAGAAGAATAGAAACTTAAAAGCCATGACTTCAGCTTCCTCTTAACTTCCCAGTCTACTGAGTCTCCTGTATCTCTTTTGTCTACTCTTCTCTTCCTAAGTCTTGTACAAAACACCTAGCTTCTAAAATAGAGAAACTTGTAGAATATTCCTATGTCCCAGATTCTGCACAAATCTCTGAGTCTTCTTTACCTCTGATAAGTCCGTACAAACTCTACTAGAGATCTAGTTCCTTTACTAGAACCATTCGTACCTTTATCTCCACAAAAAGGCCAACTCCAAAAGAATATATTCAGTCTTCTAGACTGAATCAGTGTGCTTTGTAAGCAACATAGGTAGAATAATATTAACCCTTAGAGATTCCAAAAGAGCTCGTTACCCAATGGAAAAGAGAAGGTTATACACACCTCCATCTTGGGAGGATCTGTATAATCTTTACCTTACATGGCAGAAAAGGTCTACCAGTGACTGCCAGAATTGCTCTAACGGATACAAGGTTCAAAGAGTACCAACATGTAGTTATTGGTACTGTCCTAACAACCTTACATGCTGGGAGCGTTCTTTTCACCTGTTACCCAAACTTCAACCTTTCCCTTGAAGATCCAAACTTACCCACAACCTTGAAGGTTTAGATCCAACTCCAAGGAGCTGAACAGGTAGTCACTTCCAAGATGGCTACTCTGCACCATCAGTTGGTGTATCGCCTCCAGAACCATGCCCTTGACTTACCCTCACCACAAACTACCTTAAATACACTCATGATCCTTGCGAATAATGAGTCTGTTCCTACAATTGTCCAGATCCCTAAACAGATCCAAAAATAAGAACTTATCAAGCTCATGCCTTTGGAATGGTTATCCAACTATGAGAAATTCCACCAAAATTCCCAATCAATTCAAACCTCTGAAGCCCAGTTTGAAAAAAGACCAGATGGCACTGTCGGACTGACTTTCTAGCCTCCAGAGTGCAGCAAACAGCCTCAGCCTCCCAAGCTCTCATATACTGCTATGATCACGGCAGTAAAGACAGGACAAGAAAGGTTGCCCATTGAAGGATTTGATTATGATGGATATCCCATCTATCCAGCAAAAATCCAAGGACACTTCCTATAAGATGCACCAGGATCACACATGTGTGATGACAACTGTCCTTGTCTCGAAGATGGTGAATTAGATGATGATTGGTATGCTAATAGATGACCAAAAAAGAAAAAAGAACCAAAAGTCTGTAAAGCTCCAACAATCTGGATGTTTGAAGATGATGACGATCTAGATTACACTCCTTGGCCAGAAGAATCAACAGAAGTTAAGGTAATTGATATTCCTCAACAGCCAACCACGTGCAGACAAGAAGCAAATGATCCGTTGCTGACCTCATCAAGCTCACAACCATGCATGATGTTCTCCTCCAGTTCTTACCATGAACAATTTCCTCCTCTGGAAAAGCAGACGAATTCACAAACTAAAGTGGTTTCAAAACCATTTATCCAGTCCCCTGTCACTCCTACTGGACAGCTCGAGGAACCAAAGCAGTATGAAACAATTCTTATTTGGCAAACTCAGAATGTCAGAGTTCAGAATACAGTCCTGGAATCTCTTGATACGAGGCTCAACCATGTTCAAACTCAAGTCCAAACCATAGACAAGAAGGTTGATAGTATTACAACTCAACTGGAACAAATGTATCTCAATATGCACTAGCAAATTACTAAACTGGATATTGAGCTTAGAACGATGATCTAGAACAAGTATTGAGGTCGAGAGTTCAATAAAAAAGAAGCTGAGATCAGACAGCTTAAAAGCAAACTTGCGAGAATTGATGCTGAGAAAAAGCAACCATCACTTTTTGGACAAACACAAACCTTACCCGCATACACACCTTCCTTTAACACATACCAACCTTTCTACAGACCAATAAGTCAACAACCCATGGATTATGCAAAATTCTTTGGGTTATCCCATCTCTCCATATCTAAACCCGCACCAAAACCAAAACCACCTCCCAAGCCTACAGCTTCTAAACCTTTAGCCTCAGCTCAACCTTCAACCTCAACACAACAACCTTCAACTTCAACACAGCAGCTTACATCTCCACAGGCTACACCAGAACCCACACAAACTTCAGCAAAAGATAAAGCACCCATGCATCAACTCTATTCCCAGGAATATGAAACTGGTTTTCCTTCTCTTGAAACCAGTACTCCAGTAGCAAGCTCAGAATCTTCTTCTGAAGAATCTTATTCTTCAATGTAATTCATCTCTATTTGATTCAGAAGAAAATTTTGTAGATATTCCTGTTCTACTCATGCCTCAGCTCTCAATAGGTTCCAATGCTCTTCCTTCTCCTGGAGAAGATGAACCCTCAACCTCACAAGAACCTCCTATTGTTGAGGATCTAGAAGATGCTCCACTGCATCGAACTAATTCAGTTCTAAAATCATCTCATGGACCTTGGTTCACTTTTGATGATATTCCAAAGTTCAAATGGTTCTAGAGATTTTAAGAGTTTTCAGCATGGACAGACGTGCAGATCCTGAAACCTAATACTAATCCAGAATCAGTTCTTAGAGAGTTTTGTTCTAGATTCCTTGGTTCTCTAAGAGATTGGTTCGAAAGTCTTGGCCAGTACAGACAACTCCACAATTCCTTAAGTCCTAGGACTCATCTATAAACAGTTCCTAGGGGAACCAATAGTTGCTCAAGAAGCAGCCAGAAAGGAATTTCACCAGATGAAATGTTGTTCTCTGAAGATTAAAGATTTAGATTTTCATTACAAGAGAATGACAGCTCTGTATTACAAGCTCAATGGCTTCAACGATGCTTCTCTCAAGCATGTCTTTGTTGCCTCTTTACCTAAGGAGATTCTACCAGAGTTACAAAGACAACTTCATGTTCATCAGCTCAACATTGATACCCTTTCATTAAGAAAGATTTACCAATTGACTGTCTTCTGTCTCGAAAGAGTTTTTCAAGGATCTTATGAAACGCAAGGAGCCTTTCAAGAGTGCCTGCAAGAAACCTCACCTTATCATCAAACGCAAGGATGAGAAATCCTGTCACTACCCCACCAAGAAAAAATCCCATTTCTAGAAATATTATCCTTCCAAGCAATCCAAGAAACACAGTCCCAAAAAGCCTAAACAACCTTACAAGTATTTCCACAAAAAACCCTTTCCAACCAAAAGATAGAAAGATGCTCGATGTTTCATTTGCAAGAAGAAAGGTTATTTTGTAAAATCTTGTCGAAACAATCCTACTAAATCAGTTAGACTGCCTAAACACCTGCAAAAAGTGTCTCCACTTTCTAATAGTGAAGATGTCGAGTCTGTATTCTCAGAACAGCAAGAGTATGATGATGACACAGTCTTTATACTTGCTGACCAAAGTTCTGATTCAGATTCAGAGCGAATTCCTGTAATTCACAATGTCGATTCCATTAATCTTGTTTAGGAAAACAGCCCGATCAAGATCAGTGTTCTTCCTTCTAAGTTTTCTAAACCAATTTCTGTCATTGCTTTCATTGACACAGGAGCACAAAGAACTATGCTCAATCCTTCCATCCTTCCTCCTGAGTATTGGAAACATCACACTGAGTACTTCAAAAAGCGACCAATGGGGAATTGTTTAAAATAGACCTCATCACCAAAAAACCTATAGGTATTCAATTCTTTCCAGATTATATTCTCTGGGTAACAATAGTAGGTTCTTCCCTTCCTGATAAGGACTTACTATTAGGTTTTGATGTTCTCCAGTTAATCAAGAAATTGCATATATCTTTTAATGGTATTCGGTACAAACAAAGGTTTCTACCTTATACGGATACCTTGAAATTATATTCAATTTCTAATGCTCCTCCTTCATATGACAACCTCAAAAAACAATTCCTTCATTTCTATCCAAAAAGTCATGTCCAGTTTTCTCATTCATTTCCTCTGTGGAAAAATTCCAAGTTCTTTGTTAAGTTACCATTTAAACTTAATGAATACATCAACCCAACAAAAGCCACTCACTCCTGAATGACTCCTTCAGACCTAAAGCTAGCACAAGTTGAATGCCTACAGCTTATGGCCTAAAGTCTCATTGAGCCTACAAATTCTGATTGGGCTTGCCAGGCTTTTTATGTTGAAAAAAGATCAAAAATAGTTTGGGGTAAGAAAAGATTGGTGATTGATTATCAGCACCTTAACTGTTTCTTGAAAGATGACGAGTTTCCTTTGCCCAAGATCTAGTCCCTGTTGATCCATCTCCAGGGTGTAAAGGTATTCTCTAAATTTGATCTCAAATCAGGCTTTTGGCAAATTGGCATCCATCCAGATGATCGGCCCAAAACAGCATTCTGTATTCCTAATGCCCATTATCAATGGACCGTTATGCCATTTGGACTAAAGGTTGCTCCATCACTATTCCAGAAGACCATGGTAAAGATCTTCGAGCCCATCATCAATAATGCTCTTATCTATATTGATGATATCTTGCTTTTCTCAAAAGACCATGAGTCCCACTAGCAACTTTTGAATCAGTTCTTATCCGTCATTGAGTCACATGGGATTATGGCTGCAGAAAAGAAAAGTCAGATGGGTCAAGATTGCATTGAATTCTTAGGAATGATGATTCAAGATGGTTGTTACCATCTAGGACCATATATTGCACAAGAATTGATGCACTTTCTAGATCAACACTTATCTAGAAAGTAGATTCAACAGTTTCTTGGGATAGTTGATGAGAACTATCAAGAGAATACCATTAAAGCTTCAAGTGATCTTTTGCACATTCATGAAGGCCCAATTACAAGAGCTAGAGCCAAAAAGATACAAGTTGCTTTAAATGGATTAATTGAGAAAATATGGATTGAAACTACAATTCAAGATGTAAGACATCATGAATTGGGCTTGAAGAGATGTCAAGGCATTGTGGGCTTTATTCAAGCTATTGGGCAGCCAAATACACAATTCGGATCAAATACAGAAAGGTCAATTTCGGAATAAAACTGGTATTGATTGATCTAGAACTAACTTGCAAGCCATATACCGTTGGAAAGATAATTAAGATAGCTTTCCAAAGAATTTTACGGAGTTAGATTTTGAGTTCTCTAGAAGGAGTTATGACCAATTCATTACAGCATGCGCAGAATTGGGAATTTCAACGACTCCTTAACTAGTTAGGAGAACTAGTCCGACTTGAACTAGGATTTAATCTTTTTCAGATTTTTTGGGTCTCTATTGGCCTATTTAAACTCAGCAACCTTGCTATGTAAGACAATTCAGAGATTAATGTTATTTGAATTTGAGAGAATTATTCTTTCTTTGGTTCTTTTGAGAACTAGTGAACTTATCAAGAATTTGCATTCTTGTGGCGTTGCAAATCAAGACTTATCACTCACCTTTTCATCTAAATCTTGAGTGTGGCGTCAATATCCTTCTCCATACCTTTGGTTCATGTTTGATTAAGCATTGGGTCAAGTTTTGTGTGTCTTAAATCTGTTTAGAACTTTCTTGGGTAGTTGAAACTTCAAATTAAGTGTTCTCCTTAAAGTTTCAATGTGGGATTCGCATCAATTTGGTACCAGAGCAAGTTTCTAATCAGGTTTGAATGTCTTATTTATTTTGATTATAAAAAAAAATTACAGCAAAAAAAAAAGATTGCAAAAGGATTCAAGTATTCCTACTTTCATCAATATCAATTGTGTCCTTTACTTGCTTGTTTTCCTTTCTTCAATTTCTTTTTTGTTCTTTGTGTTCTCTTAATTCTTTTTCTTTATTAGTGTGCTGGAATAGCATATTTGGTGTGCCACTTGTTTTGTTTTTCTTGGTTTTGTTTTTAGTTCAATAAAGAACTGAAAGAGAGAATTAAGTGTGGTAAAAGGTAATAGTTTGTGAGATCATTAGAGGGAAAAAGCCAATTTGTATGTTAAACACGAGAGTTAAGTGAATCAATTTGAGTGAAACATGTGAGGGAGTGTTGTGAGGTTTCTTTTGCTAACTTTAATTTTTCATATCACAAAATATGTCAAAAGAACAACAAGCTATAGATCAATCGATCATGCTCAAAGCCATGCAGCAATAATTTGAGCGTATGAATCTGATGTTTGGAGAGATCCGTGACCAATTGGAAAGGCAAGACACTGCCATAGCCAATCTACAAAAGGGGCAACAACCAATAGCTCTTAATGTAAGAGATAATCAATGGTGTGCTGCCATGGGAGATCAAGATGGTGATGACCTAGATAATTTTGATGACCAGGCCACCGTTGACATGAGTAGAAGAGATGATAGAAGGGCAAGATGCATAGATCGTGATTTGGGGAGTATCAAACTGAAAATTCCTTCTTTTCAAGGTAAAAATGATCCAGAAGCTTATTTGGAGTGGGAAGAAAAGGTGGAGCTAGTATTTGATTGCCATAATTACTCCGAGGAGAAAATGATAAAACTAGCTGCTGTTAAATTTACTGATTATGCTATTATTTAGTGAGATCAACTTGTTTTGAGTAGGAGAAGAAACTGTGAAAGGCCTACAAACGCTTGGGAGGAGATGAAGGCCATCATGAGGAGGAGATTTATTCCTAGTCATTATTGTAGGGAGCTACATCAAAGGCTTCAAAGTCTTACACAAGGCTCCAGAAGTATAGAAGACTACTGATGAGAACTATCAAGAGAATACCATTAAAGCTTCAAGTGATCCTTTGCACATTCATGAAGGCCTAATTACAAGAGCTAGAGCCAAAAAGATACAAGCTGCTTTAAATGGATTAATTGAGAAAATATGGATTGAAACTATAAGTCACGATGCAGGACATCATGAATTGGGCTTGAAGAGATGTCAAGGCATTGCGGGCTTTATTCAAGCTATTGGGCAGCCAAATACACAATTCGCATCAAATGCAGAAAGGTCAATTTCGGAATAAAACTGGTATTGATTGAGCTGGAATTGACTTACAACCCATATACCGTTGGAAAGATAATTAAGATAGCTTTCCAAAGAATTTTACGGAGTTAGATTTGGAGTTCTTTAGAAGGAGTTATGACCAATTCATTACAGCATGCGCAGAATTGGGAATTTCAACGACTCCTTAACTAGTTAGGAGAACTAGTCCGACTTGAACTAGGATTTAATCTTTTTCGGATTTTTTGGGTCTCTATTGGCCTATTTAAACTCAGCAACCTTGCTATATAAGACAATTCAGAGATTAATGTTATTTGAATTTGAGAGAATTATTCCTTTAGTGAACTTATCAAGAATTTGCATTATTGTGGCGTTCCAAATCAAGACTTATCACTCACTTTCTCATCTAAATCTTTGGTTCATGTTTGATTAAGCATTGGGTTAAGGTTTTGTGTGTCTTAAATCTGTTTAGAACTTTCTTGGGTAGTTAAAACTTCAAATTAAGTGTTCTCCTTAAAGTTTCAATGTCGTATTCGCATCAGTTACAATGGCTGAATGATTGTGGAAAGGTTAAAGTAAATAAACAAGTGCTAGTTTCATTCTCTATTGGGAGACATAAGGATGAGGTTGTATGTGATGTAGTACCCATGCATGCTGGACATATTCTTTTGGGGCGACCTTGGCAATATGATAGGAGAGTGACACATGATGGTTATTTAAATAGATATTCTTTTGTAATGAATAAAAGACAAATCACTCTTGTACCCTTAACACCTAAGCAGGTGTATAAAGATCAAATGACAATACAAAAAGAGAGTGATACAAAAAAAGAAAATAAGAGCACAAAAGAAAGAGAGAATGAGAGAAAAGAAAGTGGAAAGATAAAAAAAATATTGTTGAGAGAAAAGAGAGGCAACATGTAAACTTGTTTGTAAAAGAGAGAGAGGTTAAGAGGGCATTCTTTTCAAAACAGCCTATCATTGTACTTTTGTGCAAAGAGGCTTGTTTGCATACTAATGAGCTTAACTCTTTTTTGCCTAGTGTTATTGTGACTCTTTTGCAGGACTTTGATGATGTGTTTCCAAATAAAGTCCTTAATGGTTTGCCACCTACTAGGGGAATTGAGCATCAAATAGACTTTCTTCCTGAAGCTACCATTCCTAATAGACCAGCTTATAGAAGTAACCCCGAAGAGACAAAGGAGCTTCAAAGGCAGGTTAAAGAACTCTTGGCAAAGGGATATGTGAAGGAGAGCATGAGTCCATGTGCGGTACCAGTTCTACTAGTGCCCAAAAAGGATGGAACATGGAGGATGTGTGTTGATTGTCGTGCGATTAATAAAATCACTGTAATGTATCGACATCCTATTCCTAGACTTGATGACATGCTTGATGAATCGTATGGTTCTTGTGTGTTTAGCAAAATAGATCTTAAAAGTGAATATCATCAAATTAGGATTAGAGAGGGAGATGAATGGAAAACTGCTTTTAAAACAAAATATGGTTTATATGAGTGGTTAGTAATGCCATTTGGGTTATCTAATGCACCCAGTTCTTTTATGAGGTTAATGAACCATGTTTTGCATGCTTTTCTTGGTAAGTTTGTAGTTGTCTACTTTGATGATATTTTGATCTATAGCAAAAGTCTAGAAGAACACGTTGAGCATTTGCAAAGTGTATTGACTGTTTTAAGGAAGGAAAAGTTGTATGCTAATTTGAAGAAGTGTGCTTTTTGTACAAAACAGATTATTTTTCTTGGTTATGTTATAAGTGCTAAAGGAATTGAGGTTGATGAAGAGAAGGTAAAGGCTATTAAGGAATGGCCTACACCTAAAAGCGTAAGTGATGTAAGAAGTTTTCATGGTTTGGCTAGTTTTTATAGAAGATTTGTGAAAGATTTTAGCACCCTTGCTGCACCTTTAACTGAAATTATTAAGAAACACGTGGGATTTAAGTGGGGTAGTGAACAAGAAAGGGCATTATTTAATCTAATCAAGGAGAAATTGGTTTTTGCACCACTACTTACGTTACCCGATTTTGCTAAAACTTTTGAAATTGAGTGTGATGCCTCAGGTATAGGTATTGGAGCTGTTTTGATTCAAGAGGGGCGTCCAATTACTTATTTTAGTGAGAAATTGAGTGGCGCAGCCCTAAACTATCCTACTTATGATAAGGAGATGTATGCATTAGTGAGAGCATTGGAAACTTGGCAACATTATCTTCTACCTAAAGAGTTTGTCATACACACTGATCATGAGTCCTTAAAGCATTTGAAAGGGCAAGGTAAGTTGCATAAGAGACATGCCAAATGGGTTGAATTCATTGAGCCATTTCCTTATGTGATCAAATACAAACAAGGTAAGGAGAATGTGGTGGCTGATGCATTATCGAGAAGGTATGCACTTATCTCTGCATTAAATACAAAGTTATTAGGATTTGAGTACATTAAAGAATTATATGTTAATGATCTTGATTTTGCTAATGTGTTTAATGCTTGTGAGGAAGCTGCATTTGGAAAGTTCTATAAGCACGATGGGTTCTTATTTAGAGAGAATAAATTATGTGTGTCATATAGTTCTTTGCGTGAATTGCTTGTGCGTGAAGCTCATGGGGGAGGTTTAATGGGACATTTCGGCATTGCAAAGACTTTAGATGTTTGAAAAGAACATTTTTTTTTTTGCCACATATGAAACGTGATGTTGAAAGAATATGTGAGAAGTGTATCACTTGTAAACATGCTAAGTCTAGAGCTTTACCTCATGGATTGTATAAACCTTTTCCTATACCTAGCGAACCTTGGGTTGATATTTCTATGGACTTTGTTTTGGGTTTACCTAGGTAAAAAAAGGGAAAGGATTCTATTTTTGTTATTGTTGATAGGTTTTTAAAGATGGCACATTTCATTCCATGTCACAAAACTGATGATGCAACAAACACAGCTAATTTGTTTTTCAAGGAAATAGTCAGATTGCATGGAGTACCAAGTGGCATAGTTTCAGATCGAGATGCTAAGTTCTTGAGCCACTTTTGGAAAACTTTATGGGGTAAGGTGGGTACTAAACTTTTGTTTTCTACTACTTGTCATCCACAAACTGATGGACAAACTGAGGTTGTAAATAGAACATTGTCCACGATCTTGCGTGCCATTATTTAAAAGAATTTGAAAACTTGGAAAGAATGTTTGCCACATGTTGAATTTGCTTACAATAGAACTATCCATTCAGCTACTAAATTTTCACCATTTGAGATTGTATATGGTTTTAATCCATTAACTCCTTTGGATTTATTGTCGTTACCTGTTGATGAGCGTGCTAGTTTGGATGGTAAAAAGAAAGCTGAATTTGTTAAGCAATTGCATGAGAAAGTGCGGCACAACATAGAAAAGAGGACTGAACAATATGCTACTCAAGCCAACAATGGACGAAAGGAAGTGGTTTTTCAGCCTGGAGATTGGGTTTGGGTGCATATGAGAAAGGAGAGATTCCCAGCACAAAGGCATTTAAAGTTGCCTCTAAGGGGAGATGGTCCATTTCAAGTTGCACGAATCAATGACAATGCCTACAAATTGGACCTTCCTGGTGAGTATAATGTGAGTGCTACTTTTAATGTTTCTGATCTTTCTCCTTTTGATGTAGGTGAAGATTCGAGAACGAATCCTTTTGAGGAGAGGGGGAATGATGAGAACTATCAAGAGAATACCATTAAAGCTTCAAGTGATCCTTTGCACATTCATGAAGGCCTAATTACAAGAGATAGAGCCAAAAAGATACAAGCTGCTTTAAGTGGATTAATTGAGAAAATATGGATTGAAATTACAATTCAAGATGCAAGACATCATGAATTGGGCTTGAAGAGATGTCAAGGCATTGTGGGCTTTATTCAAGCTATTGGGCAGCCAAATACACAATTCGGATCAAATGCAGAAAGGTCAATTTCGGAATAAAACTGGTATTGATTGAGCTAGAATTAACTTGCAAGCCATATACCGTTGGAATAACTCACACACTATTCCAAAATACACCCCGACCTTCTCAACCACCAAAGCCAAAACTAAGATCCAAACCTCAACCTAAACCTTTGAAGATAAATCAACCATCTCAATCTAAAACCCAAGAGCAACAATCTCCAGAATATACTTCTGTTTCTTCATATATGTCCCAATCCAAAAACAAAGAACCCATGCACCAATATGCTTTCTATTCTCATTATGTTGAAACTTCTGCAGAAGTAAATACCTCTGCCTCCGAATCTGAATCTAATCACAGATCTGCCAAGAAATCCTCACAATCATCGGAACCCAACTCTGAATGCAGTTCGGAATCTTTAGTCTCTTCAAACTTCACGACTAATTTAAAAAGGTCATATGCTGATATTACCTGACTCTTGATGGCTTAACCAGAAGAAACAGAGCATGCCCAGACATCTCAACCAGAATCTTATTTTGAGATACCATCTTTGATGTTGATGATCTAGCTGAATCCACATCTGTACCCCCTCCTCAACAACAACAGGCTCCAAAACCATCAAACGGCCCATGGTTTACTTTTGATGATATACCCACCAGTAAGTGGAGAGAAAAATTATCTGAGATCTCAACCTAGGTAGACCTCTAAATGATCAAAGCAGGAGCAACAGTAGAATCAGTTCTCAAAGAACTTGTTACTCGATTTACAAGATCTTTAAAAGACTGGTTTGACAGTCTAGGTCCGTACAGACAACTCCAATTTGTTCAAATGCCAAATGTTTCCTCGGCTCTGGCAATCCTCCATGAACAATTTATTGGAGAACCAGCTGCACTCTTTGAAGCAGCAAGACGAGATTATCTTAACATGAAATGCTGTTCACTCAAATCCAAAGATCTTGACTTCCACTACAAAAGGATGTCTATTATGTTTTACAAATTGAATGGTTTCAATGACCCCACCTTGAAGACAACTCACTATTTACAATCTCAATCTTGAGAACATTTCTTTAGGCAAAATCTTTCAAATTGCCAAAGGATGTGTTGACAAACTTTGCGAACAAAAACAATTCTTTAAAGAATTGATCAAAGACAAAGAACCATTTTGAAGCGCTTGCAAAAAGCCATATTTGCAGATCAAATGTAAGGATAAGAAGCAATGTGATTGTGGTCCTCACAAGAAAAAACATCTCAAAAAGATCAGACACCAAGCCTTATTTTCAGAAAACTCGAAGGCCGTACAAATTTTTCAGAAAAAGATCTTCTTCCTTCAAAGACCAGCAAAGGAAAAAATCCAGCAGATGTTTTATTTGCAAAAAGAAAGGACATTATGCCAAAGATTGTCCAAACAAGCGAGACAAGGCTATTAGACTCATCAAGCATTTGCAGACTGTTACAGACTATTCTCCTGACAAAAAAGAAGTAGAATCCTATTTCTCTGAACAAGATGAACCAAATGAAGAAACAGTGTTCGCACTAGACAATTCATCTAACGAATCTGAAGTAGATGAATTCCACACCATCTACAACCAACAGTCTTTGTCCCTAAATTCTATTATTCCAATTCCATCAGTCAAAATCCAGATTTTACCCTCAAAATTCCAAAGACCAATTCCTTCCATCGGTTTCTTTGATACAAGGGCTCAAAAAACAATGTTGAATCCAGATATTCTTCCACCACAGCACTGGAAGCCTCACACGGAACATTTCAAAGCAAAGAGATGGAAAAATTTTCACCACGTGATTTGATTACCAAAAACCCCATTAGTATTCAGGTTTTCCCCAATTGTGTCATTTGGACCAACATCATTGGCTCAAAATTACCTGATAAGGATATCTTGTTAGGTTTTGATGTCATCACCAAAATCAAACACCTTCAAATCCTTCCCACTGGAATCTGAATCAAGTCCATGTTCAAACCATTTATCAACATTCTCAGACTTTATAGTCTTACAAATTCCCTACAGTCTTACCAATACATTTCAGCCAAATTACTCCACCACTGTCCCGAATCTCATGCTGAATTCACCCATCTAAAACCATTATGGAAAAATGAGTCCTTCTTCATTAAACTACCTTTTAAGCTGAATGAAGACACGAACCCTACCAAAGCCACCCATCCAGGAATTAGTCATTTTGATTAATCCTAGCCCAAAATGAGTGCTCCCAACTCTTGGCCTAAGGCCTTATTGAGCCCACAAATTCTCAATGGGCTTGTCAAGCCTTTTATGTGGAAAAACGATCTGAACTTGTTCGCGGGAAAAAGAGATTAGTCATTGATTATAAACCTTTAAATATGTTTTTACAAGATGACAAATTTCCACTTCCTAAACGATAAAACATTTTCACATATTTGAAAAATGCCCAAATCTTTTCAAAATTTGATTTAAAATCAGGTTTTTGGCAATTAGGCATTGATCCCTCTGAAAGATACAAACCAGCTTTTTGTATTCCGAATGCTCATTATCAATGG
Organism: Aegle marmelos; assembly: GCA_030449875.1. Lineage (NCBI taxonomy): Eukaryota > Viridiplantae > Streptophyta > Magnoliopsida > Sapindales > Rutaceae > Aegle > Aegle marmelos. The sequence goes on from JASUUL010000013.1 coordinate 78,888, forward strand.
ACAGTTTTACCATTTGGATTAAAAACTGCTCCTTCCATTTTTCAAAAAGCAATGGTTAAAATCTTTCGACCCATATTGCATCATGCATTGGTTTACATTGACAATATCTTACTATTTTCAGGAACTCAAGAAGAATATCGCCAGTTGTTAAATCAATTTCTTGATATTATTCAATCTCATGGAATAATGCTGTTAGCAAAGAAAAGCACTATTGCTACTGATAACATCGAGTTTCTTGGCATGATCATCAAAGACGGTCACTACCAACCAGGAAAGCACATTGCCCAAGAACTGCTTTATTTTCCAGATCACCATCTGACCAGAAAGCAGATCCAATAATTTATTGGAATTGTTAATTACATCCATGATTTTATCCCTCATATAGACCAGCTCACAAAGGAATGACAACCACACTTTAGCTATCACCAAGCTAAAGCAGATTGCGCAAGATCCTCCACCATTAAAGATCATCACAGATGGCAACCGGATATTGCAAACCGACGCAAGTGACAACTCATGGGGTGCTGTACTCCTCGAAGAAATCAACAGAAAAGAAAGCTTTATCGGATATGCTAGTGGACACTTTTCTGACTCACAATGCCACTACCACAGTATCTACAAAGAAATCTTAGCCGTAAAAAATGGTATCAAAAAGTTTGAATATCATCTAATCGGTTATCACTTTCTTATCAGGATGGACAGCTCATCATTTCCAGCCATTATAAATTCAAAAGGAAAGAATATTGCAGAGAAGATGCTCTTGCGATTAAAGGATTGGTTCTCGAAATATGATTTCTCAGTAAAGCATATAAAAGGAACCCAGAACCTCATCCCAGACTTACTATCCAGACTTGCCAAACCTTCTCAGCTCATACACTGTATTTCATCACAATACCATTTTCCTCTAATCACCATGACAACCTCCCTACCAAAACAGGCCCTGAACAAAAGATATTTCCCCCTAGCCAAACCTTTAATTCAGCTTTTGCTATTCAGGACTTTGCCAGAAAATATGTTTTTAGGTTTTTCATCCGAGCCTATCTGCTCACCGAAACCATTCCTGTCCTAGATTTTCATCTAGAAGACTTGTTCCTTACAGGTCTGTATCTCTACCCAGCCAAGAGAATCACTGAGGATGAGTTATGGTACATCTGGTGCCTAACTGTTCTCTATGTTACAAAATTAGTTTCTCTAGTGAAACCCGTGTATAAACACCTCATGGATCCTGAACGATCCACTTCTCTCATCTGGATTGTGCTAGAATGGTATTCTCCAATTCTTTGGTAAAGAATGAAATTGCAATAATTAATCTTTCTCCATAATTTAGAGAAGATACCAGAACCAGAAGCAGATATGTTTACATCTGTCTTCACAATTCACAGGCCATATTTTCAACATCCATATACTGATAACTTCTAGACCATGGATCAGGCACGTGAATGGTATACCATGCCACATCCAGCCCTCTTAGAACAGGATCAAGATATTCAAAGGAACCTGCACAACTTCCTTTGCCAACTCAACCATAAGCCAGACCCACCAAAGAACATCCTCCATACCTCTCTAGGTCCTCAGCACGATATTCTCATGGTCCCAACTCCCTCAGCCATATCCAAACCTAAATCCTCGGGGATCATTCTTAAGGAAGAAAAGCCAAACTATATTGACTTTTTGTTCCAAGATGCCCAAGACCCTTAGGAAGATTTCATGTCACTCACTCAACACTTAGAGCAACTTCAAACACCACCAGTAGCCACCACATCCAATAAAGCAAGCACAAGCCATCAGCCAACTAACCAACCAGCCAAACAGCTAGCCAGCCAGTCAGAAAGATAAAAAAGTCCACCTCCTGTGTGGCCCAGAAAAGAAGGATGCTGATATCCAACATGTGGTCCCCACTTGACCACCCAGAGCCAGTCCCTCTAGCTAAGCTTTGGTCAAAAGACGACACGAACAGCTCATCAGAAGAAGACTACATGAACCTGTCCACATCTCCATGAGCTTTATAATGTGTCCCCACTATAATAAATGTGTTTTGTTTGCTTTTGCTTTTAAAAGATCTGTTGTCATTTATGCACTTTACTTTTGTAAAAGAGGATAAGGCTCCTATCTTATCCATCTTTAAATTATTGAGTGTGTAGGACCATCAGTAGGTCCGTTCTTATCTTTTCCCTGAGGAATTCTCTTATTTAAGGGATCTACTCCTCACTTTGTAATCAGACTTGAATTCTGAAGAAATAAACAAGTGTGCCTAAAAAACCATGACTTTCTAAACCCTTTCACTTCTCTCTGTCAATGAAATCTTAGGGTTCTAAAATTCTAAAAAGAAATTTATCAGTTCATTTTTAAAACTTGAGATAGTATGCTCTGCACTTGCCTTAATCAAGGATCCTGTGCATCAGAAAACTCTTGATTGTTTCCTTCTGGGTTTGGTACCCTATTTAAAAGACGACAAGTGTCCAGTTTTAGGTTTATAACCTCAAGAAAACTGTTTTGAATTCATATGCATTATGATCTTCGTGATCTTCCTCCCTTCCACAATGGAGTTCTCTAGAAGGAGTTATGACCAATTCATTACAGCATGCGCAGAATTGGAAAATTCAACGACTCCTTAACTAGTTAGGAGAACTAATCTGACTTGAACTAGGATTTAATCTTTTTTGGATTTTTTGGGTCTCTGTTGGCCTATTTAAACTCAGCAACCTTGCTATATAAGACAATTGAGAGATTAATGTTATTTGAATTTGAGAGAATTATTCTTTCGTTTGTTCTTTTGAGAACTAGTGAACTTATCAAGAATTTGCATTCTTGTGGTTTCTGCACCACAACTTACTTTACCCGATTTTGCTAAAACTTTTAAAATTGAGTGTGATGCCTCAGGTATAGGTATTGGAGCTGTTTTGATGCAAAAGGGGGTCCAATTGCTTATTTTAATGAGAAATTGAGTGGCACAGCCCTAAACTATCCTACTTATGACAAGGAGATGTATGCATTGGTAAGAGCATTGGAAACTTGGCAACATTATCTTCTACTTAAAGAGTTTGTCATACACACTGATCATGAGTCCTTAAAGCATTTGAAAGGGCAAGGTAAGTTGCATAAGAGACATGTCAAATGGGTTGAATTCATTGAGCCATTTCCTTATGTGATCAAATACAAACAAGGTAAGGAGAATGTGGTGGCTGATGCATTATTGATAAGGTATGCACTTATCTCTACATTAAATACAAAGTTATTAGGATTTGAGTACATTAAAGAATTATATGTTAATGATCCTGATTTTGCTAATGTGTTTAATGGTTGTGAGAAAGCTGCATTTGGAAAGTTCTATAGGCACGATGGGTTCTTATTTAGAGAGAATAAATCGTGTGCCATATAGTTCTTTGCGTGAATTGCTTGTGCGTGAAGCTCATGGGGGAGGTTTAATGGGACATTTCGGCATTGCAAAGACTTTAGATGTTTTAAAAGAACATTTTTTTTTGCCACATATGAAACGTGATGTTGAAAGAATATGTGAGAAGTGTATCACTTGTAAACATGCTAAGTCTAGAGTTTTACCCCATGGATTGTATAAACCTTTACCTATACCTAGCGAACCTTGGGTTGATATTTCTATAGACTTTGTTTTGGGTTTACCTAGGTCAAAAAGGGGAAAGGATTTTGTTTTTGTGGAGTCTTTCTCTGTAGAAGAGTCTCGGAGTAGATGTGATATCCGGAGATAATGGGCTGTGAGTGTTGTAGGAGGGAGGAACTCCGTATTCTTCAGCTAAGGCAAGCCTAGCTGTAAGACATTCGTTCCACATAGGACTGAAGGACTCACAGTGATGAGTGTGGTCAATAACTTTGATGAGGGGATCAGAATATCTTCCCCAAATGTCTGTAAGTTTGATGATGATGATGACAGTCTGTTGGATCTGGTATCCATTGATGAGTTCAAGGGTCAAGGGATCCTTGAAGATAGGATCGCCATAATATCAAGGTTTTCTGCATAACATAAAACTTCAAAACAGTTGCCACTGGTCGTACAACCCAAAACTAAGACTCTCCTGGTCTTTTCAACAGGGTACCAGACCGTCTAGGAAACAAGCATAAGTTTTTCTGATGCACAGGGTCCTTGAACAAGGCAAGTGCAGAGCATACTATCTCAAGTTTTCTTTAGAAAATGAACTGATAAAAACCTTTTTCAAACCTTTTCAGATCCTAAGAACTTCGTTAACAGAGAGAGAAGAGAGAGTTTAGAGATTCATGGTTTATAAAACACTCTTCTTATATTTCTAATACTTTCCCATTCTGATTTACAATAAAGAGGGAGCTGCCTTATATAGGCTAGCTGAGTAGGACAGGGCCCTGCTTTCACAAAAGCAAGAATAAAATAAAACATCTACTTTTCAAAAGTAGGAGACAGGATAAAAAGCTAAAAGGATAGGACACGTCCCTATCTCTTTTCTAAAGCAACTTTAATAAAGTAAAGCAAAAGCAAAAGCATAAACACACTCAAACATAATTATTACAACACGACAAAATGTAAAGTGTCGGCAGGCTATTAGAGACCATAGTCTATCTGTGAGCTCTGGGTTTTCTAAAAAAGATTTATGATCAATGACCTTTTGGAAAATGAGGTGTCTCCTTCACCTCGACCTGCACCTTTACCCCTTTACCGAAAGGAACTTAAATGGATTGCAAAACACTGCAAAACAGAAGTCCCTTCACCAGTCATCAGTTCACCTCCACAAAGTCAACCCATCTCCTGTATGATGTTCTCCAGAGATTATTCTTCAAACTTTCCACCTCTTGAACCACAAACTGACACCCAGAGAAAAATCGTGTCAAAACCTTTTGTCCCTTCCACAATTACCTCTGCTGGTCATCTTGAAGAACCAAAACCCTTTGAATCAGTCCTAAACTGGCAAACCCAGAATGCCAAAGCTCAGAATGATGCTTTACAGCATATCCATCAACAAGTTGATTGAATCAGTTTACGAACTGATAAGATTGAAACTAAAGTTGATTCCATCACATCACAGATGCAGCAAATCCACCAGGATCTAAAAAATAGAGTTGCTCAATTAGATGCTGACTTACGAAAGATGCTCAGACACAGATATTATGGTCCTAAGTTTGATAGCAAAGAACGAGAAATCAGAAAGCTGCAAGTAGAACTGAACCGGATTGAATCTAAAAAACAGAGACCTTCCCTCTTCACTCAGACTCCACCAATACCTTTTATTGGTCCTACTTACCATCCGTTCACGCCTTTGCTAGCTCCAATCAAACCTTCAAACAAACATCTTAACCTACTCAACCACCTCAACCTTCAAAGCCTAAACCAAGGTCCAAACCTCAACCCAAACCTTTAAAGATCAATCAACCCTCTCAATCTTCTCCACCATCTCAACCACCTGAAACTCAAGAGCAACAATCACCAGAATACACCTCTGTTCCTCCACATGTATCTCACATGACTCAACCTCCACCTCATGTGTCAATCAAAGGATAAAGCACCTATGCATCAATATGCTTCCTATCCTCATCCTGTAAACTCTTCCACAGATATCTCCACAGCTGAACCTACCTCGAGATCCGACATGGACCACGGATCTGGCCGATACATCGTCTCAACCATCAGACTCAACCTCTGCAACCAGTTCAGAACCTTCACTCTCTTCGGTTTTCACAACTGATTCAGAAAAGTCTTATGTAGACATTACCAAGCTCCTCATGGCTCAACCAGAAGAACCAGAGCATGCACAGACTTCTCAACCAGAATCTTACTTTGAGATTCCTTCTGATGTTGATGATCCTACTGAATCTACATCTGCACCTCCACCTCAACAAAAGGCTCCAAAATCATCAAATGGTCCATGGTTCACTTTTGATGATATTCCAACTAGTAAATGGCGCGACAAACTATCCGAGATTTCAGCTTGGGTAGACCTCCAAATGCTCAAAACCGGCGAAGAAAGTGGAATCAGTTCTTAAGGAACTAACCACTCGCTTTATTGGATCCCTCAGAGACTGGTTTGACAGCCTAGGTTCCTACAAACAACACTTGAGATCAGTTCTTATGGTAACTGAATCTTGGTCTTTGAAATTTGGGTAAACATCAGGATACCAAAATCTTCTTCCAAGCCTTATTTTCAGAAAACTCGCAGACCATTCACATTCTACAGACAACACTTGAGATCAGTGTCTGAGCAACAGATTTTGAAATTTTGAGGCAGTGCTCTTATCTTTATCAGGTAAGTTCGAACCAATGACATGTGTCCAAATGACATGGTTTGGGAAAATCTGAATACCAATGGGTTTTTTGGTAATCAAATCTGTTGTGAAGATTTTTCCATCGGCTGCTTTGAAATGTTCTGTGTGGGGCTTCCAGTGATGAAGTGGGATTGAGCATAGTCTTTTGGGCTCCCGAATGAAGATACAGTGTTCGCACTGGAAAATTCATCTAATGATTCTGATACAGATGAATTCCTCACTGTCTACAACCAACAATCTTTGTCCTTGGATTCCTCCATTCCAATTCCATCAGTCAAAATCCTGAATCTGATCAAACCCCAACGATCATTCAGATTCCCAGACAAATTCCTCAACAAGAACTTGTCAAGCTCATGCCTTTAGAATGGATTTCCAACTATGAAAAGTTCCATCAGAATGATGCTCCAATTCAGACATCTAAAAGTATGTTTGAACGCAGACAAGATGGATCTGTCAAAATGACTTTCAAACCCCCTCAGTTGGCTTCACAACCTCCTCTAGTTGTTCTACCCACAGCTCTACCAGAGTCTCCTAGACTATCCTTCACATATTCCCCAATGATTGCTCCAGTCCAAACTGGCCAAGAGATCCCTGAACAATATGTCACACTTGAACCACAAAATCCTCCTTCACCTCCACCTGCACCTTTATCCTTTTATCGAAAGGAACTTAAATGGATTGCAAAACACTGCAAAACAGAAGTCCCTTCACCAGTCATCAGTTCACCTCCACAAAGTCAACCCATCTCCTGTATGATGTTCTCCAGAGATTATTCTTCAAACTTTTCACCTCTTGAACCATAAATTGACACCCAGAGAAAAATCGTGTCAAAACCTTTTGTCCCTTCACCAATTACCTCTGCTGGTCATCTTGAAAAACCAAAACCCTTTGAATCAGTCCTAAACTGGCAAACCCAGAATGCCAAAGCTCAGAATGATGCTTTACAAAGATATCCATCAACAAGTTGATCGAATCGCCATTTAACCGATAAGATTGAAACTAAAGTTGATTCCATCACATCACGATGCAAAGAAATCCACCAGGATCTAAAAATAGAGTTGCTCAATTAGATGTTGACTTACGGGAGATGCTCAGACACAAATGCCTAGTGCATGATTTTGGTATCCTGATGTTTGCGAAGAGGGTTAAACACTGGCCACATATCCTAAATCTGATCAAACCCCAACGATCATTCAGATTCCCAGACAAATTCCTCAACAAGAACTTGTCAAGCTCATGGCTTTAGAATGGATTTCCAACTATGAAAAGTTCCATCAGAATGATGCTCCAATTCAGACATCTGAAAGTATGTTTGAATGCAGACAAGATGGATCTGTCAAAATGACTTTCAAACCCCCTCAGTCGGCTTCACAGCCTCCTACAGCTGTTCAACCAGTTGATCAGCTCTATTTAGATGAGGATGACACTGACACTAACATTGACTCAGACACTGATGCCATCTCACTCTGAGACACATCAGCCTGCCGACACTTTACATTTTATCGTGTTGTAATAATTATGTTTGAGTGTGTTTATGCCATTGATACCAAAAGAGGTGTAGGGCAGCGGAATAGGATCGCCATAATATCAAGGTTTTCTGCATAATATAAAACTTCAAAACAATTTCCACTGGTCGTACAACCCAAAACTAAAACTCTCCTGGTCTTTTCAACAGGGTACCAGACCGTCTAGGAAACAAGCATATGTTTTTCTGATGCACAGGGTCCTTGAACAAGGCAAGTGCAGAGCATATTATCTCAAGTTTTCTTTAGAAAATGAATTGATAAAAACCTTTTTCAAACCTTTTCAGATCCTAAAAACTTCGTTAACAGAGAGAGAAGAGAGAGTTTAGAGATTCATGGTTTATAAAACACTCTTCTTATATTTCTAATACTTTCCCATTCTGATTTACAATAAAGAGGGAGCTGCCTTATATAGGCGAGCTGAGCAGGACAGGGCCCCTGCTTTTACAAAAGCAAGAATAAAATAAAACATCTACTTTTCAAAAATAGGAGACAGGATAAAAAGCAAAAGCTAAAAGGATAGGACACGTCCCTATCTCTTTTCTAAAGCAACTTTAATAAAGTAAAGCAAAAACAAAAGCATAAACACACTCAAACATAATTATTACAACACGACAAAATGTAAAGTGTCGGCAGGCTGATGTGTCTCAGAGTGAGATGGCATCAGTGTCTGAGTCAGTATCATCGTTAGCAGCTATCTTGAAGGCCTTTTCAGGATGAGTACAACCTGGCACACAGGGCAAGGGTAAAATTTGGCTCTTTGTTCGTTGTTTGGATCAGGGGTTGGTTTGTTCCGGACTTGAGAACAAAAAGGTGGATAGGAGTGATCTGACGGCTTGCCGGCTGGTTGATAGCTTGTGCTTGCTTCGTTAGGGTTCATAGGTGGTGTCTGAAGTTGTGCTAAGTGTTGGGTTAAGGACATGAATTCTTCCCAAGGGTCTTGAGCATCTTGGAATAAAAAGTCAGTGTAATCTGGCTTTTCTTCCTTGAGGATAATCCCTGAAGTATTTGGTGTGGATATAGGTGAAGGAGTAGGGACTATGAGAACGTCATGTCGAGGACCTAAGGAGGTGTGGAGGATGTTCTTTGGTGGATCTGACCTATGATTGAGTTGGCAAAGAAAGTTGGTCAGATTTCTTTGAATGTTTTGATCCTGTTCTAGAAGAGCTGGATGTGGTAGAGTTTGCCATTCTCGTGCTTGGTCTACAGTCCAGAAGTTGTCAATATGAGGATGTTGGAAGTATAGTCTGTAAACGGTGAAGACAGAGGTGAACATATCTGCTTCTGTGTCTGGAATCCTTTCGAGGTTATGGAGGAGGATTATTTGCTGTAATTTCATTCTCCACCAAGGAATGGGAGAATACCATTCAAGCACGGTCCAGATGAGAGAATTGGATTGTCCAGGATCTATGAGGTGTTTATACACGGGTTTCACTGGGAAGACCAACTTTGTAACATAGAGGACTGTTAGGCACCAGATGTACCATAATTCATCTTCAGTGATTCCCTTGACAGGATGAAGGTATAGACCTGTAAGGAACAAGCCTTCTGGATGGAAGTCTAAAACAGGGATGTTTTCAGTGAGTAGGTAGGCTCGGATGAAAAACCTAAAAACATATTTACGGGCAAAGTCTTGAATAGCAAAAGCTGAGTTAAAGGTTTTTCCAGGAGGAAAATATCTTTTGTTGAGGGCCTGTTTTGGAAGGGAGGTTGCCATGGTGATTAAAGGAAAATGGGATTGAGATGAAAAGCAGTGTATGAGCTGAGAAGGTATAGCAAGTCTGGATAGAAGATCAGGGATGAGGTTCTGGGTTCCTTTTATATGCTTCACGGAGAAGTCATATTTCGAGAACCAATCTTTTAATCTCGAAAGCATCTTCTCTGGAATATTCTTTCCTTTCGAGTTCAGGATGGCTGGGAAGGATGAGCTGTCCAATCGGATAAGAAAATGATAATCGATTAAATGATATTCAAATTTTTTAATACCATTTTTCATGGCTAAAATCTCTTTGTAGATACTGTGGTAGTGGCATTGTAAGTCAGAGAAATGTCCACTAGCGTATCCAATGAAGTTTTCTTTTCTATTGATTTCTTCGAGGAGTACGGCACCCCATGAGGTGTCACTTGCGTCTGTTTGTAAGATCCGGTTGCCATCTGTAATGAGCTTTAATGGTGGAGGATCTTGTGCAATCTGTTTTAGCTTGGTGACAGCTGTTGTATGGTTGTCATTCCATTCTGGAGGCTTCTTTTTTAATAAAGCTGAAAGTTGTGCTATATGTTGGTCCACGTGTGGGATGAAATCACGGATGTAATTGACAATAGCAAGAAATTACTGGATCTACTTTCTGGATAAGTATTGATCTGGAAAGTGAAGCAGTTCTTGGGCAATGTGCTTTCCTGGTTGGTAGTGTCCGTCTTTGATGATCATGCCAAGAAATTCAATGTTGTCTGTAGCGATGGTACTTTTCTTGGGTGACAGCATGATGCCATGAGATTGAACAATGTCAAGGAATTGATTTAATAGCTGGTGATGTTCTGTATGTGTTTCTGAAAACAACAAAATATCGTCAATGTAAACCAATGCGTGATGTAAAATAGGTTGAAAGATTTGAACTATTGCTTTTTGGAAAATGGAAGGAGCAGTCTTTAAACCAAAGGGTAAAACTGTCCATTGATAATGAGCATTCGGAATGCAAAAAGCAGTTTTGTATCTTTCAGAGGGTTTAATTAGACCTTGGGCCAAAAGTTGTGAGCACTCTTTTTAGGCTAGGACTAAGTCAGAAGGACTCATTCCTGGATGGGTAGCTTTGGTAGGATTGGTGTCTTTATTTAGCTTGAAGGGGAGCTTAATGAAGAAAGACTTATTTTTCCATAAGGGATTTGGATGGGTGAATTCAACATGAGACTCAGGGCAAAACTGGAGTAGTTTGGCTGAGATGTCCTGGTAAGACTGAGGAGAATTGGAAAGGCTGTAGAGTCTGAGAATGTTTATGAAAGGTTTAAACATGGATTTGACTCGAATACCGGTAGGAAGGATTTGGAGATGTGGGACTTTGGAGATGGTATCGAAACCTAATAAGATATCTTTATCAGGTAAGTTTGAACCAATGACATGTGTCCAAATGACATGGTTTGGGAAAATCTGAATACCAATGGGTTTTTTGGTAATCAAATCTGTTGTGAAGATTTTTCCATCGGCTGCTTTGAAATGTTCTATGTGGAGCTTCCAATGATGAAGTGGAAGGATATCTGGATTGAGCATAGTCTTTTGGGCGCCTGTGTCAAGAATCCAATGACAGGGATTGGTCTTTGAAATTTTGAGGGTAAAATCTGGATTTTGACTGATGGAATTAGAATGGAGGAATCCAAGGACAAAGATTGTTGGTTGTAGACAGTGAGGAATTCATCTATATCAGAATCATTAGATGAATTTTCCAGTGCGAACACTGTATCTTCATTCAGTGCGTCTTGTTCTGAGAAACAAGATTCAACTTCTTCTTTGTCCGGAGAATAGTCTGTAACAGTCTGTAAATGCTTGATGAGACGAACAGCTTTGTCTCGCTTGTTTGGACAATCTCTGGAGTAGTGTCCTTTTCTTTTGCAAATAAAGCATCTACTGGACCATGGACCATTTGATGATTTTGGAGCCTGTTGTTGAGGTGGAGGTGCAGATGTAGATTCAGTAGGATCATCAACATCGGAAGGAATCTCAAAGTAAGATTCTGGTTGAGAAGTCTGTGCATGCTCTGGTTCTTTTGGTTGAGCCATGAGGAGCTTGGTAATGTCTGCATAAGACTTTTCTGAATCGGTTGTGGAAACCGAAGAGAGTGAAGGTTCTGAACTGGTTGCAGAGGTTGAGTCTGATGGTTGAGACGATGTATCAGCAGATCTGTGGTCTGTGTCAGATTCTGAGGTAGGTTCAGCTGTGGAGATATCTGTGGAAGAGTTTACAGGATGAGGATAGGAAGCATATTGATGCATAGGTGCTTTATCCTTCGATTGAGACACATGAGGTGGAGGTTGAGTCATGTGAGATACATGTGGAGGAACAGAGGTGTATTCTGGTGATTGTTGCTCTTGAGTTTTAGGTGGTTGAGATGGTGGAGCAGATTGAGAGGGTTGATTGATCTTGAAAGGTTTGGGTTGAGGTTTGGACCTTGGTTTAGGCTTTGAAGGTTGAGGTGGTTGAGTAACGGATGGTAGGTAGGACCAATAGAAGGTATTGGTGGAGTCTGAGTGAAGAGGGAAGGTCTCTGTTTTTCAGATTCAATCCGGTTCAGTTCTGCTTGCAGCTTTCTGATTTCTCGTTCTTCGCTATCAAACTCAGGACCATAATATCTGTGTCTGAGCATCTCTCGTAAGTCAGCATCTAATTGAGCAACTCTGTTTTTTAGATCCTGGTGGATTTGCTGCATCTGTGATGTGATGGAATCAACTTTAGTTTCAATCTTATCAGTTCGTAAACTGATTCAATCAACTTGTTGATGGATATGCTGTAAAGCATCATTCTAAGCTTTGACATTCTGGGTTTGCCAGTTTAGGACTGATTCAAAGGGTTTTGGTTCTTCAAGATGACCAGCAGAGGTAATTGCTGAAGGGACAAAAGGTTTTGACACGATTTTTCTCTGGGTGTCAGTTTGTGGTTCAAGAGGTGGAAAGTTTGAAGAATAATCTCTGGAGAACATCATACAGGAGATGGGTTGACTTTGTGGAGGTGAACTGATGACTGGTGAAGGGACTTCTGTTTTGCAGTGTTTTGCAATCCATTTAAGTTCCTTGTGGTAAAGGGGTAAAGGTGCAGGTGGAGGTGAAGGAGGATTTTGTGGTCTTTTGTGGTCAACCTTACAAGAAGTAAGATACTTCTTTTTAGGTTTTCTTTTAGGAACAAAATCTTCATCTTCTCCGTCTTGTTGGCAAGGGCAATCTGGATCACACATATCAGATCCAGGAGCATCCTAAAGGAAGTGTTTTCCAATTTTTGCAGATAAATTGGATAGCCGTCTGAGGTGAAGCCAGTGATTGGTAGCTTCTCTTGGCCAGTTTAGACTGGAGCAATCATTGAGGAATATGTGAAGGATAGTCTAGGAGACTCTGGTGGAGCTGTGGGTAGAACAGCTGGAGGAGGCTGTGAAGCCGACTGAGGGGGTTTGAAAGTCATTTTGACAGATCCATCTTGTCTGCGTTCAAACATGCTTTCAGATGTCTGAATTGGAGTATCATTCTGATGGAACTTTTCATAGTTGGAAATCCATTCTAAAGGCATGAGTTTGACAAGTTCTTGTTGAGGAATTTGTTTGGGAATCTGAATGATCGTTGGGGTTTGATCAGATTCAGCTAATACCATAAGAGCATCAGAGTGACTTTCTGGAGTTGAAAGATCTAAGGCATGGTTTTGAAGCCTATAGACCAATTGATGATGGAGGGTTGCGATCTTTGCTGAGGAGATCTGGTCAGTACCTTGAATTTGGACTTGGACTTTCAAGGCGGTGGAAAGGTTAATGTCTTGTAGGGACAAGTTGAAATTTGGGTAAAAGGTGAGAAGAGCACTGCCTGCATGTAAGGTAGCCAAAACTGTACCAATAATAAGCGTGTTGATCTTTATTTGAACCTGGTGTCGAGCATAGCAATTGAGCAAATGGACAGGTAATCCTTTTCTTCCATGAAGAGTCAAGATTAATCTCACTCCGCCGAGATGGAGGTGAGTGTAACCTTCTCGTTTCCAGTTGGCAACGAGTTCTGGAGGGATCTCAAGTGTGACATATTGTTCAGCAGTAGTAGCTTGTAGAGTACACTGGTCTAGTCGTGAGGATTTGATGTATTCTTTAGGAAGAGGTCTTTTTGTACTGATGAGGGATTTGATACTACGGGTGAAAGAAGTAGAACGTTTATACAGATGATAAGGACTGATAAGAGGAAAGGAAGACTCAGTAATTTGAGCAGACTCGGGAATATAAGAATATTCTATAAGATTTTCTATCTTATTTACAGTATGCCTAGTGCATGATTTTGGTAGAGATAAGGTTGAAGAAAGGGAAATAGTACTTGAAGATTCTAAACAAGAAGATATAGAAGCCATGATTTTGCAATCTCTCTCTCTCTGTCCTGAAGTCTAGGATTCTTTCAAAAACTGAAAAAGCATTTATCATACCACTTTTCTTTAAAATCAAAACATGATATTATCACTCAAAAATGAGATAAATGGCTCTGATACAGTTTAGGACTGATTCAAAGGGTTTTGGTTCTTCAAGATGACCAGCAGAGGTAATTGGTGAAGGGACAAAAGGTTTTGACACGATTTTTCTCTGGGTGTCAGTTTGTGGTTCAAGAGGTGGAAAGTTTGAAGAATAATCTCTGGAGAACATCATACAGGAGATGGGTTGACTTTGTGGAGGTGAACTGATGACTGGTGAAGGGACTTCTGTTTTGCAGTGTTTTGCAATCCATTTAAGTTCCTTTCGATAAAAGGGTAAAGGTGCAGGTGGAGGTGAAAGAGGATTTTGTGGTCTTTTGTGGTCAACCTTACAAGAAGTAAGATACTTCTTTTTAGGTTTTCTTTTAGGAACAAAATCTTCATCTTCTCCGTCTTGTTGGCAAGTGTAAAACGAGAAGGTTACACTCACCTCTCGTAAGTGATGAAGTGGAAGGATATCTGGATTGAGCAATCACAATGCTTTTTCAGTTTTTGAAAGAATCCTAGACTTCAGGACAGAGAGAGAGAGATTGCAAAATCATGGCTTCTACATCTTCTTGTTTAGAATCTTCAAGTACTATTTCCCTTTCTTCAACCTTATCTCTACCAAAATCATGCACTAGGCATACTGCAAATAAGATAGAAAATCTTATAGAATATTCTTATATTCCCGAGTCTGCTCAAATTACTGAGTCTTCCTTTCCTCTTATCAGTCCTTATCATCTGTATAAACGTTCTACTTCTTTCACCCGTAGTATCAAATCCCTCATCAGTACAAAAAGACCTCTTCCTAAAGAATACATCAAATCCTCACGACTAGACCAGTGTACTCTACAAGCTACTACTGCTGAACAATATGTCACACTTGAGATCCCTCCAGAACTCGTTGCCAACTGGAAACGAGAAGGTTACACTCACCTCCATCTCGGCGGAGTGAGATTAATCTTGACTCTTCATGGAAGAAAAGGATTACCTGTCACTGCTCGAATTGCTATGCTCGACACCAGGTTCAAACAGTATCAACACGCTGTTATTGGTACAGTTTTGACTACCTTACATGCAGGCAGTGCTCTTCTCACCTTTTACCCAAATTTCAACTTGTCCCTACAAGACATCAACCTTTCCACCGCCTTGAAAGTCCAAGTCCAAATTCAAGGTGCTGACCAGATCTCCTCAGCAAAGATCGCAACCCTCCATCATCAATTGGTCTATAGGCTTCAAAACCATGCCTTAGATCTTCCAACTCCAGAAAGTCACTCTGATGCTCTTATGGTATTAGCTGAATCTGATCAAACCCCAACGATCACTCAGATTCCCAGACAAATTCCTCAATAAGAACTTGTCAAACTCATGCCTTTAGAATGGATTTCCAACTATGAAAAGTTCCATCAGAATGATACTCCAATTCAGACATCTGAAACCATGTTTGAACGCAGACAAGATGGATCTGTCAAAATGACTTTCAAACCCCCTCAGTCGGCTTCACAGCCTCCTCCAGCTGTTCTACCCACAGCTCCACCAGAGTCTCCTAGACTATCCTTCACATATTCCTCAATGATTGCTCCAGTCTAAACTGGCCAAGAGAAGCTACCAATCACTGGCTTCACCTCAGACGGCTATCCAATTTATCTGCAAAAATTGGAAAACACTTCCTTTGGGATGCTCCTGGATCTGATATGTGTGATCCAGATTGCCCTTGCCAACAAGACGGAGAAGATGAAGATTTTGTTCCTAAAAGAAAACCTAAAAAGAAGTATCTTACTTCTTGTAAGGTTGACCACAAAAGACCACAAAAGACCACAAAAGACCACAAAATCCTCCTTCACCTCCACCTGCACCTTTACCCCTTTACCACAAGGAACTTAAATGGATTGCAAAACACTGCAAAACAAAAGTCCCTTCACCAGTCATCAGTTCACCTCCACAAAGTCAACCCATCTCCTGTATGATGTTCTCCAGAGATTATTCTTCAAACTTTCCACCTCTTGAACCACAAATTGACACCCAGAGAAAAATCGTGTCAAAACCTTTTGTCCCTTCACCAATTACCTCTGCTGGTCATCTTGAAGAACCAAAACCCTTTAAATCAGTCCTAAACTGGCAAACCCAGAATGCCAAAGCTCAGAATGATGCTTTACAGCATATCAATCAACAAGTTAATCGAATCAGTTTACGAACTGACAAGATTGAAACTAAAGTTGATTCCAGCACCTCACAACTGCAGCAAATCCACCGAGATCTAAAAAACAGAGTTGCTCAATTAGATGTTGACTTACGAGAAATGCTCAGACACAGATACTATGGTCCTGAGTTTGATAGCAAAGAACGAGAAATCAGAAAGCTGCAAGCAGAACTAAACCGGATTGAATCTGAAAAACAGAGACTTACTCTCTTCACCCAGACTCCACCAATACCTTCTATTGGTCCTACATACCATCCGTTTACCCCTTTGCTAGCTCCAATCAAACCTTATGACCTCTCTAAGTTGTTTGGAATGACTCATACGTTATTCAAACAAACACCTCAACCTCAACCACCTTCAAAACCAAAACCACGGCCTAAACCTCAACCTAAACCTGTAAAAATACACCAACCTGTTCCACCTGAACCTCAGGAACAACAATCACCAGAATACACTTCAGTGCCTCCTCAACCTCCACCTCATGTGTCTCAATCAAAGGATAAAGCACCCATGCATCAATATGCTTCTTATCCTCATCATGCTGACTCTTCCACAAACACTTCCACAGATACTTCAGCCTCAGAATCTGAAACAGACCACAAATCAGCTGATTTATCATCTCAACCACCAGACTCAACCTCTGTAACCAGTTCAGAACCTTCACTCTCTTCGGTTTCTACCACCGATTCAGAAAAGTCTTATGCAGACATTACCAAGCTCCTCATGGCTCAACCAGAAGAACCAGAGCATGCACAGACTTCTCAACCAGAATCTTACTTTGAGATTCCATCAGATGTTGATGATCCTACTAAATCTACATCTGCACCTCCACCTCAACATGAAATGCTGTTCCCTCAAAGCCAAAGATCTTGACTTCCACTACAAAAGGATGTCAATCTTGTTCTACAAATTGAATGGCTGTAATGATCCCACTCTGAAGCATGTTTTCCTTGCTTCCGTACCTGAAGAATTGCAACCAGATATTCAAAGACAACTTGCTGTTTCCAATCTCAGCCTTGAAAGCATCTCCTTAGGCAAGATCTTTCAGATTGCAAAGCTATGTCTTGACAAACTTTGTGAACAGAAATAATTCTTCAAAGAATTGATCAAAGACAAAGAACCATTCAGAAGTGCTTGTAAAAAGCCTTATCTGCAAATCAAGTGCAAAGACAAAAAGCAATGTGATTGCGGTCCTCACAAGAAAAAGCATTTCAGAAAGCTCACACAGAAATCTTCTTCTAAGCCTTATTTTCAGAAAGCTCGCAGACCATTCACATTCTACAGAAAAAAGTCTCCTTCTTCTAAGGAACGACAACTGCAAAAGTCCAGTAGATGCTTCATTTACAAAAGGAAAGGACATTACTCCAGAGACTGTCCTAACAAGCGAGACAAAGCTGTTCGTCTCATTAAGCATTTACAGACTGTTACAGACTATTCTCCAGACAAAGAAGAAGTTGAATCTTGTTTCTCAGAACAAGACGCACCAAATAAAGAAACAGTGTTCGCACTGGAAAATTCATCTGATGATTCTGATACAGATGGATTTCTCACTGTCTACAATGAACAATCCTTGTCCTTGGATTCATCCATTCCAATTCCATCAGTCAAAATCCAGATTTTACCCTCAAAGTTTCAAAGACCAATTCCTGTTATTGGATTTCTTGACACAGGCGCTCAAAAGACCATGCTCAATCTAGATATCCTTCCATTACACCACTGGAAATCTCACACAGAACATTTCAAAGCAGCCGATGGAAAAATCTTCACAACAGATTTGATTACCAAAAGACCCATTGGTATTCAGATTTTCCCAAATTGTGTTATTTGGACACATGTCATTGGATCAAACCTTTCATCAATATTCTCAGACTCTACAGTCTTACCAATTCTCCTCAGTCTTACCAAGACATATCAGTCAAACTACTCCAGTATTGCCCTGAGTCTCATGCTGAATTCACCTATCCAAGTCCCTTTTGGAAAAATAAGTCCTTATTCACTAAATTCCCCTTCAAGCTAAATGAAGACACTAATCCAACTAAAGCTACCCATTCGGGAATGAGTCCTTCTGACTTAATCCTAGCCCAAAAAGAATGCTCACAACTTTTGGCCCAAGGTCTTATTGAACCCACAACTTATCAGTGGGCTTGTCAAGCTTTTTATGTGGAAAAACGATTTGAACTTGTCCGTGGAAAAAAGAGATTAGTCATCGATTATCAGTCTTTAAACATGTTTTTACAAGATGACAAATTTCCTCTTCCAAAAAGACAAAACATTTTCACATATTTGAAAAATGCCCAAATCTTTTCAAAATTTGATTTAAAATCAGGTTTTTGGCAATTAGGCATTGAACCCTCTGAAAGACACAAAACTGCTTTTTGCATTCCAAATGCTCATTACCAATGGACAGTTTTACCCTTTGGTCTAAAAATTGCTCCTTCCATTTTCCAAAAAGCAATGGTTCAAATCTTCCACCCGATTTTGCATCATGCATTGGTTTACATTAACGATATTTTGTTGTTTTCAGAAACACATGCAGAACATCGCCAGCTGTTACATCAATTTCTTGACATTGTTCACTCTCATGGAATAATGTTGTCACCCAAGAAAAGTACCGTCGCTACAGACACTATTGAATTCCTTGGTATGGTCATCAAAGACGGACAATACCAGCCAAGAAAGCACATTGCCCAAGAACTGCTTCACTTTCCAGATCAACACTTATCCAGAAAGCAGATCCAGCAATTTCTTGGTATCATCAATTACATCCGTGATTTCATCCCACATGTGGACTAATATACAGCACAACTTTCAGCTTTATTGAAAAAGAAGCCTCCAGAATGGAATGACACCCATACAACAGCTGTCACCAAACTTAAACAGATTGCACAAGATCCTCCACCATTAAAGCTCATTACAGATGGCAACCGGATCTTACAAACCAACACAAGTGACACCTCATGGGGTGCTGTACTCCTCGAAGAAATCAATGGAAAAGAAAGCTTCATTGGATACGCTAGTGGACATTTCTCTTACTCACAATGCCACTACCACAGTGTCTACAAAGAGATTTTAGCCGTGAAAAATGGTATTAAAAAATTTGAATATCATTTAATCGGTTGTCATTTTCTTATCAGATTGGACAGCTCATCCTTCCCATCCATCCTGAACACGAAAGGAAAGAATATTCCAGAGAAGATGCTTTTGAGATTAGAAGATTGGTTTTCAAAATATGACTTCTCTGTGAAGCATATAAAGGGAACCCAGAACCTCATCCCTGATCTCCTATCCAGACTTGCAAGATCTTCCAAACTCAGTAATTCTTTCAGTCAACTTCCACTCATAGCAATGGCTTCATCATCCTCAGACAAAGCCTTTATTTCCTTATTACCAGAGGATCTCCGACACCTCATCTTCCAAAAGGTCATTGATTATAAATCTTTTTTGAACAACCCAGAGCCTACAGACAGACTATGGTCTCTAATGGCCATGCAAGAATTTCTCCCTCTAGAGAATGGGTTATCTCACAGACCTTTCAACCCACATCCTAATCCGCATCAAATGCACCATACAATTTTCAGGCTTTCAACTATTTTCCATCCCGTAGTTGATAACTACACAGCCTGGGGTCACTATGTTATCAAGAACATCACTCTGCAAGCTTACTATGTTTTTTGGTACTGGTTAAACCTCTACCCAGTTGCTATCCTTTTTTATCCGAATCTAGTTCATACTAGCAGACGATATGGAAAAGGTCAATGGTTTGACAGAATGCTCGCTCCTATCTTTAAGGATCCCTTGACCCTTGAACTCATCAATGGATTCCAGATCCACCAGACTGTCATCATCATCATCAAGCTTACAGACATATGGGGAAGATACTCTGATCCCCTTCTCCAAGTTATTGACCACACTCATCACTGTGAGTCTTTCAGTCTTATGTGGAACGAATGTCTTACAGCCAGGCTAGCCTTAGCTGAAGAATATGGAGTTCCTCCATCCTACAACACTCACAGCCCTTTACCTTCGGATATCACTTATACTCCTCAACTCTTCTACAGCGAACGGCTCCACAACTATGCCCTCGATGGAGATCATGCCTTTGATCTCCAATGGCCACAGCCACACCATCTAGAGCCCTTTATTCCGAAAATAGGAGAATCATCCTCTACTTCACTCCTACCTGCTGTTCCAGATCAACCAGCCGATCAGCCCTATTCAGATGACACTGACTCAGACACTGATGCTATCTCGCTCTGAGACACATCAGCCTGCCGACACTTTTACATTTTGTTGTGTTGTAATAATTGTGTGTTTGAGTGTGCTTATGCTTTTGCTTTTGCTTTACTTTATTAAAGTTGCTTTAACAAAGAGATAGGGACGTGTCCTATCCTTTTAGCTTTTGCTTTTTATCCTGTTTTCTACTTTTTAAAAAGTAGATGCTTTATTTTATTCTTACTTTTGTAAAAGCAGGGGCCCTGTCCTGCTCAGCTCGCCTATATAAGGCAGCTCCCTCTTCATTGTCAATCAGAATGGGAAAATATTAGAAATCTAAGAAGTCTTTGTTTTAAGCTATGAATCTCTAAACTCTCTCTTCTCTCTCTGTTAACGAAGTTCTTAGGATCTCTGAAAAGGTTTGAAAAGGATTTTTATCAGTTCATTTTTTAAAAGAAAACTTGAGATAGTATGCTCTGCACTTGCCTTGTTCAAGGACCCTGTGCATCAGAAAAACTCATGCTTGTTTCCTAGATGGTCTGGTACCCTGTTGAAGAAGACCAGGAGTGTCTTAAGTTTTGGGTTGTACGACCTGTGGAAACCGTTTTGAAGTTTTATGTTATACAGAAAACCTTGATATTATGGCGATCTTGTATTCCGCTGCCCTACTCCAGATTGTCCATGTCACCAAGACGGAGAAGATGAAGATTTTGTTTCTAAAAGAAAACCTAAAAAGAAGTATCTTACTTCTTGTAAGGTTGACCACAAAAAACCACAAAACCCTCCTTCACCTCCATCTGCACCATTACCCCTTTACCAAAAGGAACTTAAATGGATTGCAAAACACTGCAAAACAGAAGTCCCTTCACCAGTCATACAACCACCTCCTCAACATCATCCGATCTCCTGTATGATGTTCTCTAGAGATTATTCCTCAAACTTTCCACCTCTTGAACCACAACCTGACACCCAGAGAAAAATTGTCTAAAAACCTTTTGTCCCTTCACCAATCACCTCTACTGGCCATCTTGAAGAACCAAAACCTTTTGAATCAGTCCTAAACTGGCAAACCCAGAATGCCAAAGCTCAGAATGATGCTTTACAGCATATCAATCAACAAGCTGATCGAATCAGTTTACGAACCACCTCGTTGGTATCAGAGCCCAACCTCTCAATTTTGCGTGATAATATCATGTTTTGATTTTAAAAGAAAAGTGGTATGATAAATGCTTTTTCAGTTTTGAAAGAATCTTAGACTTCCGGACACAGAGAGAGAGATTGCAAAATCACGGCTTCTACATCTTCTTGTTCAGAATCTTCAAATACTATTTCCCTTTCTTCAACCTTGTCTTTACCAAAATCATGCACTAGGCATACTGCAAATAAGATAGAAAATCTTGTAAAATATTCTTATATTCCTGAATCTGCTCAAATCACTGAGTCTTCTTTTCCTCTTATCAGTCCTTATCATCTGTATAAACGTTCTACTTCTCTTACTCGTAGTATTAAATCCCTCATCAGTACAAAAAGACCTCTTCCTAAAGAATACATCCAGTCCTCTCGACTAGATCAGTGTACTCTCCAAGCTACTACTGCTGAACAATATGTCACACTTGAGATCCCTCCAGAACTCGTTGCCAACTGGAAATGAGAAGGATATACTCACCTCCATCTCGGCGGAGTAAGATTAATCCTGACTCTTCATGGAAGAAAAGGATTACCTGTCACTGCTCGAATTGCTATGCTCGATACTCGGTTTAAACGGTATCAACACACTGTTATTGGTACAGTTTTAACTACCTTACATGCAGGCAGTGCTCTCCTCACTTTCTACCCTAATTTTAACTTGTCCCTACAAGATGTCAACCTTTCCACCGCCTTGAAAGTCCAAGTTCAAATTCAGGGTGCTGACCAGATCTCCTCAGCAAAGATCGCAACCCTCCATCATCAGTTGGTCTATAGGCTTCAAAACCATGCCTTAGATCTTCCAACTCCAGGAAGTCACTCTGATGCTCTTATGGTATTAGCTGAATCTGATCAACCTCCAACAATGATTCAGATTCCCCGACAAATTCCTCAACAGGAACTTGTAAAGCTCATGCCTTTAGAATGGATTTCCAACTATGAAAAGTTCCATCAGAATGATGCTCCGATTCAGACATCTGAAAGCATGTTTCAACGCAGACAAGATGGATCTGTCAAAATGACTTTCAAACCCCCTCAGTTGGCTTCACAGCCTCCTCCAGCTGTTCCACCCACAGCTCCACCAGAGTCTCCAAGACTATCCTTCACATATTCTTCAATGATTGCTCCAGTCCAAACTGGCCAAGAAAAGCTTCGAATCACCGGCTTTACTTCAGAAGGCTATCCAATTTACCATGCAAAAATTGGAAAACACTTCCTTTGGGATGCCCCTGGATCTGATATGTGTGATCCAGATTGTCCATGTCACCAAGACGGAGAAGATGAAGATTTTGTTTCTAAAAGAAAACCTAGAAAGAAGTATCTTACTTCTTGTAAGGTTGACCACAAAAAACCACAAAACCCTCCTTCACCTCAATCTGCACCATTACCCCTTTACCAAAAGGAACTTAAATGGATTGCAAAACACTGCAAAACAGAAGTCCCTTCACCAGTCATACAACCACCTCCTCAACATCATCCGATCTCCTGTATGATGTTCTCTAGAGATTATTCCTCAAACTTTCCACCTCTTGAACCACAAACTGACACCCAGAGAAAAATTGTCTCAAAAGCTTTTGTCCCTTCACCAATCACCTCTACTGGTCATCTTGAAGAACCAAAACCTTTTGAATCAGTCCTAAACTGGCAAACCCAGAATGCCAAAGCTCAGAATGATGCTTTACAGCATATCAATCAACAAGTTGATCGAATCAGTTTACGAACCACCTCGTTGGTATCAGAGCCCAACCTCTCAATTTTGCGTGATAATATCATGTTTTGATTTTAAAAGAAAAGTGGTATGATAAATGCTTTTTCAGTTTTGAAAGAATCCTAGACTTCAGGACACAGAGAGAGAGATTGCAAAATCATGGCTTCTACATCTTCTTGTTCAGAATCTTCAAATACTATTTCCCTTTCTTCAACCTTGTCTTTACCAAAATCATGCACTAGGCATACTGCAAATAAGATAGAAAATCTTGTAGAATATTCTTATATTCCTGAATCTGCTCAAATCACTGAGTCTTCTTTTCCTCTTATCAGTCCTTATCATCTGTATAAATGTTCTACTTCTCTTACTCGTAGTATTAAATCCCTCATCAGTACAAAAAGACCTCTTCCTAAAGAATACATCCAGTCTTCTCGACTAGATCAGTGTACTCTCCAAGCTACTACTGCTGAACAATATGTCACACTTGAGATCCCTCCAGAACTCATTGCCAACTGGAAACGAGAAGGATATACTCACCTCCATCTCGGCGGAGTAAGATTAATCCTGACTCTTCATGGAAGAAAAGGATTACCTGTCACTGCTCGAATCGCTATGCTCGATACTCGGTTTAAACAGTATCAACACACTGTTATTGGTACAGTTTTAACTACCTTACATGCAGGCAGTGCTCTCCTCACTTTCTACCCTAATTTTAACTTGTCCCTACAAGATGTCAACCTTTCCACCGCCTTGAAAGTCCAAGTTCAAATTCAGGGTGCTGACCAGATCTCCTCAGCAAAGATCGCAACCCTCCATCATCAGTTGGTCTATAGGCTTCAAAACCATGCCTTAGATCTTCCAACTCCAGAAAGTCACTCTCATGCTCTTATGGTATTAGCTGAATCTGATTAAACTCCAACAATGATTCAGATTCCCCGACAAATTCCTCAACAGGAACTTGTAAAGCTCATGCCTTTAGAATGGATTTCCAACTATGAAAAGTTCCATCAGAATGATGCTCCGATTCAGACATCTGAAAGCATGTTTAAACGCAGACAAGATGGATCTGTCAAAATGACTTTCAAACCCCCTCAGTCGGCTTCACAGCCTCCTCCAGCTGTTCCACCCACAGCTCCACCAGAGTCTCCAAGACTATCTTTCACATATTCTTTAATGATTGCTCCAGTCCAAACTGGCCAAGAAAAGCTTCGAATCACCGGCTTTACTTCAGAAGGCTATCCAATTTACCATGCAAAAATTGGAAAACACTTCCTTTGGGATGCCCCTGGATCTGATATGTGTGATCCAGATTGTCCATGTCACCAAGACGGAGAAGATGAAGATTTTGTTTCTAAAAGAAAACCTAAAAAGAAGTATCTTACTTCTTGTAAGGTTGACCACAAAAAACCACAAAACCCTCCTTCACCTCTATCTGCACCATTACCCCTTTACCAAAAGGAACTTAAATGGATTGCAAAACACTGCAAAACAGAAGTCCCTTCACCAGTCATACAACCACCTCCTCAACATCATCTGATCTCCTGTATGATGTTCTCTAGAGATTATTCCTCAAACTTTCCACCTATTGAACCACAACCTGACACCCAGAGAAAAATTATCTCAAAACCTTTTGTCCCTTCACCAATCACCTCTACTGGTCATCTTGAAGAACCAAAACCTTTTGAATCAGTCCTAAACTGGCAAACCCAGAATGCCAAAGCTCAGAATGATGCTTTACAGCATATCAATCAACAAGTTAATCGAATCAGTTTACGAACTGACAAGATTGAAACTAAAGTTGATTCCAGCACCTCACAACTGCAGCAAATCCACCAGGATCTAAAAAACAGAGTTGCTCAATTAGATGCTGACTTACGAGAAATGCTCAGACACAAATACTATGGTCCTGAGTTTGATAGCAAAGAACGAGAAATCAGAAAGCTGCAAGCAGAACTGAACCGGATTGAATCTGAAAAACAGAGACCTACTCTATTCACCCAGACTCCACCAATACCTTCTATTGGTCCTACATACCATCCGTTTACCCTTTTGCTAGCTTCAATCAAACCTTATGACCTCTCTAAGTTGTTTGGAATGACTCATACGCTATTCAAACAAACACCTCAACCTCAACCACCTTCAAAACCAAAACCACGGCCTAAACCTCAACCTAAACCTATAAAAATACACCAACCTGTTCCACCTGAACCTCAGGAACAGCAATCACCAGAATACACTTCAGTGCCTCCTCAACCTCCACCTCATGTGTCTCAATCAAAGGATAAAGCACCCATGCATCAATATGCTTCTTATCCTCATCATGCTGACTCTTCCACAAACACTTCCACAGATACTTCAGCCTCAGAATCTGAAACAGACTACAAATCAGCTGATTTATCATCTCAACCATCAGACTCAACCTCTGTAACTAGTTCAAAACCTTCACTCTCTTCGGTTTCTACCACCGATTCATAATAGTCTTATTCAGACATTACCAAGCTCCTCATGGCTCAACTAGAAGAACCAGAGCATGCACAGACTTCTCAACCAAAATCTTACTTTGAGATTCCATCAGATGTTGATGATCCTGCTGAATCTACATTTGCACCTCCACCTCAACAACAACCTCCAAAATCATCAAATGGCCCATGGTTTACTTTTGATGATATTCCAACCAGTAAATGGCGAGACAAACTATCCGAGATTTTAGCTTGGGTAGACCTCCAAATGCTCAAACCAGGCGTAACAGTGGAATCAGTTCTTAAGGAACTAACCACCCGTTTCATTGGCTCCTCGAGATGGTTTTGTGACTTAGGCTCTACTGCATAACTCCAATTTATCCATTACTGATGTTTCCTCACTTAGCCTTCCTTCATGAACAGTTCTTTGGCGAACCAGTTGCACACTTTGAAGCAGCCAGACAGGATTACCTCAACATGAAATGCTGTTCCCTCAAAGCCAAAGATCTTGACTTCCACTACAAAAGGATGTCAATCTTGTTCTACAAATTGAATGGCTTTAATGATCCCACTCTGAAGCATGTTTTCCTTACTTCCCTACCAAGAATCGCAACGGATATTCAAAGACAACTTGCTGTTTCCAATCTCAGCCTTGAAAACATCTCCTTAGGCAAGATCTTTCAGATTGCAAAGCTATGTCTTGACAAACTTTGTGAACAGAAACAATTCTTCAAAGAATTGATCAAAGACAAAGAACCATTCAGAAGTGCTTGTAAAAAGCCTTATCTGCAAATCAAGTGCAAAGACAAAAAGCAATGTGATTGCGGTCCTCACAAGAAGAAGCATTTCAGAAAGCTCACACAGAAATCTTCTTCCAAGCCTTATTTTCAGAAAGCTCGCAAACCATTCACATTCTACAGAAAAAAGTCTCCTTCCTCTAAGGAACGACAACGGTAAAAGTCCAGTAGATGCTTCATTTGCAAAAAGAAAGGACATTACTCTAGAGACTGTCCTAACAAGCGAGACAAAGCTGTTCGTCTCATTAAGCATTTACAGACTGTTACAGACTATTCACCAGACAAAGAAGAAGTTGAATCTTGTTTCTCAGAACAAGACGCACCAAATGAAGAAAAAAGTGTTCGCACTGGAGAATTCATCTGATGATTCTGATACAGATGGATTTCTCACTGTCTACAATGAACAATCCTTGTCCTTGGATTCCTCCATTCCAATTCCATCAGTCAAAATCCAGATTTTACCTTCAAAGTTTCAAAGACCAATTCCTGTCATTGGATTTCTTGACACAGGCGCTCAAAAGACCATGCTCAATCCAGATATCCTTCCATTACACCACTAGAAGCCTCACACAGAACATTTCAAAGCAGCCGATGGAAAAATCTTCACAACAGATTTTATTACCAAAAGACCCATTGGTATTCAGATTTTCCTAAATTGTGTTATTTGGACTCATGTCATTGGATCGAACCTTCCTGACAAAGACATCTTATTAGGTTTCGATACCATCTCCAAAGTCCCACATCTCCAAATCCTCCCATCTGGTATTCGCGTCAAATCCATGTTCAAACCTTTCATCAATATTCTCAGACTCTACAGTCTTACCAATTCTCCTCAGTCTTACCAAGACATCTCAATCAAACTACTCCAGTATTGCCCTGAGTCTCATGCTGAATTCACCCATCCAAGTCCCTTATGGAAAAATAAGTCCTTCTTCATTAAGCTCCCCTTCAAGCTAAATGAAGACACTAATCCAACTAAAGCTACCCATCCGGGAATGAGTCCTTCTGACTTAATCCTAGCCCAAAAAGAATGCTCACAACTTTTGGCCCAAGGTCTTATTGAACCCATAACTTCTCAGTGGGCTTGTCAAGCTTTTTATATGGAAAAACGATCTGAACTTGTCCGTGGAAAAAAGAGATTAGTCATCGATTATCAGCCTTTAAACATGTTTTTACAAGATGACAAATTTCCTCTTCCAAAAAGACAAAACATTTTCACATATTTAAAAAATGCCCAAATCCTTTCAAAATTTGATTTAAAATCAGGTTTTTAGCAATTAGGCATTGAACCCTCTGAAAGACACAAAACTGCTTTTTGCATTCCAAATGCTCATTACCAATGGACAGTTTTACCCTTTGGTCTAAAAACTGCTCCTTCCATTTTCTAAAAAGCAATGGTTTAAATCTTCCACCCGATTTTGCATCATGCATTGGTTTACATTGACGATATTTTGTTGTTTTCAGAAACACATGCAGAACATCGCCAGCTGTTACATCAATTTCTTGACATTGTTCACTCTCATGGAATAATGTTGTCACCCAAGAAAAGTACCGTCGCTACAGACACTATTGAATTCCTTGGTATGGTTATCAAAGACGGACACTACCAGCTAGGAAAGCACATTGCCCAAGAACTGCTTCACTTTCCAGATCAACACTTATCCAGAAAGCAGATCCAGCAATTTCTTGGTATCATCAATTACATCCGTGATTTCATCCCACATGTGGACCAATATACAGCACAACTTTCGGCTTTATTGAAAAAGAAGCCTCCAGAATGGAATGACACCCATACAACAGCTGTCACCAAACTTAAACAGATTGCACAAGATCCTCCACCATTAAAGCTCATTACAGATGGCAACCGGATCTTACAAACCAACACAAGTGACACCTCATGGGGTGCTGTACTCCTCGAAGAAATCAATGGAAAAGAAAGCTTCATTGGATACGCTAGTGGACATTTCTCTTACTCACAATGCCACTACCACAGTGTCTACAAAGAGATTTTAGCCGTGAAAAATGGTATTAAAAAATTTGAATATCATTTAATCGGTTGTCATTTTCTTATCAGATTGGACATCTCATCCTTCCCATCCATCTTGAACACGAAAGGAAAGAATATTCCAGAGAAGATGCTTTTGAGATTAGAAGATTGGTTTTCAAAATATGACTTCTCCGTGAAGCATATAAAGGGAACCCAGAACCTCATCCCTGATCTCCTATCCAGACTTGCAAGATCTTCCAAACTCAGTAATTCTTTCAGTCAACTTCCACTCATAGCAATGGCTTCATCATCCTCAGACAAAGCCTTTATTTCCTCATTACTAGAGGATCTCCAACACCTCATCTTCCAAAAGGTCATTGATCATAAATCTTTTTTGAACAACCGAGAGCCTACAGACAGACTATGGTCTCTAATGGCCATGTAAGAATTTCTCCCTCCAGAGAATGGGTTATCTCACAGACCTTTCAACCCACATCCTAATCCGCATCAAATGCACCATACAATTTTCAGGCTTTCAACTATTTTCCATCCCGTAGTTGATAACTACACAGCCTGGGGTCACTATGTTATCAAGAACATCACTCTGCAAGCTTACTATGTTTTTTGGTACTGGTTAAACCTCTACCCAATTGCTATCCTTTTTTATCCGAATCTAGTTCATACTAGCAGACGATATAGAAAAGGTCAATGGTTTGACAGAATGCTCGCTCCTATCTTTGAGGATCCCTTGACCCTTGAACTCATCAATGGATTCCAGATCCACCAGACTGTCATCATCATCATCAAGCTTACAGACATATGGGGAAGATACTCTGATCCCCTTCTCCAAGTTATTGACCACACTCATCACTGTGAGTCTTTTAGTCCTATGTGGAACGAATGTCTTACAGCTAGGCTAGCCTTAGCTGAAGAATATGGAGTTCCTTCATCCTACAACACTCACAGCCCTTTACCTTCGGATATCACTTCTACTCCTCAACTCTTCTACAGCGAACGGCTCCACAACTATGCCCTCGATGGAGATCATGCCTTTGATCTCGAATGGCCACAGCCACACCATCCAGAGCCCTTCATTCCGGACATAGGAGAATCATCCTCTACTTCACTACTACCTGCTGTTCCAGCTCAACCAGCCGATCAGCCCTATTCAGATGACACTGACTCAGACACTGATGCTATCTCGCTCTGAGACACATCAGCCTACCGACACTTTTACATTTTATCGTGTTGTAATAATTGTGTGTTTGAGTGTGCTTATGCTTTTGCTTTTGCTTTACTTTATTAAAGTTGCTTTAGAAAAGAGATAGGGACGTGTCCTATCCTTTTATCTTTTGCTTTTTATCATGTTTTCTACTTTTTAAAAAGTAGATGCTTTATTTTATTCTTGCTTTTGTAAAAGCAAGGGCCCTGTCCTGCTCAGCTCACCTATATAAGGCAGCTCCCTCTTCATTGTCAATCAGAATGGGAAAATATTAGAAATCTAAGAAGTCTTTGTTTTAAGCTATGAATCTCTAAACTCTCTCTTCTCTCTCTGTTAACGAAGTTCTTAGGATCTCTGAAAAGGTTTGAAAAGGATTTTTATCAGTTCATTTTTTAAAAGAAAACTTGAGATAGTATGCTCTGCACTTGCCTTGTTCAAGGACCCTGTGCATCAGAAAAACTCATGCTTGTTTCCTAGATGGTCTGGTACCCTGTTGAAGAAGACCAGGAGTGTCTTAAGTTTTGGGTTGTACGACCTGTGGAAACCGTTTTGAAGTTTTATGTTATGCAGAAACCTTGAGATTATGGCGATCTTGTATTCCGCTGCCCTACTCCCTTCGTTGGTATCAAGAAGCTATAGATCAATCGATCATGCTCAAAGCCATGCAACAATAATTTGAGCCCATGAATCTGATGTTTGGAGAGATCCGTGACCAATTGGAAAGGCAAGACACTGCCATAGCCAATCTACAAAAGGGGCAACAACCAATAGCTCCTATTGTAAGAGATAATCAATGGTGTGCTACTATGGGAGATCGAGATGGTGATGACCTAGATAATTTTGATGACCAGGCCACCATTGACATGCGTGGAAGAGATGATAGAAGGGCAAGATGCATAGATCGTTATTTGAGGAGTATCAAATTAAAAATTCCTTCCTTTCAAGTAAAAATGATCCGAAAGCTTATTTGGAGTGGGAAAAAAAGGTGGAGCTAGTATTTGATTGCCATAATTACTCTAAGGAGAAAAAGGTAAAACTAGATGCTATTGAATTTACTAATTATGCTATTATTTGGTGGGATCAACTTGTTTTGAGTAGGAGAAGAAACCGTGAAAGGCCTATAAACACTTGGGAGGAGATGAAGGCCATCATGAGGAGGAGATTTGTTCCTAGTCATTATTATAGGGAGTTACATCAAAGGCTTCAAAGTCTTACACAAGGCTCTAGAAGTGTGGAAGACTACCACAAGGAGATAGAAAATCATGATTCGAGCCAACATTGAAGAAGAACGAAAGGCCACTATGGCTAGATTTTTACATGGTTTAAATCAAGATATTGCTAATGTGGTTGACTTGCAGCATTATGTTGAATTGGAAGACATGGTTCACATGGCCATAAAAGTGGAATAACAACTAAAAAGAAAGGGTTCAACTAGACCCCATTTAGGTTCATCTTCCTCATGGAAGTTAAAATGGAGCAAAGATGAAAGGTTGTTTCAAAGCCTAAGAGTGAGCCAATCAAGGATCATAAAGAGGGAGGCAACCAAAGCAAAGGTAAATCTGATTCCCAACACTCCAGAAATAGAGATATTAAGTGTTTTAAATGTTTGGGGACAAGTCATATTGCATCTCAATGCCCAAATAAGAGAGTAATGATCTTGAGGGAAGATGGTGATGTTGAAACCGAGAGTGAGTCAGATGATGATCCTATGCCACCTTTTGAGGATGCTAATGATGGTGTAGAGTATCCTGTTAGACGTGCTCTTAACATGCAAGTAAAAAAGGATGCGGAGGTACAACGTGATAACATATTTCATACTAGATGCCACATCAAAGATAAGG
The DNA here is from genome assembly GCA_030449875.1 of Aegle marmelos. Lineage (NCBI taxonomy): Eukaryota > Viridiplantae > Streptophyta > Magnoliopsida > Sapindales > Rutaceae > Aegle > Aegle marmelos. The sequence continues at coordinate 110,452 of JASUUL010000013.1, forward strand.
TATGTAGTATGATAATTGATGGTGCAAACAGTGGCCAAATAGTGTTACTATTCAAATAACGACTGTTGACTGATGACATGGTGCAATCCTGAGCGTCTGAACTATTTTTAATCTGATGGTCACGATTCACTCAATGTATCTATAAAAAGGGGACTCTCTCCCCTAATTGGACATCCCTGAATTCATTTCTAAGTTTAAATTTTTGTAATTCCTTCTTCTTCTTATATTTTCTACGTATTTTTAATAAATTCCCATTTTACCCCTAGTTTAAAAATGAGTAGCTAATTTTCTTTTAAGCTTGGGATGAAGGTGAAGTCTCAATATGTCCCATGGGTTTCATTTGGAAAAGCCGACACCCTAGTACAAGGTTATTATTATTTGGCACGATAAGCCCTTAGCACCATATTTATTTGAGCGTGGTTTATGAGGTATGGAATCCCCCTTACGATTTAATTAATATTAATATGAAATATTTAGCCTATGGAGTATGTTGATGCAAATCTAGATACCCAAATGCTTTATTATTAAGTTGCATTTTTATTTATTCCTGCCATTTTAATTCAAAATTTAGGATAAATTTACCATAATTTAATTTCTCACTTAGAAAATTAATTCTACACATAATTAAAATCAACCTCCTCGTGGGATCAACACTCGTCACTGTTAATCTATTCTACAATAGATTCGTGCGCTTGCGAATTCAATAAAATTTGCACAACATTCTACAAACTTAATAGATTCAATGATCCCACTTTAAAGCATGTCTTTCTTGCCTTTCTACCAGAAGAACTGCAACCAAAGATACAAAGGCAACTTACAATCTATAATCTCAACCTTGAAAATATTTCCTTAGGAAAAATCTTTTAGATTGCCAAAGGATGTCTTGACAAACTTTGTGAGAAAAAACAGTTCTTCAAATAACTGATCAAAGACAGAGAGCCTTTCAGAAGTTCTTGCAAAAAGTCATACTTGCAGATTAAATGCAAGGATAGAAAGAAATGTGATTGCAGTCCTCAAAAGAGAAAGCATCCTAAAAAATTCAGACACTTAAAATCCTCTTCAAAGTCCCATTTTCAAAAAACCCGAAGGCCATATAAGCTTTTCAGAAGAAGGTCATCCTCATCCAAGGATCAACAAAGAAGAAAATCCAGCAAATATTTTATCTGTACGAAAAAAAGACATTATGCAAAACATTGCCTGAACAAGCGAGACAAGGCAATCAGATTAATCAAGCATTTGTAGACTGTTACAGATTATTCCACTGATAAAGAAGAAGTAGAATCCTATTTCTCTGAGTAAGATGAACCAAATGAAGAAACAGTGTTTGCAAAAGAAAACTCATCTGATGACCCTGAAACAGATGAGTTTCACACAATTTTTAATCAACAATCTTTGTCCCTAAACTCCACAATTCCAATCCCATCCATCAAAATTCAGATTTTACCATCAAAGTTCTAAAGACCAATCTCGACCATTGGTTTTCTTGATACAAGTGCCCATAAAACAATGTTGAACTCAGACATTCTTCCACCTCAACACTGGAAACCTCATACAGAACATTTCGAAGCAGCAGATGGAAAGATCTTTACCACATAGTTGATTACCAAAAATCCCACTAGTATTCAAATTTTCCCAAATTGTGTTATCTGGACCAAAATCATTGGATCAAAACCCCCTGATAACGATATCTTATTAGGCTTTGATATAATCCACCAGATCAAACACCTTTAAATCATTCCCACTAGAATTCGTGTCAAGTCTATGTTCAAACCATTCACCAACATCCTCAGGCTTTACAGTCCATTGATTCTCCACAATCTCATCAAGACATTTCAACAAAAATTCTCCATTATTGTCCTGAGTCTCTGCAAATTTTACCTATTCAAGTCCATTATGGAAAAATAAGTCTTTCTTTGTCAAACTGCCCTTCAAATTAAATGAAGACACCAATCCTACTAAGGCAACCCATCTAGAGATTAGTCCATCTGCCTTAACCCTAACCTAAAAGACATGTTCTCAACTTTTGGCCCAAGGCCTTATTGAGCCCACAAATTCTCAATAGGCTTGTCAAGCATTTTATGTGGAAAAACGTTCTAAGCTTGTCCGAGGGAAAAAGAGATTAGTCATTGATTACCATCCTTTAAACATGTTTTTACAAGATGACAATTTTCCACTTCCTAAACGACAGAACATTTTCACATATCTAAAAAATGCCCATATCTTTTTAAATTTTGATTTAAAATTAGGTTTTTGGCAACTCGAGATTGAACCATCTGAAAGATATAAAATAGCTTTTTACATTCTTAATGCTTATTACCAATGGACAGTTTTACCTTTTGGTTTAAAAACTGCTCCTTCTATCTTTCAAAAAGCAATGGTCAAAATCTGTCAACCCATACTAGATCATGCATTGATTTACATTGATGATATTTTGTTGTTTTCAGGAACTCATGAAGAACATCGCCAACTGTTAAATTAATTTTTTGATATTATCCAATCACATGGGATAATGCTGTCGGCAAAGAAAAACACTATTGCCACAAATAACATTGAGTTTCTTGGTATGAAAGAAAGACACTACCAGCTAGAAAAATACATTGCCCAGGAACTGCTTCACTTTCCAGATCAATATCTCACTAAAAAGCAGATCCAGTAATTTCTCAAAATTGTTAGTTACATCCGTGACTTTATCCCTCACGTAGACTAATACACGAGACACCTCTCGACTTTATTGAAAAAGAAGCCACTAGAATGTAGCAATAATCACACTTTAGCTGTCAGCACTTTAAAAAAGATTGTACAAGATCCTCCACCATTAAAGCACATCATAGATGGCAACAGGATCTTACAAATAGATGTAAGTGACATCTCATGGGGTGCTGTTCTCCTCGAAGAAATTAATGGAAAAGAAAACTTCATTGGATACGCTAGTGGACACTTTTCTAACTCACAATGCCACTACCACAGCATCTACAAAGAAATCTTAGCCATAAAAAATGGTATTAAAAAGTTTGAATATTATTTAATTGGCTATAATTTTCTTATCATGATGGACAACTCATCTTTCCCAGGTATTAAGAATTCAAAAAAGAAGAATAGTCTAGAAAAGATGCTCTTGAGACTAAAAGATTGGTTCTCAAAATATGACTTTTCCGTGAAGCATATAAAAGGAACCCAGAACCTCATCCCAGACTTACTCTCAAAACACAGCTCATACACTACATCTCTTTACAATCTATAATCTCCATGGCCACTTTACTGCCAAAGCAAGTCATAACCGAAAAGAATTTTCCTCTTGGAAAAATATTTACCTCATGAAGGTATATTTACTCTCAGACTCAATTCCTGTCCTGGATTTCAATCCAGAAGAACTTTTCCTCACAGGTTTATACCTCCATCTAGTAAAAGGAATCATAAAAGACGAGTTTGATACATCTAGTGCCTAACCGTTCTCTATGTAACAAAACTGGTTTTCTTAGTAAGGCTACTATAGAAGCATCTCATGGATCCAGATAAGTCAACTTTCCTAATCTAGACTCTACTTGAATGGTACTCACCAATTCCTTGGTGGAGAATGAAACTAGAACAACTGTCCTCCCTCTACAACCTCGAAAGGATGCCATTTATTTTTACAATCCATAGGCCATATTTTCAACACCCTCACACCGACAGTTTTTGAACTATAGACCAGGCAAGAGAATGGTACACCATGCCACACCCAGCCATTCTTGAACAAGACCAGGATGTTCAAAGTAATTTGTATAATTTCCTTTGTCAGCTCAACCATAAACTAGAATCACACAAGAACATCTACCACACCTCTTTAGGCCCTCATCATGACATTCTAATGGTTCTAACTCCTTCAGCCATTTCTACATCAAAGTCCACACAAGAACATCTACACTGAATTTTTGTTTCAGGATGCTCAAGACCCCTGGAAAGATTTGATGTCACTATCCCAGCACCTTGATCAACTCCAGACACCTTTCACAGAACCCTCACCAAATGAGGCTAACACTAGTACAAATCTATCTCAGCACAACCATGCAGGCAACCAAGCAATCTCAACAAGTTAGCCAGACAGCCAAAAAGATCCACCTCAGCAATGGCCCAGAAAATAATATTGTCCAAATCCAACATATGGACCGCACTGCGATCATCCGGAGCCTTTGCCTTTAGCAAAAATCTTCTTAAAAGAAGATACTAACAGCTCATCAGACAAAGATTACATGAATCTATCGTTCTAATAACTTTATGACGTGTCCCCATTAATTAGTGTGCTTTATGAATGGCTTGTCTTTATTTTGCTTTTGCTTTAAGAGTGTAATAATTAAAGTAAAGGTTGTCATTTCTTTTACTTTTGCAAAAAGTGTAATGAAAGGATAAGGGTCCTGTCTTATCCTTTAATTATGATGTCTTTTACTTTAAGTGGATCCTTTCTTATCTTGTCTCGAGGATTCCTCTTATATAAGGATGCACTCCTCACTTTGAAAGTGTGCTTTGAAAACCATGATTCCCTAAACTCACTCTCTTTTCTCTATTAATGAAACTCTAGTATTCTAAAAATCTGAAAGGGAATTTTATCCGTTCATTTTAAACTCAAGAAAGTATGCTCTACACTTGCCTTGAACAAGGATTCTGTGCATCAGAAAACTCTTGATAGTGTTTCTTCTGGGTTTGGTGCCTTGTTTAATGACAAAAGGTGTCAAGTTTTGGGTTATATAGCCTTATCAAAAACTGTTTTGAGTTTGATACATTTAGGTATATAGGCTGGAAACCTGAGCATGGGCTACCGGTCCAAAGGATGAACATGTTTCATTATTGCTCTAGTGTAACAACGCCACGTACTCCATTGTCCTAAGTTGGTATTAGAGCCCAAGTTCGCCTGGGGGGAGTATATGGGTTGTGAATGATAAGCACCATCCACAACGGGTAGCTATAGGTGTCTGTTACTACTTATAAGTGCTAGGCAGAAAACCATTCCTGAAGACGAAGCAACTAATTGCTAGGGATCATTTTGCCTTTAAACTGTAAGACTTTTGAAAAAGCTGAATTATCTAATCGATGAGGAATCTGTGGCCAAGTAAATGATATTCAAACTTTTTTATCCCATGTTTAATGGCAAGGATTTCTTTGAACACTGTATGGTAATGCTATTGAGCTGGATTGAAATATCCACTAATATATCCGATCAGGTGTTCTTTCTGATTTGTCTTTTCAAGGAGAACAGCACCCCATGATATGTCAGAAGCATCAGTTTGCAGGATGCGAAGACCATCAAAAATGATTTTCAACAGTGGAGGATTCTGAGCAATCTGCTTTAACTATTGAACTGCATGAGAGTGATGCTTATCCCACAAAGAGGGATGTCTCTTTAACAAAGTAGATAAAGCACTGGTGTGTTGGTCCACATGTGGAAGAAAATATTTGATATAGTTGACTATACCCAAAACCCATTGAACTTACTTTTTAGTAAAGTCTTTATCAGGGAAATACAGCAATTCCTGTGCATTATGGAGACTAGATTGATAATGCCCATCTTTGATGTTCATACCGAGATACTCAATCGTATTTGTAAAAATAGTATTTTTTCTATTTGAAAGCATAATACCGTATTTTTGTAGGATATCATGAAACTATTGGAGTAATGCATGGTATTCTTCTATTGTACTTGAAAACAACAAAATATCATTAATGTAAACAAAGGTATAGTGTAGGATGGGTTGGAAAATCTAGGTCATGGTTTTTTGAAAAATAAAGGGACACTGGTAATGAGCATTTGGAATGTAGAAAGTTGTTTTGTATCTTTTAGAAGAGACAATACCCAACTGCCAAAATCTGGACTTTAAATCAAACTAGAAAAGATGGAGGCATTTTAGAGATATGTAAACAGAAAGTTTCTGCGAGGAAGAGGGAACTTGTTATCTTGCAAGATTTGATTCAAGGGTTGATAATCAATCACTAAACGTTTTTTCCCACATAAAATTTCAGATCTTTTATTGACATAAAAAGCTTGACAAGCCCAAAAGTTCAGCATAATCTTTTGCAAAATGTTCATACTTCTTGCAAATAAAACATCTACTATTCTTTTATTTATTGTCAAGAAGTTCAAATGGATTCTTTCGTCTGAAGTAACGAATGTTTCTATAACATCTAGGGATATAATATAAGCTTATAGAGATATTAAAACTCTAAAAATTACTAAGATATTTATGCAGAGATAAATCTCCACCATTAATTAAGTGTTAGGGGACAAAATCTTAGCATTTTAAAAATTACTAAGATACTTATGGAAAAATAAATCACCACCATTAATCAAATGATATGATGGTAAAATCCTAGCCACTTATGGGCCTAAGGAAATCTTATAAATACTCCTAGCCATTGCATTTTTCCATAAACCCTAGAAATCTCATCTTTTTCTATACTAAGCCAAAACATTATTAGTGGAGAAATTCTCAAGTTTAGAAAGGAAGGTTTAGGGGAATAAAAGAAAATAGGTAACTAACACTTTACTTTAACTGCAATGTAAGGACAATATGTTAAAATTAGCTTTGAATAATAATTCTCTTATGCTAGGTTTAGTTTTAAATAATCTCTTATAACATCCTCATATGGCAGGCTATGCTGCCTAGGATGTGATGATTAATATGCTACCTAGGATGTGATGATTAATATGCCGCCTAATATGTGATGGTTTTATTTTATCTTGCCATGGTTGACACTACTGCCTAAAATATGATGTTATTATTACTCCTTATATGGTCGGCCCTACCGCCTATATTATAATTCTATTTCTTTAATTTTTGTATGGACAGCGTTGCCGCTTATGTTAGATGTTGTTATCTTAAATTAGTTTCATGTTTTACTTTATTATATATCTAGAAAATTTACATACTATAAATAAATTGCATTGGGCTCATACATTTCATGGGTGATTTGATAAAGAGATATTTTAACAAATTTTGAAAAAAAAAAGGTTGTTGTACTACTAGGTGGCAAGCGTTCATAAAGAGGGCAAGCCCTCTAAGCTAAGAAAAGAGATCCTTTGAGGACTGCAATGCGTAATGCCCAACGATTCAATTAATCAAGCCCAAGGGCATGTTGTGAAATGCTAACCTTATAGTACAACAAATCTAGAGCCATAACACAACTCAAGGTAGGTAATATATGTAAAGTTGGTATATTACGAACTGACAAGATTGAAACCATTAGAAACTCAAACAGATACCCAAAGGAATATTGTGTCAAAACCCTTTGTCCTTTCACTTATCACTCGAGCCAAAACCATTTGAATCGGTTTTAAATTGGCAAACTCAAAATGCCAAAGTTCAGAATGATGCTTTACAACACATCCACCAACAAGTTGACAAGATCAGTTTACGAACTGACAGGATTGAAACCAAGGTTGATTCAATAACCTTACAAATGCAACAAATCCATCAGAATTTACAGTCCAGAGTTGCTCAACTGGATATTGAATTATTATGGTCCAGAGTTTAATAAAAAAGAAAAAGAAATCAGGCACTTAAAAGCAGACTTAGATCGAATCGAATCAGAGAAGCAAAGACCTACACTCTTCACTGAGACTCCACTAATTCCAATAATTAGCCCAACATACCATCCATTTACATCATTATTGGCTCCAGTCAGGCCTTTAACATTGATTGATATCTGCTAACCATCCTTACTGTAAAATAAATGTCTGGCCAAGTGCAAAGCTTGGCATACATAAGACTTCCCACAGCGTCTATATAAGGAACTCGTCTTATTTTCTCTCTCTCTTCAAATGATTTGAGTGATTGATCTTTAGAGAATGCAATTCCATGCCTGAATGGTAATAAACCAGTCTTGGAATTTTCCATGATAAATCTAGCCAATATCTTGTCGATATAGACCGATTGAGATAAGACTAAAGTTTTATTATTTCGGTCTCACAGTAATTTGATACCAAGAATATAATTTGCCTCTCCTAGGTCTTCATATCAAACTATTTTGCTAACCAACTCTTTATCATAATCAACACTCCTATATTATTTTCAATTAGGAGAATATCGTCTATATAAAGAACTAGGAAAGATACAAACTTTCCCTGGATTTTCTTTTACACACATGGTTTATCAATTTTCTGAATGAATCCAAATGATTTAATTGATTGATCAAATCTAATGTTCCATAATCTAGATGATTGCTTCAATCCATAAATAGATCTCTGTAACTTACATACAACGTGTTCCTGGCCTTTTTGTATGAATCCATTTGGTTGCTACATACAGATGTTTTCTTTAAGATGCTCATTAAGAAAAGCAATCTTAATATTTTTTTGTCAAATTTTATAATCTAGCACTGCAGCAATAGAGAGTAGAATCCTAATGGATTTAAGTATAGCAACTAGAGAAAATGTTTCCTCATAATCTATTCCCTCTTTCTGAGTAAACCCTTTTGGCTATTAATCTAGCTTTAAATGTCTCTACCATTCTATCTACTCCTCTTTTTCTCTTGTAGATCTATTTACACCCTATAATTTTTACCCCATTTGGTACCTCTACAAGTTCCCAGACTTTATTCAAATACATAGATTCCATTTCTTAATTCATGGCCTTTTTTCAAAATTCAACATCTCTATCTATTAGAGCTTGGTTGTAGCTAGTGGGATCTTGTACATGTTCATCTGAGATAGCCTTATAGGTTTCTCCTAATAACATGTATCTCGCAAGTAACTTAGTTACCCCCCCCACTACGACAAGTTCTAAAAGAGATTGTTGCTCAGGGATAATCTTGTGTTGATCATCTGGTTATTGTTGTTCTTCCTACTCTATAGCAGATGTGAAAAGTAGAGCATCAACCTGATTACTTGATAATTCTTCAAGTATTATCTTGCTCTTAAGTTTGAAGTTATTCATAGAGTCTTCCTCGAAGGAAGTGAAATGTGTGCTCACAACATTTTTCTATCTTGAGGACTATAAAATAAACCTCCTCTTATTCATTTGGGATACCCCATAAATATATAAATCTCAGAACGTGAATCCATTGGATCTGCCTTTGGTTTCAGCATATGGACTGGTGATCCTCAAATACAGATATGTTGTAAACTTGGTTTGCGACTTGACCATAATTCTATTGGGGTTTTAGGCACTGATTTAGATGGAACTAAGTTCAAGAGGTAAACTGCAGTTTCCAGTGCTAGTCCCCAAAAAGAGATTAGTAATAACGAATAAGTAAGCATTGATCTCACCATGTTCAAAAGAGCTCTATTTCTTCTTTCAGCTACCTCATTTTGTTGTGGTGTCCCTAAGGCAGTCATCTGAGATATAATCTCACTTTCAATTAGATACTCTTTGAAATCTCTAGAGAAAAATTCATCACCTCGATCAGATCAAAGTTTCTTTATGCTCTTATCTAATTGCTTTTTTCTGTCTTAGCCTTATACTCTTTGAATTTCTCAAGATCTTCAAAATTATGATGAATTAGATAAATATAATCATATCTCGAGTAATCATCTATGAAAGTGATGAAATACACTTAACCTTTTCTTATTTGTATATTGATTGGTCCACATACATCTGTATGTACCAATTCAAGTGGTATTATTATACACACTCCTTTGGTCAAAAATGGCCTTTTGGTCATTTTGCCTTCTAAACAGGATTAATAGAGTGGTAATGATTCATTTTTCAATAGACCCAAGAGCCATCTTTAATAATTCTTTGTATCCTATTTTAATTTATGTAACCCAAGTACAAATGCCAAAGGTAACATTGGTTAAAAGAAATATTTCTTTTCTTAGATATATGTGTATGCTCATCATTATTAATTACTGTGTCACGCATAGAACGGATCATAGGACTTAAATGATATAAATTATCTCTCAATATGCCTGTGAGGTACAATTTTCTTACTCAGATATAATATAATTAACCTAACAAGCTCTCTTAAGCATTTATTATTATAATGATGATGATAATAATAGTAATAATAATAATCAAGTATAATAATATAATAACATAAGAATAAAATAATTAATAATTAAAAGGTAATGATGACATAAGCAATGACATAAGTAATGATGTAACAAGAAATGTTGTAGAGATATTAGAAATTCTAGAAATTACTAAGATATTTATGGAGAAATAAATTAATAATTAAAATTAATGACGACATAAATAATGATATAAGTAATAATGTAATTAGAAATATTGTAGAGATATTAAAATTCTAAAAATTACTAAGATATTTATGGAGAGATAAATTAATAATTAAAAGTAATGATGACATAAGCAATGACATAAGTAATGGTATAATAAGAAATAATGTAGAGATATTGAAAATTCTAGAAATTACTAAAATATTTATGGAAAGACAAATCTCCACTATTAATTAAGTGCTAGGTGACCAAATCTTAGCATTTTAAAAATTACTAAGATATTTATGGAAAAATAAATCTCCACTATTAATCAAATGATAAGGTGGCAAAATCCTAACCACTCATGGGCCTTAGGAAATCCTATAAATACTCCTAACTGTTGAGTGTTAGAAAGTGTATATTTATAAAAGAGAAAATCATCATTTTACACTTTAAGTCTCACTAACATTGCTATTTTTATTTATTTAAGTATTTTGTTATTTAATTATATGTGTTTTATTATAATTATGTATTTTATGTATTTTAGGGGCATCACGATCGTTTCACAATGAACAAGTGATCAGACAGCAAAACGGACGTCATATTTGGACTCAGGACGGTCGAAAACCTTAAGAGGAGCATTAAAAGAAAAAGTCACTGTTCATATATACGGACCGATAATGTGGCAACTACATATGAAGTGGCAATATCTGATTGGACGAATTTTGTAGTATTGACTGCTTATGTGGTGTTGACTGATGATGTGGCATCGACCAATGATGTGTCATGATCTTATTGGACTAAATTTGTTATGTACTGTAGATCGATGACATAGCAACATCTCAGTGGAGCAATAATCATGTGTACAGTACATGCGCATACATGGGATTATTTACTATTCAGACGGCATTACTGTTCAAACGTTAACTGTTGACTGTTGACTGTTGACTGATGACGTGGCGCAATTCTGAGTGTCTGAACTGTTTTTAATCTGATGGTCACGATTCACTCAATGTATCTATAAAAAGAGGGCTCTCCCCCCCTAATTTGACACCCCTGAATTCATTTTTAAGCTTAAATTTCTGAAATTCCTTCTCCTTCTTGTAGTTTCTTTGTATTTTAATAAAATTTCCTTTTTATCCCTAGTTAAAATATTAGTAACTAATTTGCTTTTAAACTTAGGTTGAAGGTGAAATCTCAACATGTCCCATGGGCTTAATTTGGTAAATTTACTTTCTTTTCCCCTATAATATTTGTGGTTATTTTGACTTTTCGTCGACAAAAAATAATAGTCTTGTCTAGATACCGCCCTGGTTAAACCGGCACCATAGTATAAGGTTATTTTTATTTGGCACAATAAGCCTTTGGCACCATATTTATTGGAGCGTGGTTCATGAGGTGTGGAATCCTCTCTTATGATTTAATTAGCATTAATATGAAATATTTAGCCCATGGAGCATGTTGATGCAGATCCGGATACCTAAGTGTTTCATTATTGCAGTTTCATTTTTATTTACTCCCGCCATTTTAATTCACAATTTAGAAAAAATTTACCATAATTTAATTGTCACTTAGAAAATTAATTCTGCACATAATTAAAATAAACCTCCTCGTGGGATCGACACTCGTCACCATTAATCTATTCTACAATAGATTCGTGCGCTTGCGAGTTCAATAAAATTTACACAACAAGTTTTTGGCGCCGTTGCCGGGGAGGTAAGTATTTTAATTCGTAGAATTAGTTTTTTTTCGTTAATATTTATTTTTTTCTTCTAAAAAAAATTAGATTAGAATTTTATTTTTTCTCTCTTCTTTAAATTTGTATAATTTAATTTTCATATTATTTTTCTTAGTAATTTTTTTAATTTATCTTGTTATCTTTCTTTGTTATTTATTTTAGTTAATATTTATTTCACGTAATTTCTTTTTATAGCTATTAAGTGTATTTTCATTGTAACAACGTCACAAGGTTAGTATCGTAATTTCTTTCGCCTCTTTATTTTTATTTATTTTATTTTGTTCTTTGCATACATGGTCGAAGGTCATTATCACCTAATCTTGAACCTTTAGACCTTGATTTGGAAAAAAACACTTTGCATGCACAAACACACTGTTTTTCAAAAGAAACTTGAAATGGAATTGCAAAATCAGCAACCAAATCACAAGAGAGGCCGTTTAAGGATTATTTTAGTCCTTTAGCTAATTTGAGCACATCATGCATAAGGTACCCAAATGTAGTTACTAGGAGTTTTAAATTAAAACCTAGTGTACTAAACTGTCTCTCCACATTCTATGGCCTAGAAAATGAGGACCCATATAATCATCTGAATCATTTTCATGCTATTTGTCAAACTTTTAAATACGAGAAATTTGCAAATGATGATGTTAAACTTAGATTATTCCTATTTTCATTAAAAGATAGAGCTCGTTCATGGTTTAATACATTGCCTGCTAATAGCATTACATCATGGGAACAAATGGTAACTAAATTTTTAAATAAATATTTTTTAGTTCATAAAACCAATGCTATTCGTAGGAAAATTTCAGAGTTTACCCAAAGAGATGACGAGCAATTTTTTGAAGCATGAGAGCAATTTAATGGGCTACTATTGAAGTGTCCACATCATAGGTATGAGAAATCGCACCAATGCCAATACTTTTTGGAGGGATTATTGCCACATATGCAAGAATGGCTAATGGCAACCAGTGGAGGAGAGTTAATGTCCAAAAGCGCATCAGAGATTTGGGAATTCTTCCAGCAGCAATCGGATAATTCCCAACAAAGAAGTTGATCACTCAGAAATACTAGGAGAATTAAGGGAGTGAATAAGGTTCACATTGGCGAGTCAAGCTCAGGAATTAAAGAAGTCAAAGAGATGGTCGAAGGTCTTGCTCGACAAATAGCATCTTTGACGACTGCTAAATCAACAGAGGCACATGACCATGACTCATATTCAGATCAAGCCAATGCCATATGTGTCATGAGAAAACCACCAAACTACAACCCTTACTCCAACACATATAACCCTGGATGGAGAGATCACTCCAATTTTTCATGGTCTCAAGGATTCTAACAAAATGGACCATCAGTTTCACCTCCACCGATGCAACCAGTTCCTCAAATGTCTCAAGCCTCTCAACCACCATTTAGACCATACAATCAGAATCCAAACCATTCTCAACCCAAACCATAGGAGGAGACATTCCAAAATGTCAGAAATCTTACTAACTCCAACATCGAGTAGCAGAACCGCACCATTGATAAATTACGAAATAAGATGAGAGCGAGCTTCAACTCACAAGCTCAATCTGTTTCGAGCCTTGAGAAAATGGTAGGACAACTTGCCTCTTTAGTTCAAACTTTGGCCATGACCGTTGAAAAAGGTAAATTTCCAAGTCAACCAGTGCCTAACCCTAAAGCAGTGAATAAAACAAGTTCTAATTCACCACAGCAGCATGGAGAGGTCAAAGCAGTGATGACCTTGCGAAAAGGAAAAGAAGTCGACAACAAAGTGGAGATGCCAAAATCAACTCAGATTGTACTTGTGAACACTGAAGAATCATCATCAGAGGAGAAAAAGGAAACCAACCCACGAGAATATTTTTCTAAAGCTTTATTTCCTCAGAGGTTAGCTAAAGAGAAGAAAGGAAAATCCACAGGTGAGATGCTTGAAATCTTCAAATAGGTAAATGTTAACATCCCTTTACCTGAAGCTATAAAACAAGTACCATCATATGCCAAGTTTCTTAAAGACCTTTGTACTAAAAAGAGAAATATTCATGTTCAGAAAAAGGTCTTTCTAACAGAAAATATTAGTTCTATACTCCAACATAAAATGCCTCTAAAATGTAAAGACCTAGGCTCCCTCACTATCTCATGTAGTATAGGGAACCACACAATTGAGAATGCTTTGTTGGATTTAGGAGCTAGTGTAAATCTGTTGCCTTACTTTGTATTTGTAAAACTTGAACTGGGCGAATTGCATCCAACTCCAGTGGTTTTACAGCTTGCAGATCGGTCCACAAAAATACCTCGTGGTATTGTGGAGGACGTGCTATCCAGGTAGACAAGTTTTATTTTCCTTTTGATTTCATTATAATTGACACTCAACCAGTGCAGGATTCAAAAAAGCACATTCCCATTATTCTGGGCCGACCTTTCTTGGCAACTGCCGATGCACATATTCAATGCAGAACCGAAAATATACAGTTGTCTTTTGGCAATATGACCATGGAATTCAATATTTTAACATTGCTAAACAACCTCACAGTGCAGATGATGGAATTGTTGATGTGGATTTAATAGAAACACTAGTTAATAACAATTTTTTTTCAAATCTTAGTGATGACCCTTTGCAAACTTGTTTAACTCACTTTGGTTTGAATTTTGATATTGACAGATCAATCGATGAAGTCAACGCCCTACTTTACTCAGCACCATCCATGGACACTAATAAATGGAAGTCAGGAGTTAAACAACTAGTGCCATCAAAAAAGAAACTCAGCCCATCATCAGAATCACCACCAAAACTCAAGCTCAAGCCATTACCCAACACTTTGGAATACGCATTCTTGGGAGAAGAAAGCACTTTGCCAGTAATCATCTCTTCCTCTCTCAATGACAAATAAAAAGGTAAGTTGTTGTATGTTTTAAAAGAGCATAAAGGAGCATTAGGATGGACCATAGCAACATAAAAGGTGTTAGCCTAATAGGCTATAAATAATATGATTTTGATGATAACAAACATATGCATTAAAGTGTTTTATTTTGTATTTCACAAGTTCACTAGTTTTGAAGGATAATGAATCAAGTGGAACAAGTGAAATCAAGTTCAAGACACTCAACGGACAACGGCGAAGTCAAGAATACAATTTCGAGCTTAACGGATAATTTATTGCGACAATTTCTTGTAAAAGCCGGTATGATTTAAATTATGCTTGGATTAGCATTTGTGAAGCTCAATTTTATGTTAATAAAATAATTGTTTTTCAAACTAAATTAATTTTATTTTTATGAGATAAAACATTTTGTGATTTTAAGTTATTTGGATAAAAATGAAATAGCTTTAATTTTCGGAGTTGGACTTATTTGCTAAGCTCTAAAACATTTGGGCTATATTGTAACTTATGATAGATTGGGGGCTTAAGTGAAAAGTTTTGAAAACTTTGAAGACTATGGTGATTTAGCTAAAACTCGAAAAGGACTTATTTGAAAAGATATTCTTCAGTTTGGGCCATACTATAATTTCAGAAAGTTTTTAGAATTAAATAATAATTAAAATTTATGAGTTTGGATCTTTTTAAAAAAGTTTTATGATGTTTTGGGCCATAGCATAATTTGAGTAAATTTTGAGGCAAAACTGTAATTTCGTGAACAGTATTACTGTAGCAAAATTCAAAATTAACGGTAACTTCCACATTACGAGCGGGGGATTTGGTTAAATTAAGCGGAATTTAGCCATTGAAAGACGGAATTTGACAATAACGGCTAGTTTTCGAGCTTTAAACATAAAAACTCATTTCCAACTTCATTTTAACAACTCTAGCAAGCAAAAACAAGTTTGTAAAACATATATTGAGCTTCCATATTGCAAATCACAAGAAATTAAATCATTTTTGTGCTATTATTTGTGAATCTACTCTTATAGAGAGTGTTTTGCTGTATTTTCTATTTTGCATTATATTGAGAGTGTTCAAGTGAGGGAAACACTTGGGGTAAAGAGATTAGGGTGATAATCTCTTGATTGTAAAGGTCCATTGACACCTTGGAAGTCAATTGTAAACGTTTGAAGCCTTGGGAGGCTTGGATAGTGAAATCCTCAAGCTTGGTTGGCTTGGAGGCGTGGACGTAGGCGGGGATTGCCGAACCACGTAAAAATTACTGTGTTTGCATTCTCTTCCCTTACTCATTTATTTTACAAGCATTATCTAATTTATTATATTGCTGTGAAACTTAATTTTTGTTTACAGTAAGGCATTAGATTGAATCATTTGTAAAATAATTTTTAATAACCCAATTCACCCCCCCTCTTGGGTTGGTTATTTGTATTTCAAAAGGTATAAACCCAGTGGATTGCATGCATTACATTCACCTTGATGAAAATGCTAAACCTACTAGGGAAATGCAATGTTAGTTAAATCCTAACATGAAAAAGGTTGTTCCCACTAAAGTCCTTAAACTATTAGATGCAGGTATCATTTACCCCATTTCTGATAGTTCATGAGTCAGTCCTGTGTAATTTGTTCCTAAAAAGTCAAGAGTTACAGTAGTTATCAATGCTGATAATGAATTAGTACCCACTAGAGTAACTACAGGATGGCGTGTATGCATTGATTACAGAAAGTTAAATTCTGTCACACGTAAAGACCATTTTCTTTTACCATTTATCGATCAAATGCTTGATAGATTAGCAGGTCATGAGTTTTATTGTTTTCTAGATGGCTATTCAAGACACAATCAAATTCCCATAGCACCAAAAGATCAAGAGAAGACTACCTTCACTTATCCTTTTGGCACTTTTGCCTATAGGAGAATGCCATTTGGATTATGTAATGCACCTACTATATTTCAACGATGCATGTTGAGCATTTTTTCTGATATGGTTGAATGATTCCTTGAGGTTTTTATGGATGACTTTTCTCTTTTTGGAGATTCGTTTGATCAATGTTTACATCATCTAACATTAGTTCTGCAGAGATGTATCGAAAAGAATTTAGTCTTGAATTGGGAGAAATGCCATTTTATGGTTAAACAAGGTATCGTTCTCGGTCACATCATTTCAAGCAAAGGTATTGGGGTTGATAAAGCCAAGGTGGATCTCATTTCCAATCTTCCTCCACCTAAAACAGTCAAAGAAGTAAGATCTTTCCTTGGGCATGCTGATTTTTATAGACGTTTCATTAAAGATTTTAGCAAAGTTTCTAGACCCTTATGCAATTTACTTGCTAAAGATGTATCTTTTGTCTTTGATGATTCATGTCTTGTGGCATTTGAAAAACTAAAGCAGTTGTTGACATCATCACCTATCATTCAGCCTCCAAATTGGAACTTACCATTTGAGCTTATGTGTAATGCATCTGACTATACAGTAGGAGCAGTATTAGGAAAGAGTTAATCGAATTCCCCATGTAATTTACTATGCTAGTATGACATTGAATGATGCATAGTTAAATTATTCAACCACTGAAAAAGAAACGCTAGCAGTTGTGTTTGCATTAGAAAAATGTCGATCTTATCTCATTAGTTGTAAAATAATTATATTTACAGATCATGCTGCTCTTAAATATCTTCTCACAAAGAAAAATGTAAAAGTTAGACTAATTCGTTGGGTACTACTTTTGCAGGAATTTGACTTAGAATTTAAAGACAAGAAAGGAACAGAAAATGTTGTGGCTGATCATTTTTCCCGTCTCTATTTTGACACAATAATAAAACATTTACCTTTGAATGAGTTATTTCCAGATGAACAATTAATGAGTGTGGAAGTAGTACCATGGTATGCTGATATAGTTAATTATCTTGTTACAGGTCAACTTCTAGAGCATTGGACTAAGCAGGACAAGGCCAAATTCTTTGCAGAAATAAAGAATTTCTTTTGGGATGATCCTTATCTATTTAAATACTATACAGACCAAATTGTTAGACGATGTGTTCCAAAGAATGAATTTCAGAATATCCTCTCTTTCTACCATGAACAAGCTTGTGGGGCCCATTTCAGTACTAAGAAAACAGCTACTAAAATTTTACAATATTGTTTCTATTGGCCAACTATATTTCGAGATGCTTATACCTTTTGCTCTTCATGTGATAGGTGTCAACGAATGGGGATCATTACACGAAGGAATATGATGCCACTAAACCCAATTCTAGTGGTTGAAATTTTTGACGTATGGGGTATCGATTTCATGGGACCCTTTCCTCCCATCTTTTGGCCATCAATACATATTGGTCGCTGTTGACTATGTTTCAAAATAGGTAGAGGCAATTCCATGTAGGAATAATAATCATAAAGTGGTAATAGGATTTTTGAAAAGCAATATTGTTTCCCTCTTTGGATTCCCTCGAGCAATAATTAGTGATGGTGGTGCCCACTTTCTTAATAAATTTTCAAAGAACTTTTGACAAAGTACTCCATCACTCATAAATTGGCGATCCTATATCACTCACAGACTAGCGGCCAAGTTGAGATCTCCAATCGAGAAATAAAGCACATTTTAGAAAAAACAGTGACGCCCGACAGAAAAGATTGGTCGTTGCGGCTTTATGATGCATTATGGGCATATAGAACGGCTTTTAAGACTCCGATTGGGATGTCACCCTACAAGCTAGTGTATGGAAAAGCATGCCACCTACCTATGGAACTCGAGCATCGTGCGTACTGGGCCATCAAGAAATTCAATTTTCACATACAGCAAGCTGGCTCAAAAAGAAGATTATAGTTGGCAGAACTTGAAGAAATTCGAAATGACGCATACGAGAGTGCCAAAATTTACAAGCAACGAATGAAAGTCTTTCACAACAAGCAAATTATGCGAAAACCTTTCACTCCAGGTCAGAAAGTACTTTTATTCAATTCTCGCATGCACTTATTCCCAGGTAAGTTACGCTTTCGATGGTCTAGCCCATTTATTGTTCACACTGTTTTTCCAATGGGGCAATTGAAATTAAGGATCCAACTAATGGTGTCACTTTCAAAGTTAATGGTCAAAGATTAAAGCCATATCTAGAATACCAACCACTTGAAGAGGACAGCGAAATAAATTTGAGTGACCCACCTATTTAAATTGAGACTTTTCTTTTCACTGATTTAATTGTTTATTTTCTTTATTTTTTAGTTTTTATCATTCTTTTGCTGATTGAAATTATTTTTGTTCAAATGTGTTTGTTTAACCGTTAAGTTTTTTTCTTATCATTTTAATCATGAGACATTTCCTCTTAAACATTCTTAGACAGTTTCGACGTATACAATCTCATCTCAGAGGTCAAATACGATTTTGTAAAACACATCGTATATGGTAGCTACAACCACCAGAGTTAGTAGCCCATGTTAAGGATTTAGAAAGAGATCTCAGAGAAATTGAGAGAGGCATCTACAACATTCAATTGGAGCTTGAAGTAAATTCAATAAGAGGATGATTTTAGTTTGTTTTGTGTGTTTTAATTTATTGTTTATGTGTTTTAGTTTGCTTTGTGTGTTTAAAGTTTATAACCCCAGTCAAGTGGCGAATAATGGTACTCCGTGACAATTAAGTCTGTCACTTCAGTTTCCCATAATAACTGATATTCTGAGACGAAGGCATGGAAAGAGACGAGATCTTAGCAAAACTTCACAAGCGATTTCTTTCACTTCCTCAGAATGCTCTCCTCACCATTTATAAAGCTTGACCCAAACACATGCGATTTCTTATGAAGAATAACATCCCTACTGACATCTATTGGTTAATCGAGGCAAAAGTTCGCTTAGCAGGTGAGTTACCTCCTAAATTTATTGCATACATGTCTGGTTGTGGTAAATGAAATTATGGGAGAAATCGACGACCTCAAAGACTTTCTGTTGCTTGTCGTAAATGTGCCAAAATGATATGCAATAAAAAATCATGTTCTTTAAGAATGGTGTCTGATAACAGAAAAGATAAGATTCAATTCATTAGGGATGGCTTGAATAAGGAGTCATTGGATGATATCCTTTTGTCTCTTGAAACGCATCCTAGTGGATACGTCTAAAATGCAATACTTCAGTTATGGCCATTATTTCAGAAAGAATGTGCAAACTATAGTCTCGGAAATCTGACTATAAAAGACCATGTTTGCTAGTTTGTAAGAAAACTGGATGGGAAGCCCATCCTCGACCCATAGAGGGCGTTCAAGCTGTTTCTGGACGTAAAACCAGAGGAAGATGTGAGCCACAATCACAATTATCTGTAAATATCCTTTTGCCTCTCTGTTCTTTTATTTCACTGTTATTTTACTATTTGCATTATTGTTTTTAATAATTTCATTTATTTTTTTCTTTTTACTATTTTTTTTTTTACTTTTAAGCCATGTGCCTTACACGTTAATTGACATAATGTCCTATACACAGTTGTAACCAACTATCACCAAGGTCTTTAAATACGATTTTTTTTTTATTGAGCACTCATAAGTTGTTTTTGAGCAGTATCTTAATGACAGCTATTTCTAGTAAACAATTCAAGAACATTTGTGTGCTTTTTGGGTTTCATTATGGCAAACATAAGGAGTTCATGGAGGCAGCCATAGTTCTTGATCTAAGAATAGCAGAGAGAAAATTGCACTTGGTGTATGGAGGAGGTGACCTAGGGTTATCCAAAATGGTATCAGAAGTTGCTTTTGTCAGAGGGAGCCAAGTGTTAGGCATCATCCCTCAAATCCTAAAACCATTGAGTTGTTTGTCTCATTCACCAACTGGAGAAGAGTTAGTCCTCTCAGGTATGCAAGAATGAATAACTGAATGCTCAATCATGCCGATACTTTTATTTTCCTTCCAGGCGATCTTACAACTCTTAAGGCACTAATGACATTAGCATCTTGGTCCCATCTGAACATTCATAAAAAACCCATTAGTTTGTTAAATGTCAATAACTTTTATGATGACTTTCTTGCATTTCTTAACCATGCAATAAAAAATTATTTCATTCCTTCCTCAGTGAAAAAAATCTTTATTTGTGCACACACTACTAATGCGCTATTTGATCTGTTACAAGCTTATCAACCAGAGCCAGATCCCAGGGCTATTGTATTGGACTGTTCAAATAATGATGGTAACAGTAACGGCAGTAAGAAGTACAAATTAGATTTAACTCTTCGCTTGTAAACATTTTCTTCTGTGTTGCATCACCCAGGTGACGTCTTCTAAACTCTACTTCTTTCCTTTCAAATATTGAGGACAATGTTTTGTTTTGGTTGGGGGGAGGGAATAGTTGTAATTGTGGAATGTTGAACTAACCATGACTAACTTTTTGAGTTGAAGATGGCTGAGTATGGAGTGTAGTGACTCTAGAAACGCATCTTCTTAGTAAAAAAAAATTGTGTGTTTTTTTTTAACCTTTCATTTTTCTCCTTTATAAATATATGTTTTCAAGTTTTTAAGTCAAAGCTGGCTGAATATGGAGTATAGTGACTCTAGAAACGCATCTTCTCTAAAAAAAAGAATAAAAATTCATTTTTCTTTAATTTTTCTGCATGTATGTTTTCTTTTTATGTTTAGAATAGGTTGGGGGGAAAGAATTCTATTAAAAAAAATTATTTTGTGTGAATTTTTTTTATATTGGATGATATGATGACTTTTAAATTTTAGTATTTGTATTATCTTTAGTCTTGAATGATGTTACATCATGTTTACTATTTCACATGTTGATGTTGAGGATAAATATGAGTTGTTTGAAAGAATGCACATGTCATAATAAATTCCAATTGAGTTTTTGAGCCTTTAATTTTTCTTATACAGTAATCCTTTTTGCCCATTTTTTATGTAGCTTAGCAGTTTATTATTTCATACATGATCTCTAGATTTTCTTTGAATCAACCCGTAAAAAAAAAAAATATATATATATATATATATATGTGTGTGTGTGTGTGCGCGCATGTTACTGCATCTAAATGCCCACCTAATTAGTAGATATGAAATATTATTTAGAGTCCTAAAAGACGATGGAAGGCCATTTTTGACCCGTTTGAGCCTTTCTAGCCATCCCTATTATGTAATATCTATAGTTAGCCCTTTTGAGCCTTTTATTTTAAAATAAAAAACCTTTTCTTTATTAACTTATCATCTTGACCCACTCCAATTTGGAGTATTACATGATATTATACAAGTTTCATCCACCTATTCATGTTTGAGAAAAAGAATAAATAATTATTTTGTTCAGCAAAGTTGTGCTACATAAAAAAAATTCACAAAAAGAAAAAAAGAAAAAAAAGAAAAAAAAAGATATACAATAGCAATAAATAAGCAAAATGCATCTTGTAATTTTTAAAAGTTCTTGAACTTTCTCTTAAACATATATATTTTGTTCCCTATTTTTCTTTCTTTATTAGCTATATCCCTAGCCTACGTTACGTCCTAATAAAAGTCATTCTTGATTTTAGGGCACTATAGTCTGAAATAAAAGCTAGTTATATAGGCAATTAAGATATAGTGATGCATATAAAAAAAAGAAAAAAAGAAAAAAAATAAATACATTGGGTTGACTAATACTTTATTTGAGATCGTATTATTTCTAAGTTATGGGCATATTTTTTCATCTTGGTGAGAGTGTATGATATTTCTTTATTATTTTCTCTCAATTTACCATTCATTGTAGTGACAAAATTTTATAGGGATTAATTTTTTTGTAAGAGCGTCACTACAACCGGTGAGATTTTGGGGTTGGATATGTTATTCTTGAAAGTGGCCTGATTACTATTGCTACAACAAAGTCTGTTGGACTGATGCATATGGATGGTTGATGTGGGTGTGATATTCCTTTAAACTGGAGATAATGCTTGTACTTTTATTTGATTGCTATCATTAATCTGATTGAATAAACACATGTGTTTCCTTTAAAAAAAAAGTTTTGAATTTTCTCTTCGCTTTATTTGCTGGTTAGAGGGTGTGTTGAGTGATAGAAAGTATATATTTATAAAGGAAAAAATCGTCTTTTTACACTTTAAGTCTCACTAACATTGCTACTTTTATTTATTTAAGTATTTTGTTATTTAATTATATGTGTTTTATTATAATTATATATTTTATGTATTTTAGGGGCATCATGATCGTTTCACAATGAACGAGTGATCAGACAGCAAAACGGACGTCATATTTAAACTCAGGACGATCGAAAACCTTAAAAAGAGCATTAAAAGAAAAAGTCACTGTTCACATATATGGTACTGTTCATACATACGGTATTGTTCATGATACTGTTCACGACACTGTTCATATATACGGACCAATGATGTGGCAACTACCTATAACTTGGCAGTATCTGATTAGACGAATTATGTAGTATTGACTGCTTATGTGGCATCGACCGATGACGTGGCATCGACCGATGATGTGTCATGATCTTATTGAGCTAAATTTCTTATGTACTGTAGATCGATGACGTAGCAACATCTCAGTGGAGCAATAATCGTGTGTACAGTACATGCGCATACATGGAATTATTTACTATTCAGACGGCGTTACTGTTCAAACGTTAACTGTTGACTGTTGACTGTTGACTGATGACGTGGCGCAATCCTGAGTGTCCAAACTGTTTTTAATCCGATGGTCACGATTCACTCAATGTATCTATAAAAAGGGGGCTCTCCCCCCCTAATTTGACACCCCTGAATTCATTTTTAAGTTTAGATTTCTGAAATTCCTTCTCCTTCTTGTAGTTTCTTTGTATTTTAATAAAATTTTCTTTTTATCCCTAGTTAAAATATTAGTAGCTAATTTCCTTTTAAACTTAGGTTGAAGGTGAAATCTCAACATGTCCCATGGGCTTAATTTGGTAAATTTACTTTCTCTTCCCCTCTAATATTTGTGGTTGTTTTCATTTTTCGTCGACAAATAATAATAGTCTTGTCTAGATACCGCCCAGGTTAAATCGGCATCCTAGTACAAGGTTATTATTATTTGGCACGATAAGCCCTTGGCACCATATTTATTAGAGCGTGATTCATGAGGTGTGGAATCCCCCCTTATGATTTAATTAGCATTAATATGAAAAATTTACCATTATTTTTATTTACCCAAGTGCTTCATTATTTCAATTTTATTTTTATTTACTCCCACTATTTTAATTCACAATTTAGGAAAATTTACCATAATTTAATTGTCACTTAGCAAATTAATTCTGCATATAATTAAAATCAACCTCCTCGTGGGATCGACACTCGTCACCATTAATCTATTCTACAATAGATTCGTGCGCTTGCGAGTTCAATAAAATTTGTACAGCACTAGCCCTTGCATTTTTCCATAAACCCTAGAAATCCTATCTTTTTCCATTATAAGCTAAAACATCATTAGTGGAGAAATTCTCAAGTTTAGGAAGGAAGGCTTAGGGGAATTAAAAAAAAAGGTAAGTAACACTTCACTTCAACTGCAATGTATGGACAATATGTTAAAATTAACTTTGAATAATAATTATCTTATGCTAGGTTTAGTTTTGAATAATATTATTATCTTATAATAATAATCTCTTATCTTATAATGGTTATTATTATGGTATGATTGGTTATTATTAAATCCCCACATGGCTGACTATGCCGCTTACATCATGATATCATCCTCAAATGGCCGTATATGCTGCCTAAGATGTGATACTTACCACTTACTTGATTAGATGGTCAATTATGCCACCTAATATGTGATGCTTTTATTTTATCATGCTATGGTCGGCACTACCTCCTAAAATATGATGTTGTTATGGTCGGCCCTACCGCCTATATTATAATTCTATTTCTTTAATTTCTATATGAACGGTGCTACCGCTTATGTTAGATATTATTGTCTTAAATTAGTTTCATTTTTTGTTTTATTATATATATAGAAAATTTACATACTATAATATAAGTTGTATTGGGCTCATGCATTTCATGGGTGATTTGATAAAAAGGTATTTTGATAAATTTTGAAAAAAAATGGTTGCTGTACTACTAAGTGACAAGGGTTCATAAAGAGGGCAAGCCCTTTAAGCCAAGAAAAGAGATCCTTTAGGGACAGCGATACGTAACGCCCAACGGATCAATAAATAAACAAACAATGATAAATAAATTAAGAGATAGGGAAGGGAAAGCAAACACAATGATTTTTACGTGGTTCGGTTATCCCCGCCTACGTCCACGCCTCCAAGCACACCGAGCTTGAGGATTCCACTATGCAAGCCTTCAAGGCTTCAACAACTTATAATTGACTTCCCAGGTGTTAATGGACCTTTACAACAAGAGATTATTCCCAATCTCTTAACCCAAATGTATCCTCACACTTGCAGTCACTCAAAATAAAGGAATACAAATTGATTTATCTCTCACACAATTTTTCAAGGTTACAAGTTAATGCACAATGTGTGAATAAATGAAGTACAAATTTGTTTAAATCTTTCTGTAGATGGTGAATTGGATGAACATATTTATACTTGGAGCTGAAAACTAGCCGCTATTCTTCCATCTGGCAGAAAATGGTTTGCCGTTAGTCGTTAATGGTTAGCCGTTTCCTTTGGTCAATGTTACCATTGGACATGATTTCAAATAATCGGTTGACCATTAATAATTACCCTTTCACTGTTAACATCCAAAAACCTGCACAATAAAAACACTTGATCTATTTTCTCTAAACGATTAAAGGTTGACAAAGAATGTCAATTCTGAAACTTATCGATTAGCCGTTATATATATTAACGGTTTGCCGTTAAAGTCTGGCATCCTCATAATACAAAGCTTTGTAACCGATTCATTTTAATAGCAAAGGATTTGAAGAGTTGAAGATATCGGTTAGCCGTTATATGTTAATGGTTCACCGTTAAAGTCCAGTATCTCACACAACACAAACCTTGAACCGTTTTCTTTAACCGGTAATGGATTAACAAAAGTATGATAATATCGATTAGCCGTTATATATTAACGGTTCGTTGATTTCTTTCAGTAACTCACAAAGTGCTTATCGGTTAAGGCTTAAGCTGTTAACCTTTTACCGAACAGAGTCTTTTCACTAACGGTTAGCCCAATCCACATATCTCTTCAAGCCCAATTCATGATGTCTTGCATCTTAAATTGTAGTTTCAATCCATATTTTCTCAATTAATCCATTTAAAGCAGCTTGTATCTTTTTGGCTCTAGCTCTTGTAATTGGGTCTTCATAAATGTGCAAAGGATCACTTGAAGCTTTAATGGTATTCTCTTGATAGTTCTCATCAATTTGTTGGTGGGTATGTCATCAAAAGTGAACCATGGGCCATTTGATAGTTTTGGAGCTTGTGGTTGAGAAGGTGGAGCATATGTGGATTCAGCAGGGTCATCCACATCAGAAGGTATCTCGAAGTAAGACTCTAGTTGAGATGTCTGAGTGTGTTCTGTTTCTTCTAGCTGTGCCATCAGAAGTTTAGTAATGTTTGTATATGACCTTTCAGAATCAGTCGTAGAGGCTAAAGAGACTAAGGATTCTAAGCTGGATTTAGAGTTGGATTTTGATGATTTTGAGGACTGTTTGGCAGATTTGTTATCAGTTTTAGATCCTGAAGCAGACATGTCTACTTCTGTTGAATCAGAAGTTTCAACATAAAGAGAATGAGAAGCATACTGATGCATTGGTTCTTTGTCTTTTGCTTGGGACACATGTAGTAGAGGAACAAAGGTATATTCTAGAGACTGTTGTTCTTGAGTCTCAGTCTGAGATGGTTGATGGATTTTCAGAGGCTTCGGCTGAGGTTTGGACTTGGATTTGGGCTTTGGTTGTTGAGATGGTTGGGGTGTATTTTGAAATAGTGTGTGAGTCATTCTAAATAACTTTGGCTTGAACACTAGACTGCAGTCAAGTATATAACGAAATATATAAAAAGTAAAAATTATATGCTTTTGTATTCTTGTGATGAACTATTCTAGCAAGTTATACTGATTCTGACCTTATGTCAAATAAAGATTCTAGAAAATCAACTTCTGACTATGTGTTTACATTAGGAAATGGGGCTAGTGGTTAGAGGAGTGTGAAACAATTTTGTATCGCAGATTCTACAACTAAAACTGCATATGTGGTTACATCTGAAGCTGCAAAAAAAGTTGTATGGCTTCACAAGTTCCTACAAGATCTTCTGTAGCCCTTTAATTTTTCAAAAATTCTAGAAATTTATTCTCTTTCTATTATAAGCCAAAGCATCATTAATAGAGAAATTCTCAAGTTAGGAACGGAGATTAGAGGAATCAAGGAAAAGAGGTAAGTAATACTTCACATCAATTGCAATATAAGGACAATATGCTTAAATTATCTTTGAATAATAATTTTTTATTGCTAAACTTAGCTTAAAGTTATGATGATTATTATAGTGCAATTAATTATTATCTAATCTCTGCATGGTGGCTATCTTTGCCTATATTATGAATCTTGTCTTCTTCATCATCCTCATATAGTTAGCTATGCCGCCTATAATGTAATGTTTTGTTACTTAGTTGATTGTGTGGTAGACTTTACTACCCAAAATATAATATTTGTTATTTACTCCTTACATGGTCGACTTTGCTGCCTATATTATAATTCTATTTCTTTGTTTGTATATAGACGATGCTGCCGCATATGTTAAATATTACTGTCTTAAAATAGTTTCATATTTTACCTTTATTATATATCTAGAAAATTTATATACTATAACATAAGTTGCTCTGGGCATATTCATTTCATGGATAATTCCATAAAGAAGATGTTTTAATGAATCTTATTAAAAAGAATGTTGTACTATTAAGTGGCTAGCATTTTACCACCATAGCACTTGATTAATGGTGGAAATTTATCTCTTTATAAATATCTTAATAATTTTTAGAATTCTAAGATTTTGCTGCCATAGCACCTGATTAACATTAGGGATTTATCTCTCCATAAATATCTTAGAAATTTCTAGAATTCCTAATATCTCTACAATATCTCTTATTACATCATCACTTATGTCATCATCATTTTAAAATTAATTATTATATTTTATATTATTACACTTTATTATTATTATTATAAATGTTTAAGAGAGCTTGTTAGTTTAAGATTAATTATGCTATATCTAAGTAAGAAAATTGTACCTCACATATTGCTTGCTTTTGAATAATTAAGCAACAAGTTTTACACGTCATTTGACAAATCCAACCTACTTACAACTGTGTAAATTTTTTCTATTATAGCAGTCAGGTGATGCCTTCTAAACTATACTTCTTCCCTTCAAGACATTGAGGACAATGTCTCATTTTAGCTAGGGAAAAGAAATAATTGACAAATGTGGAATCAATAATAATTGTTTTCTTGTGTAGCTACTTACCTTTTCTAAATTTTTTAATCAAATATGGCTGAATATGAGGTTGAATTACTCTAGAAATGTATCTTTCTAGTCTAAGTGTTAAAAAAAATAAAAATAAAAAATTGTGTGAATTTTTTATAATATTATTGACTAATCTTTTTTGTCTATTTAGTCATCTTGAGAGATTTAACAAACCAATCTAGACACACACACATGGCAAGTGATGGTGGTGGCAAGTTGAGATTTTATAATACTTAATCTTTTGTTTCATTTGTGAGCAACAACTAAAGGCAGTAGTTATTATACCAAAAAAAAAGAAAAAAGAGAAAAAAAAATTAAATAAGAATAAACACTTTCACTTAGTGTAACACCTCACATTTATAATTGTAATTAAAGTCATTAAAATCACGTGGAACATTTAGCACCTTTAATGTAGATATAAATTTCAAAATAGCGTTTTATAAATATAGAACATAAAAGGTTTGTTACACAAAAACTTTGTTACAAAATGCAAAGATTTGTTAGTAACATATCTTAAAACTTATAGTATTTATAAATGTGGCTAAATAAAATTATAATATTTATTCTTAGATTATGTCCATACACATTTGCCTTGGTTGGGACTTGGCATATACTTGACCTACTCCTTAACTCTGTAATGTAAGGACTACATAAGCTAATGCTCAATAAATTAATACTTGATGCATGTATTACCTATTGTAGACATAAATAACTAATTGAAATGAGTGCTAAATCATTTAAACAAAACTGAGAAATGTAAAGAACTATATTAGGGCCCTAGGTTTGTTGTACTATAAGGCTAGCGTAATAGAACATGCCCTTGAATCTAATTAATTGATCCATTAGGCATTATGTATCGCCGTCCCCAAAAGATCTCTTTTGGGCTTGCCTTCTTTGTGGACTTTTGCCACCTATTAGTATTACAACCCTTTTATCAAAATCCGTTAAAACATCTTTTTTATGAAATCATCTATAAAATGAATGTGCCTAATGCAACTTATGTCATAGTATGTAAATTTTCTAGATATATATTAAAGACAAAATATGAAACTATTTCAAGTCTGCAACATTTAACATAGGCGGTAGCGCCATCCATATCAAAATTAAAGAAATAGAATTATAATATAAGCGATAGGGCCGACCATGTAAAGAGTAAATAACAAATATCATATTTTAGGCAACAAAGCTGACCATGGCATAATAAAATAAAAGCATCACATATTAGGGGGCTTAACCGACCATACAATTAAGTAAGTAACAAAGCATCACATTATAGGCAGTATAGCTGACCATACAATCAAGGAAATGGCAAAACATCACATTATAAGTGGCATAGTCGACTATATTAGGATGATTAAGATGATATCATAACATAGGCAGCATAACTAGTCATGTAGAGATTAGATAATAACCAATTGATAATAATAATAATAAGATAGAAGATTATTTAAAACTAAACTTAGTATAAAAAAATTATTATTCAATTAAAAGCTAAATTAAGCATATTGTCCTTATATTGTAGTTGAAGTAAAGTGTTACTCGTCTCTTTTCCTTAATTACTCTAAATCTTCCTTCTTAATTTGAGAATTTCTTTATTAATGATGCTTTGGCTTATAATAGAAAGAGATTGAATTTCTGGGGTTAAAGAAAAATGGAAAGGCTAGAGGATATTTATAGGATTTCTATGGCCATGGATGGCTAGGATTTTGCCACCATAGCACTTGATTAATGGTAGAGATTTAACTATCCATAAATATCTTAGTAATTTTTAGAATCCAAATTTCTCTATAGTATCTTTTATTATATCATCACTTATGTTATTACTTATATTATTATTATTATGTTATTACTATTATTATTATTGCTACTTAAGAGAGCTTGTTAGCTTAAGGTTGATTATGCTATATTTGAGTAAGAAAATTGTACCTTACAATCTCCTTCCCACTTTAAAGAATTTTCATCGTCGAAATTTATTTATTGAATAGTTTGAGATACTTATTATTCATTTCTTCCTCGCGTTCTTTTAACTAGATGGATCTTCTTGTTCCTTAACTTTTTTATCCTTCTATCAAGTACTTGAATTGGATATTCTTCGTAGGCTAAGTTTCCTCTAGTTGAAAAGGCTTATAGTTGAGCACGTGACATTGTACTAGCTTAAAAGACTACACATAATGTAATTTTAATGATAATGAATATGTGTCTTAATTATTTTAAATAATATTATATTTTACATTTTCACTAAGTTCTTGAAAGATAGTATTTATAAAAGTGAATCAAGTGAAATCAAATTCAAGGCACTCAACAAACAACGGCTTGATCAAGAATGAAGTTTGAAACTCAACAGACTCAATATTGCAAAAATTCTTATAAAGCTGGTAGGATTTAATTTATGCATGATTTTGTATTTGTGAAGCTCAAGTTTTTAATCAATTGATCATTATTTTTCATTAATTTAAAGTGTTACAATCATAAATTAAGTATTTCATACAAATTAATTGATAAGTATTTCATACAATCTTTGAATTTAATAAGTATTATTGCCATATCATAATTTTAAAAAGTTGAGGGAATGAGAAGTATTATTTAAAAATTCTGAAATTAGACTTATTTGTAAATATTTTTGGCCTTTTGAGCTATAGTATAATTATAAAATATTTTCGTTAAAATTATAATTTTGTGAATAGTAGTACTATAGCAACTTCAATATAGTTCAAAATGGACCTGCTTATAAAGTTTTATGAGTTTTTAGGTTATAATATAGTTATGAAAAGTTATAGGCAAAATTATATGGTGCCATGTCGATAATTGCTTGGTAGCTATTGTTATAGGCAAATTCGGCCAATTCTAAATATTTACTCCATGATCCAATCGATGACACATCCTTGCAACATATCTTTAAGTGTCCTTTCTGACTAGCCATTTGTTTGAGGATGAAATGCTTGCTAAATTTTAATCTTGTTCCTATAGTATTGTATAGGTTCTCCTAGAATGTCGAACTAAATCTTGTATTTTGGTAAAAAATAATAGAGATGGGAACATCATATAGTTCGATTATCTCTTTTATGTATATTTCTACAAGTGTACGTCATTTGAATAGGCAAGAAGTGGGCAGACTTTTTGAGTCGATCAACTATCACCCAGATGGCATCATGCATTTTTATAGTCCTTGGGAGGCTAACGACGAAATCCATTGTGATTTCCTTTCACTTAGATTGAGGGACTTGATTAGGTTCCAAAAGTCTTGCTAGTCTCTGATGCTCCGCCTTGATTTGTTGACAGGTAAGGCATTGAGTCACGAACTTGACTATATTCTTCTTCATACTAGGCCAATATGTGAGGTACAATCTTCTTACTCATATATAACATAATTAACCTTAAGCTAACAAGCTCTCTTAAGTATTTATAATAATAATAATAATAATAATGATAATAATAAAGTATAATAATATAATAACATAATAATAAAATAGTAAAACATAATAATTAAAAAGTAATGATGACATAAGGAATGACATAAGTAATAATGTAACAAGAAATATTGTAGGGATATTAGAAATTCTATAAATTACTAAGATATTTATGGAAAGATAAATCTCCACCATTAATTAAGTGCTAGATGGCAAAATCTTAGCATTCTAGAAATTTCTAAGATATTTATGGAAAAATAAATCTTCACCATTAATCAAATAATATGGTGGCAAAATTCTAATCACTTATTGGCCTTAAAAAATCCTATAAATACCCCCTAACACTTGTATTTTTTAAAAACCTTAAAAATCTTATCTTTTTCCTTTCTAAGCCAAGGGATCATTAGTAGAGAAATTCTCAAGTTAGAAAGGAAAGAATCAAGGTTTCAAGGAATCTATTTCTTTAATTTCTGTATAAATGGTGGTGCCGCCTATGTTAGATGTTGTTGTCTTAAATTAGTTTTGTGTTTTGCTTTATTATATATCTAGAAAATTTACATATTATGACATAAATTGCTTTGGCCTCATGCATTTCATAGATGATTTGATAAAGAGATATTTTAATGAATTTTGATAAAGGGGGTTGTTGTATTACTAGGTGGCAAGAATTCATAAAGAGGGCAAGCCCTCTAAGTTAAGAAAAGAGATCTTTTGGGGACGGCGATACGTAATGCTCAATCGATCAATTAATTAGACTTAAGGGCATGTTATGGAATGCTAGCCTTAGTGTACAACAAACTTACAGCCATAACACAGTTATTTATATTTCTAAGTTTCATTTAAAAGATTTAGCATTTATTTCATAAAGTCATTCATGTGTGTGGTAGGTAATACATGCATCAAGTGTTTACTTATTGGGCATCAGCTCATGTAGTCATTACATTGCAGGAACTGAGAAGTAGGGAAAGCTGACGCTAAGTCCCAACTAAGGCAAAGTGTATATGAACATAATAGACCTTGGGTAACACAACGAGCTCAACTGCGTTCCTATCTAAGCATAAATACAACAAATTTGTTTATGGAGTTGGTTTGTGATATGTTACTAAGAGATTCTTGACTTTTGTAACCAAATTTTTATGTAACAAAGCTTTTGTATAGTTTTTGTGTAACAAACATTTTATGTTCTATATTTATAAAACACTTATTTTGAAATTCATTTCTATAAGTACTTAATATTTCACCTATTTTAACCACTTTAGTTACAATAACAAGATGAAGTGTTATACAACAATAATGCCTCTTTAAATCTTTATACATTTTTATTGTGCCAGGATGAAGCTAATATAGAGTTGTATGAGCTTCAAGTAGAATTTCTTTCTTTAATCTTTATTATCTAGTATGCATATCCTGTCTTTATGATTTCCTTTTTCTGACTTCTTGAATGCCATCTCCTTCTTTAAATTAGTCTCTATTTAAATTCTTTAAGTAAGAATTAGCTTCCTACCTATCCTTAATCTTTTTTAATAAGGTCAAGTAAAGTGTTATGTGTGCTGGTTCTTTTATTATTAGCTCGGTCTCTGTCTTATAGATCTCATTTTGTCATAGAATCCTTAAAGTTGATAAGCTTGACTTTCGACTTAATGCATCTGCTACCATATTTGCTTTTACAAAATGATAATTTATTTCACAATCATAGTCCCTGATGAGCTCCAGCCAACGTCACTGTCACATGTTTAATTCATTTTGCATAAAAATGTATTTAGGGCTCTTGTGATCAGTATAAATCTTAAAATGTGCTCCCATGAAGTAGTGACACCATATTTTTAATGTATGCAGAACTGCTGCGAACTCCAAATCATGTATTGGATAGTTTTTCTCATTTTTCTTTAATTGTCTAGAGGCATATATAATGACCTTCTCATTATGCATGAGAACTCATATTATACCATTTTTGGAGGCATCGCTATAGATAAAAAATTCCTCAGAGCTATTAGAGATGGCTAAGATCGGCGCAATGACCAGTCATCATTTTAGTTCTTAAAACTTTTCTTGTATTCTAGCGTCTATGCAAACTTGGTGTTCTTTAAATTCCTTCCATTGCATTGTTGTTTCGTTATGGCACCACTTGATAGAATCTCACTAATATTCTGCTACTCCTCGTAGTATAAAGAAAACACAAGTGATCTTTTCTTCTTCTGTTACTTTAGCTACTTCGATCATTCTTTTCATGATTTGTAACCATTAGTCTGCTATAATAGAATCCACACATCCTTCTAATATAGGTGGATTTAATCTTCTAAATTTAGTTCTGGCATTGTTTATTGTTTAAGAACATTCATTTCTTTTAACTTTGTAACACCCAACATTTATAATTACAGCTAAAGTGATTAAAATATATGGAGCGTTTCAGACTTTCAGCGTAGATTTTATAAATATCAACATAAAAGGTTGGTTACACAAAAACTTTTTTACAAAAGACAAAGATCCCTTAGTAACACATCACAAAACTAACTTATGATATTTATGCTTAAATAGAAATGCATTTGAGCCTGTTGTGTAACCCAAGGTCTGTGATGTCCATACTCACTTTGTCTTAGTTAGGACTTGGCGTCAGATTGCCCTACTCCTTGAGTCCTACAATATAAGGACTACATTAGCTAAAGCCTAGTAAGTTAACACTTTATACATGTGTTGCCTACTGTGCACATTGATGACTAATTGAAATGAGTGCTAAATCTTTCAATGAAACTTAGGAATGTAAAGAACCGTGTTAAGGCTCTAGGTTTGTTGTACTACGAGGCTAGCACTCAACAACATGCCCTGAGTCTAATTAATTAATCCATTAGGCATTACGCATCACCTTCCCCAAGGGAACTCTTTTCTACATGTAGAGGGCTTGCCTTTTTTTATGCACTTTTGCAACCTAGTAGTACAATAACCCTTTTATCATAATTTATTAAAACATCATTTTTATGCAATCATCCATGAAATGTATGTGCTTAATGTAACTTATGTTATAGCATGTAAATTTTCTATATGTATAATAAAGGGATAGATGGCAGTGCCTTATAGAAATTAAAGAAATAGAAGCCATAACCGATAAGTATTTTGTGAGCCACTGGAAGTAATCGGCAAACCGTTAATATATAAAGCTAACCGATATTATCATACTTTTGTTAATCCATTACCGTTTAAAGGAAACGGTTCAAGGTTGTGTTTTATGAGATACTGGGAGTACTCGACGAACCGTTAATAGATAACATCTAATCGATATCTTCAACTCTTCAAATCCTTTACCGTTAAAAGAAACTGGTTACAGAGTTTTAAATTATAAGGATACTGAACTTTAACGGCAAATCGTTAATAGATAACGACTAACCGATAAGTTTCAGAATTGACATTCTTTGTCAACCTTCAACCGTTTAGAGAAAATGGATCAAGCATTTTTATTGTCAGGTTTCTGGATGTTAACGGTGAAAAGTAATTCTTAACAGTCAACCGATTATTTGAAATCATGCCCAACGGTAACATTGACCAAAGGAAATGGTTAACAAAGTAAGATTTCAATTGGTATCAGAGCGAGGTTCTCTTAGTAAGATTTAATCTTCTAGAGTAAAAGATCAATGGCAACCCAGTATGAATCCACATTTAGGGAAGGACAATCTATAACGCGTCCATTATTTTTTTATGGTAATGATTATCCTTATTGGAAAACTAGGATGAGAATTTATTTACAATCCTTAGATTATGAAATTTGGGAAATTGTGTGTGATAGACTAATTATGCCAATAACCAAAAATGAATTAGGAGATGACATTCCAAAACCCTCAAGGGAGTGGAATGATTTGGAAAAGAGAAAAGCTTCTCTGAATTCTAAAGTTATGAATGCTTTATTCTGTGCATTAGATAAGAAAGAATTCTATAGAGTCTCTAGTTGTGAAAGTGCCTATGAAATTTGGCACAAACTTGAAGTCATTTATGAAGGAACTAATCAGGTAAAAGAGTCTAAAATCAGTAGATTTACTAGACAATATGAATTATTTCAAATAGAACAAAATGAAAGTGTTTATTCTATGTATACAAGATTTACAGATATAATAAACACTTTAGGAGCTCTAGGAAAAACTTTCTCTAACAGCGAGAAAGTTAAGAAAATTATTAGATCCTTACCTAAGGAATAAAGACAAAAAAGGACTGCCATTTGAGGAGGCTAAAGACCTAAATACATTACCTATTGATGATTTAATCGGTTCTCTTATTTCTTATGAGGAAGATTTAGCAGCCGAAAGAGAAACTGAAGAAAAGAAGAAAAACAATGCTCTTAAAGCTTCAAAACTTGAGAGTGATGAGCAAAGTGAGCCAGATGATGAAGAATTAGTTATGTTGGCAAGGAGGTTCAGAAAATTCTTCAAGAAAACCAATGATCGAAGAAAATTCAGAGACTTCAACAATCAAAAGGAGAAGAAGGAAGCAATCAAATGCTGTGAGTGCAAGAAGCCAGGACATATAAGATCGGAATGCCCACTTCTCAGTAAGCTTAAGAAGAAAGCCATGGTGGCTACTTGGAATGACAGTAAAGAAGAATCAAGTGATGAAAAGGAATCTCAGGAAATGTCAAATTTGACACTTATGGCTATTAGAGATGAATCTGATGAT
This sequence comes from Aegle marmelos, assembly GCA_030449875.1. NCBI lineage: Eukaryota > Viridiplantae > Streptophyta > Magnoliopsida > Sapindales > Rutaceae > Aegle > Aegle marmelos. The sequence goes on from JASUUL010000013.1 coordinate 146,638, forward strand.
GAAATTGATGAGGTGAGTGATCTCACTTATGATGAGTTGTATGATGCCTTTAAAGAATTACATGATGAATTGATGAAAATTGGTAAAAAGAATGTTTACCTTAAAAAGAAGATGGTAGAAATTTCAAATAAAAAAGATGCATTACAAAAATGTAATGACTCATTAAATGCAAAGATAACATGTCTAGAATCAGAGAATAAAACATTGCATGATAGGATTGCATTATCAAATGAGAAACCTAGTATTTCATATAAACATGACAAATTTTATGTTGATGAATTATTGAGAGAAAATGAAGTGTTGAAGAAAAAGAGTATTGAACTTAATGAAATTGTGTTAAAATTCACAAATGGTCAAAATAACTTAGAAAAATTGCTGAGCACTCAAAAATGTGTATTTGATAAAGGTGGAATAGGTTATAAACCTAGCATTAAGCAAAAATATTATAAGAACTATCTTGTTAAATCTACCTATACAAACAATCCTAAGATTGTATGTCATTATTGTAATCAAGATGGTCATATGAAAAATAAATGCCATGTTAGAAGAAATGCATATCATGGAGCTAAATGTGTTTGGGTTCCAAAAGGGACCATTGCTAACACTCAAAGACCCAAAAAGGCTTGGGTACCTAAGACTTGAGATTTTTTTTTAGAGCTCAAAGAAGAAGAATAATAATTGTACTTGGACAGTGGTTGTTCAAGACACATGACCGGAAATTATTCTTGGTTCTCAAGTTTCACCAAAATTAAAAATGACGGAGATGTTTCTTTTGGAGACAATTCAAAAGGGGAAATTCTAGGAATTGGTAATGTTAGTAAGAGTTCATCAACCTTAATTGAAAACGTTTGCTTGGTTGAAAATTTAAAACACAACTTGATTAGCATTAGTCAATTGTGTGACAAAAGTTATAAAGTAATTTTTGACAAATCTAGATGTAATATTGAAGATGCTTGTGATGGAAAAACTTTATTCATTGGAAGTAGATGTGGTAATGTCTATATAATTAACATAGAAGTTGCATCTACTCATATTAAATGTCTTTCGCATTACATGATGAGTGTTGGTTGTGGCATAGAAGATTAGGACATGGAAGCATGGATTTAATATCAAAAATTTTGAAAAAGGATTTAGTTAGAGGTCTTCCAAAAATTAGTTTTTAAGAAGATAAAATTTGTGAAGCCTGTCAATTTGGTAAACAAATTAAAACTTCATTAAAAAACAAGAATGATGTTTCTACTTCAAAGCCATTACAGCTACTTCATATGGATTTATTTGGACCTTCTAGACATGTTAGTCTAAGTGGAAAATATTATGCATTTGTAATTGTAGATGATTATTCTAGATACACTTGGGTACTGTTCCTAACTAATAAAGATGATACATTTGAGGCTTTTAAAGTTTTTTGTAAAAAGGTTCAAAATGAAAAAGGATATTCTATTACTTGCATTAGAGATCATGGTAAAAAATTTAAGAATCATGTATTTGAAAATTTCTGCAATGATTTAGGCATTGAGCATCAATTCTCATGACCTAGGACTCCTCAACAAAATGGAGTTGTTGAAAGAAAGAGTAGGTCTATTCAAGAAATGGTTAGGACCATGTTGAATGAAAATGCATTACCTAAATATTTTTGGGCCGAAGCTGTCAACACTGCTTGTTATGTTTTAAATCGGGATTTGATTAGATCTCTTCTTGACAAGACTCTATATGAGATTTGGAAAGGTAGAAAACCCAACATTGGTTATTTTAAAGTCTTCGGTTGTAAATGTTTTATTTTAAACACAAAAAATAATATTGAAAATTTTGATTCAAAATCTGATGTTGGCATTTTTCTTAGATACTCTTCCTCAAGCAAAGCCTATAGAGTTTATAATAAAAGAACCTTAGTTGTGGAAGAATATATGCATATTTCTTTTTATGAATCTAACTCCTCCTCTGCGGAGAAAGGAATTATTAGTGATAATATAGATGAAGAGTTACAAGAAGGAACATCACAAGGAAATAAAGAGAATATATCACAAGAAAATCAAGAGGATGATCAAGGAGAACAAAGAAATATAGAGCAACAAGAAGGTATGATGCAAACACTCCCCAAGGAGTGGAGGTATGTTTTCTCTCACCCTAAGAATGTTATTTTAGGAGATCCATCTAGAGGTGTTACAACTAGATCAGTACTTAGGAACACATATGAGCATACTGTATTTATTTCTTAAATAGAACCGAAATCTTTTGCTGATGCCGAAAATGATGAATTTTGGATTATGGCCATGCAAGAAGAATTAAATCAATTTGAGAGAAATAATGTGTGGAAGTGAGTTCCTAAACGAGAACATCAATCTATTATAGGAACTAAATGGGTATTTAGAAACAAAATGGATCAATCTGGTGCAGTTGTTAGAAATAAAGTTAGGTTAATAGCTCAAGGATATAATCAAGAAGAAGGAATTGATTTTGATGAAACATTTGCACCTGTAGCTAGATTAGAATCCATTCGGATGCTGTTAGCATATGCATGCCATAAAAAGTTTACTTTATTCCAAATGGATGTCAAAAGTGCCTTCTTAAATGGTTATATTATGGAAGAAGTCTATGTAAAACAACCCTCTAGTTTTGAAAATAAAGAATTTTTAGATCATGTTTTTAAATTATCGAAAGCCCTATATGGTTTAAAACAGGCACCTAGAGCATGGTATGTAGACTTAAAAATTTCTTGCTGAAAAATGGTTTTTCAATGGGAAAAGCTAACACTACTCTTTTTATTAAACATAAGAACCAATATATTCTTATAGTTCAAATTTATGTAGATGATATTATTTTTGGTTCTACTAATGAGTGTTTATGTAAAGATTTTCTACATGTATGAGCAAAGAGTTTGAAATGAGTATAATGGGAGAGCTGAAATATTTCCTTGGACTATAAATAAAATAAAATGATGAGGGAATATTAATAAATCAAGCTAAGTACATAAGAGATCTGCTCAAACGTTTTGGAATTGAGAACTCAAAGGCCAAATGCACACCAATGAGCTCAACAATCAAGCTAGACAAAGATGAAAAAGGCAAAGAGGTTGATATCAAGATGTATTGAGTTATGATTGGTTCTCTACTCTATTTAACTGCTAGTAGACCCAATATCATGTTTAGGGTATGTTTATGTGCACGATTTCAATCAAATCCCAAGGAATCTCATTTGCTTGCTGTGAAAAGAAGTTTTTGTTATTTGAATGGAACAATAGATCTTGGTCTTTGGTATCCTAAGGAAACTCATACAGACTTAACCTGTTATTCGAATGCTGATTTCACTGGTCATAAAGTTGATAGGAAAAGTACCAATGGTACTTGCCATTTTCTAGGTCATGTAATTGTTTCATGGTTTAGTAAGAAGCAAAACTCAGTAGCACTTTCAACCACTGAAGCTGAATATATTGCCGCAGGTAGTTGTTGTGCTCAAGCCTTATGTATGAAACAAACTCTTAAAGATTATGGAATTAACCTTGATCACATTCCTATAAAATGTGATAACACCAGTGCTATAAACCTATCAAAGAATCCCATTCAACATTTCAGAACCAAGCATATAAAGATTAGGCATCACTTCTTAAGAGATCATGTTCAAAAGGGTGATATTGTGTTAGAGGTTGTTTTTACAGAAAAAAAACTTGCTGATATTTTTACAAAACCCCTTTGTGAAGAATAATTTTTGAAAATTCGACATGAACTTGGGATGATGATGTTTTCGCATTAACATCATTAAGCATATTATTGAGACTATTATCATTTGATGTTCTGATGAGTATTGATATTTTTTTTAAGTGATACACTTGATTTGTCAATCTATGAATGAGTTCAATGAAGTCTTGATTAATGAGTTCAATAGAATCTTGAAATGAATAGAGAAAAAGATTCTAGTTAAAGTATATTAGCGGGAATCCAACGACGTAAGTTCCAAAGGTGAACCCGAATGGGCACTAGTCTGGTCTGCACTGTTGGTAAACAAGCCACTTATCTAACCAGTCATTTTTCCAGGTAGTAATTATCATGACACATTTATTTGAGTTTGATGATGTATTGTGATTATATGCCTATGTCTTACTTAAGTTTTGATGCTAAAGATTGTGCTTTCTTGATTAAATTGTACTGGATGAGGTTTAATTTTATAAGGCTTTTGATTAGTTGATTGGTGTAATTTTCTTTTATTGAATGTATTATGAAAAGTCATGTAATAAACGAATAACCGTTTTCATATAAACGATTCACCGTTTATTTCTAAAAAATGGATGTTGTTTAGTTTGCACTCTACTCCCTCACCGTTTGAATTAAACGGTCAGCCGTTTCAAAACTGGAAGTCTCTCAAACGTTACCCCCTCACCGTTTATGATTGACGGTATACTGATTAAAAATAGAAAGTTATCTTGATGCTGCCCCTTCACCGATAAGCCTTAATCCTTAACCGTTTACTCATCACAAAACTCTCAGAAATTTAGCCTCTCACCATTTACATAAAACGATTAATTGATTTCACAAAGTATATAACTGGTCACGATTTTATCTCTTTCTTCTCACTTGCCCTTTCACCGTTTCAGCTATTATTGCGAAACCTAAGCCTTTTATCTCAATTTTCTCTCAGATTCTCTTCTTTTCACAATATATTACACTAATAGAAAGCTTCTTCATCACTTTCTGAGTAATTCCACCAATTCAAAACACCAAATTGTGATCAAAATCAAAAAAATCCTGAATCCAAACCCTAAGAGCAGCTGACTGGAGTCTGAGAAATCTGATTAAATTTCTCACAAATTCTTGACACTTTGAAGTAAAATCTCTCTTCCTCTACTTCCCTTCAACATCATAATCGGTCCATTTCTTTTAACATCCATATTCCAAAAACCTACTTGCCCTTATTCAATGGCTGAGTCCTCACGGAGACCTAGGAGAAAACATATGCCTGCTGTCAACCCAACATGACCACGAAAAAGTTCTAAATTTGAAAGGCTACACTTCCTGACAGCTACATTGCGAAAATGATTCGAGGATCGTTTTATGGGTAGACAGGTACTGGACTCATACTTTGTGGACATAGGTGATTTTGAGGATTTGATTGTATGTGGTAGAAGTGTTATGAAATGCTTAGACCCTGGGAATCAATTGTTAATATTGATAATAAGACTTACCCTAATATAGTTCGGGTGTTTTATTACAATATGAGAACTTTTCGCTACCCGTTTAGAAAGGATAGTTACCCTAGTTGGTGGTATAGCAATTGACTTTTATGTACATTTTTTGAGTACTGTCATACTTGGAATTTTGGATGAAGGTGATTCATTCTATACCTCTAGAAAAACCCTGTCTTTTGGTGATTTTCTTCACAATAAAGGTGTGAGAAACATATGACGTCGTAGGGACCTTAGTGATGGTATTTGTAGCTTATCTTTTCGGGCTCAGCTGCTGCCCCTTCAGGTTGGCATTGTTCATAACATTCTGCAATATATAATCACACCTAGGAAGGGTCATTCAGATGAGGTAACATGGATGGATGTTGGATTATTAGATAGTTTACTCAGTGGGAGACCTGTCAACCTAGGGTATATTATTGTACGCCATATGTTAACTACCCCTGCAGTCACCCATAGGTTGCTTCCATAAGGTAGTCTTATCACTTAGATTCTAAGACATTTTCATGTACCACTAAGAGAGACAGTGTGTAAAGAACCTAAGAGAATTGGTCGGGATGTTATGAGTAGCATATGATTTACTAGGAAGAATGGCCAATGGCACAAGACTGCCAATGCTAAGAATCAGGACACTTTAATTGCTCCTGAGGATGATAGAATGCTTAATGATATTTATCCTCTCGATCAACTTCCTTATTTCTGACTTGGAGCTCGTCTTCCACCTCCTCCTCATCGTGTTCCTCAATCATCAGCCCCCTTTGATCCTAGCATGCCTGAGATGGATTCTGATCATCCCTCTGTCTCCGCAGTACCTTCAGCTCCTGAGCAGTGCTATGCTCCTTAGCAGCCTCCAGCTCCAGCACAATCCCCTATCACCGACATTTTGCATCAGCTGGTTGTTGATGTTCGTCAGATTTCTAAGACCCAGCAGACGATCCTAGATCGCTTAGGTGCTATTTCTCAGGATCATCAAAGAAGACTCGGACTCAACCCGGACTTTAAGAGGTGAGCTTCGATCATCAATATGAGATCATTGCTGGACATCGACAACTTCTGGGGTATTTTGGGTATGAACCTGGAAGCACCTTTGTAGTAGCTTCTCCTCCACAATCTACCTCTTCTCATCTTACACAAACCATCCACTGCGAGACCTTTTTCTCGGCGACCCTCTTCTATACGACCTCCTCCTTGACTACGCGCTTTTTAGTTTCTATTATTTTGACATTATGCATATTTTATGATTTAATGATCTGTTTAGTGTGTTGTGTTGATGGATGTAATTTATATTGACATTTGGCATTAACTTCATGTTAATCGTGGTTCTATGCTTATTTGTCTGTGTTCTATCCGATTACATTGCTGTTTTGGATCATTTTGGAGTTGTTGGATGTGAATATCTGATTTTGGGAGTGTTTTTCTTCTAATGATGTATCTATGATTTTCTCAAATTTTAAGGGGAAACTTTGCTGATATTGATGGAGGAAGATAAAGTCACGATTCTCCACTTTCAATTTGCTTTTAAGATTAACATTTTATTTTATGATGAAGGGGGAGAAATGAATGAACTAAAATTTGCATTTGTTTTTGAAAAATAAAATTGTTTTAAGTCATATATGCAGGGGGAGCATATACTTAGGGGGAGCAAAATTCTGAATGTGTTTGTCATCATCAAAAAGGGGGAGAATGTTAACATATACATGTTTTGTTAATTGATTTTAATGATAACAAACAATGAATTTAAGTTGATAAATGTGGTTAAGACTCACATAAATTCAAGTATTCTCTTAAGAGTCAAAACTAGGTATGTGTTTAACATTTCTTAGAGAAACTAGAATAATTTGTAAGTAAAATGAAGTTCTAAGTATAAACGACTAACCGATTATATTAAACGGCTAACCGTTAGTGAAAAGACTTAGCTCGGTAAAAGGTTAACAGCTTAAGCCATAACCAATAAGCATGTTATGAGCTACTGGAAATAACTGGTAAACTGTTAATATATAACGGCTAACCGATATTATCATACTTTTGTTAATCCATTACGTTTAAAGGAAATGATTCAAGGTTTGTATTTTGTGAGATACTGGAAGTACTCAGTAAACAGTTAATAGATAACGGCTAACCGATATCTTTAACTCTTCAAATCCTTTACCGTTAAAAGAAACCGGTTACAGAGTTTTGTATTATGAGGATACTGGACTTTAACGGCAAACCGTTAATAGATAATGGCTAACCGATAAATTTCAGAATTGACATCCTTTGTCAACCTTCAACAGTTTAGAGAAAATGGATCAAGTGTTTTTGTTGTGCAGGTTTCTAGATATTAACTGCGAAAAGGCAATTCTTAACAGTCAATCGATTATTTGAAATCATACCTAACGGTAAAATTGACCAAAGGAAACGGCTAGCCGTTAATGGATACGGTAAACCGTTTTCTACCAGATGGAAGAATAACGGCTAGTTTTCAGCTTCAACTATAAATATGTTCATCCAATTCAAATCAAGTACTGACGACAACATGGCTACTGAGCTTATATACGAGTTTACCATCTACAGAAAGCTTTAAACACATTTGTACTTCATTCATTCACACATTGTGCATTAATTTGTAACCTTGAAAAATTGTGTGAGAGATAAATTAATTTGTATTCTTTTGTCTTGAGTGACTGCAATTGTGGGGATACATTTGGGTTAAGAGATTGGGAATAATCTCTTGTTGTAAAGGTCCATTGACACCTGAGAAGTCAATTGTAAGTTGTTGAAGCCTTGGAGGCTTGCATAGCGGAATCCTCAAACCTGGTGTGCTTGGAGGCGTGGACATAGGCGGGGATAGCCGAACCACGTAAAAATCTTTGTGTTTGCTTTTTCTTCCCTATCTCTTAATTTTATTTATCATTGTTTGTTTATTTATTCAGTTATTTCGAATTTGTTTGCATTGATTGAGTGATTTATTTCCGTATTTTTTAAAACTCAATTCACCCCCCCTTGGGTTGTCTAGTTAGAATTTCACTCCTTTTAACATAACAAGCTATTGTCTTTATATAATGGGCTTAATTGACCTTAATTAAAAGACTATAGTAACATAACAATTAAGACATAAAAGCCCACAACTAAATAAAAATTAAATTAAATTTTTAATTAAACCATGCACCCCTCATGTTCCTCTAAATCTATGTCTTGTACAAAAAAGATAATTTACTATCCTTGGTGAAGCTTTGAAATACTCGTCTAGCTTAGCCTCTTCGTAATCCACTTCCACAATTAAGCCTTGTAAAGCTTCATTCATCCTCCTTGTCGTTGCCTTAATTAATGGATTGTCAATTCCTTGCAATGGATTTTGACAATATTCCATTAAGAATTTTGATCGAATAAGATAATGACATGTCATTGGTCAATGCCACATCAGTATTTTGGTCTAATAGCATCCTTTCATGTAATTGGTTAATGTCATTTTATTAATTAATGCTACATAATTAGTTAATGCCATAACATTGGTCTAATGGATACTGCCTACCACATTATCGTATTGTATATATAAATAGTATTATACTTGTGAATAGTATTGTACATTAATATTATCATGTACTCCTCCTACGATTTTTAACCGTCCTAAGTTTAAAAATGTCATTTGTTTCACTGTTTAATTTCTTGTTACTTGTGAGGCCACCAAAATATTCTTAAAATACCTAAAATACTTAAATTATAATAAAACACACATAATAAATGTTTAAAAGATTTAAATGATAATTTCACCTTCTATAAATATGCATATAGTCATCATATTTCTAATTCTCTCTTTATTCTTGAAATATATACAATATAAAAATTAACATATTACAAATTAATTTTACCATAAAAATTTATTAGGAAAGCATTGAGATAATTTAGGAATAATGAACGCATTAATTGACAATGTAAGAGACAAATTTATAATTTTAGACCTATTAAAAGTACACTTTTGAGTGTCAATGACCTTTTTTATCACAAAAGTAATGATATAGCTACAAACTCTTTTACAAACTTTTTTTGTACAAACTAATATGGCATGATTTAATTGGTTCGACTAAATATCTTTTGACCTACATGATTTGTTTTAATTATTTTATATTTTTTAACCAATAAGTGAATGTCATATCAGTTTGTACAAAATAAATTTGTACAAGAGTTTGTTGCTGTATCATCACTCTTATCACAATATTGTAAAAATAACAATTTTAAAGTCCCCATTTAGATTTGGGAACTAAAAAATTTTCCTCTCTCGATTAATATTCAATTCAATAGATGTAGTTTCCTTGAGCTAAAAAATGATTCTACAAAGAAGATTTTAAGAGGATAAAAGTTGAAGTTTCGTAAAATTGTTTGATAATACTGTTTAAAAGATTATTGTTAATACTTTTCAATACTAGCTCAAATAAAAATAATAAATGGATGTTGTATTTGCAGACAAATAAACAAAAAAATAGAGTTTTCTGATAATGCCACTCCAATTCTTAAGTCAATAAGTAGATTTGATGAGGCTTTTTATGACATTGTATGTTTACCTTGATTGTTTCACCCTTTTTATCTTACGCATTTGGATTGGCAGTTACGAGGTGTCTTTTAACGGGTGTAGGGATCATACTTCGATGTTTTTAGTTATAAAAGACTTCATGCCTTTTCATGCCTTAGCTTTTCAATTGCAGTATTCATGCTTGAAGCTGGCTTTATCATCTTGATTGCCTTCTTCAGATTTTGAGCTTGTGGCTTGTTATCCTTTGACTATTTCAATCCTCAGAGGTAAATATATTCTTTCTTGAAATAGGATGCGATATTTTATTTAACACATATTGCTTGTTTATAAAGAGATTTTTCAAATTTTAAAAATCTATTTTTGTGAACTAAGTTGTTAATCCATTTCTATATTGGCTTTTATCTAGGCCAAGATTTTAAATTTTGAAATTGCTTGTATTTTATGTCAATTTGAGCTTAAATCCTTTTTATCTCACAACCACGACTCTATTCTTTTTGCTCTCATCTTTTTAATTTTACATTGACATGCTCGTGTCTCTTACTTTTCTAGTTTTCTTTGTCCTTTATAAGATAATCTCTCATTTTTTTGGTTTTCTTTGTCTAACATAAGATAGTCTATCACTTTTCTGGTTTTCTCTCTCCACCATAAGATAGTCAAATTTAAGGGCAATTATTCCACCAAAGGTAGTGGTGTAAGTAGGTGCATCACTAAAAGTCCTGCTCACTGCTTCTGCTTTATCCTTCCACTTTCTATGGCCATAACTAAACTCATTGGTGTTAGTGACAAGGATCTGAACACTTTTATTTTGGGTTTTTCAATTAAGAATATAGAATCATTGACTGAATGATTAACAAATTAAAGAGAGATTTCCATATTCAAAATTGATGTTAGGCTTAAGGGTTCAAACCTTGATGAAATAATGATAAAACCAACTGAAGATACACTTTCACCTATATGTTTACATAGTTGTCCCTCAGCGTTGGCCCTATTTGGTCATCCTAATGCTTTACAAAGTGTTCTTAAGCAATTTGGTGTTATATAAATGTTTTAGGATTGAGTTTGATTTTTCAATGAGTTTAAGAAATTAGGTCAAGTCTATGGCTAAAGAAAGTGATATTTTTCAACTAATTATTCTAGTGTCAACCAACCATCCCTTCTAAATTTTATACCTAAATTAAGGGTTCATGACTTTTCAAAATTTATACACTCACTTCATTTCAATTACCAAAATCTCATTTACTTTAGTAGTTGGAAATATTATATTCTCTTTCATCTAATTTAGTTTTTTATATAGATAGTTGGCATTTTCCCTAATTTCGCTCAAGACCTAGCTAGTAAAATACTAAAACATTAAAGGTTGATGTTGTCTCTCTATTCAATAGAACAACACTTTAAGAACTTGGACTTGTTCTAGTCTGCATCTATAATATCTGTTAGTGAAAGCTAGAAAATTCTTATGCATTGATTACTTGTTTCAAGAAAAATCTTCAAACTTGCTACTTTGTTAAATTTATTATTATTAGTTTCATTAAGGCATTAATTTATATTATTGTGTTGTTTTATTTGTTTAGAGTTTTAGAAACTCAATTCATTCCCTTCTTGAGTTTCCTAGTTTGTATTTCATTTGGTATCAATGTAAGGTGCTCTTATTTGGACTTAACCATTTAAAGTTACAGATGAATAGAAACTCAAAATGATTGCAGATTTAGAGAAGGTCAATTAACCATTAGACCTTTACGTTTCAATGCACATGACTATCCTTATTGAAAACTAGGATGAGAATTTATTTGTAAGCTTTAGATTATAAAATTTATGAATTGTGTTTGATAACCCTTTTATTCCTACCATTAAAAATGAATTAGGAGAAGATATCTCAAAACTTTCTAATTAATAGAGCGAACAAATGTAACACCGCACATTTATAATTGTAACTAAAGTGATTAAAAACATGTGGAATATTCAATACTTTCAGTATGAATGTAAATTTCAAAATAAGCATTTTATAATTTATGAACATAAAAGGTTTGTTATACAAAAACTTTATTATAAAATTCAAAGATTTCTTAGTAACATATCTCAAAACCAATTCTATAGCTAAATAAACTTATAATATTGATGCTTGGATGAAACACAATTGAGCCCATTATATAGCCAAAGTCCTTTTATATCCATATGCACTTCGCCTTGGTTGGGACTTGGTGTTAGCTTGCCCTACTCCTTCATTCTCATAAATGTAAGGACCACATGAGCCTAATAGTCAGTAACCTAACACTCGATGCATGTATTAACTACTATGTATATGAATGATTAAATAAAATGAATACTGAGTTTTTTAAATAAACCTAAAAAATATAAGAGAACTTTGTTAAGGCCTTACATTTGTTGTACTACAAGACTAGCACTAAAAATATACTCTTAGGCCTAAATTAATTTATCTTTTAGGTGTTACGTATCGCCAACTCTAAAAGATCTCATTTTACTTATCTTAGAGGACTTACCCTCCTTATAGACTCTACCACCTAGTAGTACAATAACCCATTCATTTAAAACATTTTCTTTATGAAGAAATCCATGAAATGCATGTGTTTTAATATAACTTATATCATAGCGTGTAAAATTTCTATATATGTAATAAAGCTAAAACACAGAACTATTCTAAGACAAAAAATCTTTAATATAGGCGACAATACCATCCATATAGAAATTAAATAAATAGAGTTATAATATATGCGGCAAGGCCAACCATGTAGAGAGAAAATAAAAAAATATCATAATATAGACGGCAAAGCTGACAATGATGTAATTAAATAAAAGTATCACATATTAGGCAACATAACCGACCATATGAGGATATTTAAGAAGATATCATAGTATAAGCGACATAGTTGGCCATGTAAAGGTTAGACAATAACTGATCACATCAAAATAATCATCACAAGTTAAAGGGATTATGTAAAACTAAATTTAGTATATAAAAAACAGTTATTTAAAGCAAAATTTAAGCATAAAGAATATTGTCCTTACATTACTTACGTCTTTTCCTTAATTCTTCTAAACCTCCTTAACTTGAGAATTTCTCTGCTATTGATACTTTGATTTACAATAGAAGTGGATTGGATTTTTAGGGTTTATGAAAAATAAAAGGGTTAGGGGGTATTTATAGCATTTCTTAAAGTTGATAGATATGGCTAGGATTTTGTCACCATAGCACTTGATTAATGATGGAGATTTATCTTTTCATAAATATTTTAAAAATTTCTAGAATCCTAAAATATCTCTTTAACATTTCTTATTACATCATCATTTATAGTATTGCTTATGTCATCAATAATTAATTATTTCATTATTATATCATTATTATACTATTGTATTATTATTATTATTATTATTATTACTACTATTATTTTAATGCTTAAGAGAGTTTGTTAGCTCAAGGTTAATATTCATTTAAAGAAATCGTACCTCACAATAAGAAAGAAAAAGATGTCCTTAAACTTTAAACTATGAATGTCTTGTTTTGTGCACTTAATAATAAAAAGTTTCATAGAGTGTCTAGTTGCGAAGTGTTGAATAAATCTAGAAGAAACTTGTAACACTGCATGTTTATAAGTGTAGCTAAAGTGATTAAAAACATATGGAATATTCAGCACTTTTACTGTAGGAATAAATTTCAAAATAAGTATTTTATAAATATAGAATATAAAAGGTTTTTTATACAAAAACTTTCCTGAGGTACAATTTTCTTACTCAAATATAATATAACAAGCTCTCTTAACATTAATAAAACAATAATAATAAAGTATAATAATATAATAACATAATAAGTAATAATTAATAAGAGATGTCGTAGAGATATTAAAATTCTAGAAATTACTAAGATATTTACGGAGAGATAATATCTACCATTAATCAAGCGCTAAGGTGGCAAAATCTTAGCCATCCATAGGCCTTAGATAATCTAATAAATATCCCCTAGCCCTTTCATTTTCTATAAACCCCAGAAATTTAATCTTTTTTTGTTATAAGTCAAAGCATCATTAGTAGATAAATTCTCAAGTTAGGAAGAAAGATTTAGGGGAATGAAGGAAAAGAGGTAAGTAACACTTCATGTCAACTGCAATGTAAGGATAATATACTTAAATTAGCTTTGAATGATAACTTTTTTATGCTAAGTTTATTATTATAGTGCGATTGGTTATTATCTAATCTCTGCATGACTGGCTATTCTGCCTACATTATGATATCGTCTTAATCATTCTCATATGGATGGCTATGCCACCTGTAATCTGATGCTTTCTACTTACTTGATTGTATGGTTGGCTATGCCGCCTCATATGTGATGCTTTTTTTTTGTTATGTCATGGTTAGCTATGCTGCTTATAATACGATGCTTTACTCTTACTTTATGGTATGATCGGCTAAGCCACTTAATATGAGATGCTTCTATTTTATTATGCCATGGTCGACTCTATCACTTAAGATATTGTGTTCGTTATTTATGCTTTAAATGGTTAGGTCTGCCGCCTATATTATAATTTTATTTTTTTAATTTCTAAATAGACGATGTTGCCATCTATGTTGCCTTTATCATGCATTTAGAAAATTTACATACCATGATATAAGTTGTATTAGGCATATGCATTTCATGGATAATTTCATAAAAAAGATGTTTAACGAGCTTCGATAAAATGGGTTATTGTACTATTAGGTGGTAAAAGTTTACAAAGCGGGCAAGCCCTCGAAGCTAAGAAAAAAAAAATCTTTTGAGGACGACGATATGTAATGCCCAAGAGATCAATTAATTAGATCTAAGGGCATGTTGTTGAGTGCTGGCCTTGTAAAAACCTAGGGCCCTAATATAGTTCTTTACATTTTTAAGTTTCACTTAAAAGATTTAACACTCATTTCATTTAGTCATCCATGTGCATAGTAGGTAATACATCCATCAAGTATTAACTTACTAAGCATTAGCTCATATAGTCCTTACATTGTAGGACATTAAATATTAGGGCAAGCTGAGGCTAAGTCTCAACCAAGATAAACTATATATGGACATAACTGTCCTTGAGTTACAGAATAGGCTCAATGTAAGCATAAATACTATAATTTTATTTAGCTACAGTGTTGGTTTTGAGATAAGTTACTAAAAAATCTCTGTATTTTATAACAAAATTTTTTATGTAACAAACCTTTTGTTTTCTATATTTATGAAATGCTTATCTAAAATTTATATCTATACTGAAGTGTTGAATGTTCCACCTATTTTAATCACTTTAGTTACAATTATAAACACAAGGTGTTACAAATTGGTATAAGAGCTAATGTTCAAAGCAATTCTATAAACTGTCCATATGCACAAGCTAAGGAGGAGGACAAAGCTCAACTTTTAATAATTAGGATAATTGAATATCATACATTTAATTTGTTTGACACATAGAACTAGGTAAAAAAATTATTGAGATGTCATGTGCTAAAGGTAACAAAGGCAGAAGAGTGAGAGGAACTTCAAGGGAGCAATCCCCTGTAATTGATCAACTTACTGACCTTATGGCACGACTCTTGGAAAGAGAAGTTAAAAGAGAAGAATGTGCTCAAACAATAAACAATGCCAAGACTGATTTAGAAGATTAAATCCACATATATTTTAAGAAGGCATAGATCCTATTACAGTAGACCAATAGTTACGAACCATGAGAAGAATGATCGAAGTAGCTAAAGTGCCAAAAGAAGAAAAGGTCACTTGTGTTTCCTTTATGCCACGAGAAGCAACAGAATATTGGTGGGATTCCATCAGGCGGTGCTATAATGAAGCAACAATGTAATGGAAGGAATTTAAAGAACACTTTTATAATAAGTATTTTTTAGAGATAGTTCGTTCTACCAAAAAAAGAGAATTTATTTATTTACAACTAGGAAAGATGATTGTGCTAGAGCATGTCTAAAAATTTGTTGAGCTCTCTCGATATGCTCGTATATCAACGATTTATTTAATCAATTACAAGAAGCATTAATATTCTCAAAGATTGATATACGATCAAGATACCACCCATTAAAAATTAGAGAGGAGGATATTTTTAAAACAAAATTTAGAATACATTATGAACATTATGAGTTTGTCATCATACCATTTGGTCTAATAAATGCCTCGACAACGTTCATAGATCTTATGAATAGAGTATCTAAAGACTATTTAGACTAGTTCATAGTGGTGTTCATTGACAACATCTTGATTTACTCACAAACAAGGAAAAAACATGCCAAACATATGAGAATCACTCTTTAGACTTTGAAGGAGAAGCAACTTTATGCAAAATTCAAAAAGTGTGAATTTTGGCTAGAAAGTGTTATAAGCTAAAAAAGTTATGAGGTTATTAGGATTAGCAGCCTACTATCGAAGATTCATGGAAGGCTTTCCCAAGATTGCGATGCCATGACCTAATTAACAACAAAGAACACCAAGTTTTTGTGGATGCTTGAATGCGAGAAAAGTTTCGAAGAACTAAAATGGGCTATTGATCACTACTCCAATCTTAGTTATTCCTAATAGCTTTGAGGAATTTGTTATCCATAGCGACACCTCCAAAAATGGCATTAGATGCGTTTTTATGTAGAATGTGAAGATTATTGCATATGCTTTTTAGACAATTGAATGAATATGAGAAAAACTATCCAACACACAACTTAGAACTAGCAGCAGTGATGTATGTATTAAAAATATGGTGTCACTATTTGATGGGAGCACGTGTAAGATTTATACTGATCACAAGAGCCTTAAATATGTTTTATGTAAAAGTAGTTAAATGTTGAGTGTTAGATAATGTATATTTATAGACGATAAAATTGTCATTTTACACTCTAAGTTCTACTAATGTTTTTACTTTTATGTATTTAAGTTTCTTGTGACTGTAATTATGTGTTTTTTATTATAATTAAGTATTTTATTTATTTTAAGGGCATCTGATCATTTCACAATAAACGAAATATTGGATGAGAAAATAAACAGTAAATTTAAACTCAGAACAATTGAAAACCTTAAGAAGAGTATAAAAGCATAATTGGCACTATTCATATGCATAGTAATGTTTATGGTACTATTCACTATACTATTCACATATATTGACTGATAATGGAGAATTGACTGATGATGTGGCACTGAGTCCGTGATGTGGTAGTATTTGATTGGACGAATGATGTGGCATTAACTACTAACATAGCGTTGACTGCTTATATGGCTTTGACGATGATGTGTCATGTTCCTATTGGATTAAAATATTTACAAGATTTTAACCAATGACATGGTATCATGTTAGTGAATCAGAAAAATATGCATTTGATACATGTACATGCATGGAATGATAGCTCTAATGATGTGTTCAAACTAATCAAAACTTTTCACTTGACGCAATTATGAGCATCCAAATTGTTTCAATTCGATGGCCATAATTTACTCATTGTATCTATAAAAGAAGGCTTCCCCCCTAATTTGACACCCTTAAATTTATTTTTAAACCCTATTTTTTGTAATTCTTTTCCCATATTATATTTTCTATGTATTTTAGTAACATTCCCAATTTACCCTAGTTCAAATATGAGTAGCTAATTTTCTTTCAAACTTGGATTAAAGGTGAAGTCTCAACAAGTTCCGTAGGCTAAATTTGGTAAATTTATTTTTATTTCCCCTCTAATTTTTGTGGATATTTTGACTTTTCATTAATAGACAATAATAACAAAGTTATTACTATCTAGTATGATAAGCATTCAACACCATATTAATTAGAGAATGGTCCATGAGGAATAGATGTCCCCCTTATGATTAAATTGATACTAATAAAGAAAATTAAGCCCATGGTACATCTTGATACAGATCTAGATACCCGAGTGCTTTAATTTAACAGTTATTAGTTTAATTTATTTCCCATTAGTCCAATTTAAATTTTAGGATAATATAAATTACTTTTATCATAAATTCTAACTACCCACTTAGAAAATTAATTCCAATTGCAATTAAAATCTATCTCCTTATGGAATCGACACTCGTCTCAATTGATTTATTCTACAATAGATTCGTACACTTACGAGTTTAATAAAATTTATACAATAAGTTTTTGTGTCGTTAAATTAATTTTTATAAATTTTTTTAGTTATTTTCTTGTATTTTTATAAAAAATTCTATAATTTAATTCTTGTAATTTAAATTCTAAAATTTTAATAATTAAATTTCTTTGTAATTTCTTAAAATTTTTGTAATTCAATTTTCATGTTATTTTCCTTAGTAATTTTTTTGTTTTATCTTATTAAATTTTTAAGTAATTTTTTTAGTTATTTTCTTTTAAAATTGTTATTAAAAATAAAAAATAAAAAATAAATATGCAATTCTTGTAGTTTAATTTCTTTTCTTTCTCTCTTCTTTATATCTATAATTTAATTTTTACATCATTTTTCATTATAATTTTTTATGTATTCTAGTTATTTTACTTTTAGTTAATCTATTTCTTGTATTTCTTTAGTATTTGAGTGTGTTTTTTAGTAAGATTATAATAGTTTGATATGATCAGATCATAATTTTTCTCTCTTTTTTATTTTTATTAATTTTATTCTTATTTTTTGTTGTATTTTTACTTATTTTTTATTATTTTTGTATTCATGATCGAAGGTCACAATTAGATAATCTTAAGCTAATAAACTTAGAAATGAAAAAAAAATTACTTCGTACACATTAACACATTATAATCAAAGATAAAATTGAAATAGATTTACAATAACAAGAACCACCACAGGAGAGGTCATTTAAGGACTACTTCAGTCTTTTAACTAACTTGAGCACATCACGTATACGATATACAAATGTAGCTACTAGGAGTTTTAATAAGTGTGATAAATTGTCTCCTAACATTTTATGGTCTAGAAAATAAAGATCTATATAATCATCTAAATGATTTTCATACTGTTAGTCAAACTTTTAAATATAAAAATTTTTCAGATGATGATACTAAACTCAAATTATTCGCATTTTCTTTAAAGAATAAAGCCTGTTCATGATTTAATACATTGCTTGCTAATAGCGTTACATCATAAGAACAAATGATAATAAAATTTTTAAACAAATACTTTTCAATTCATAAAATCAATTCTATTCGTAGGAAAATTTTAAAGTTGATCCAAAGAAAAGATGAGTAGTTTTTTGAAGAATGGAAGTGATTCAATGTGCTACTTTTGAAGAGTCCACATCAGAGATATGAGAAATGGCATCAATGTCAATACTTTTTGAAGAGATTATTGCCAAATGTGCAAGAATGGCTGGAGTAAGAGATTTGGGATTTCTTCTAGTGACAAGCAGATAATTCCCAATGGCAAAGTTGATTATTCAGGAATGTGAAAAAAATCAAGGAAGTAAATGAAATCCAAGTTGGCGAGTCAAGCTCGAGAATAAAAATAGTTAAAAGAGATGATTGAAGGACTTTTCTAATAAATCACACCTTTAATATCTGTTAAATCAACAGAGGCACATGATCATGAGTTCTACCCAAATTAAGCCAATGCCATATGTATAATGAGAAGACCATCAAACTATAACCTTTACTTCAACACAGACAATCATGGATGGAGGGACCATCCTAATTTTTCATGGTCTCAAGGATTCCAACAGAATGGACCAACAGCTCTAGCTCCACCAATGCAATTAATTCCTCAACTTCCTCAAGTCTCTCAGCCACCGTTTAGACTTTACAACTAAAACTCAAACTATTCTCAACCCAGACCATAGAAGAATACATTCTAGAATTTGAAGAATTCTACACACTCTACGATCGAGTAACAAAATCGAACTATTGATAGACTATGAAATGAGATGAGAGCAAGCTTCAACTCACAGACCCAATTAGTTTCAAACCTTGAGAAAATGATAGGACAGCTTGCCTCTTCAGTTCAAACCTTAGCAATGACTGTTGAAACAGGTAAATTCCTTAGTCAACCAGTGCCTAACCTTAAAGGAGTGCATGAAGCAAGTATCATTTCACCTCACCAACATGAAAAGGTCAAAGCCACCATAACCTTACGAAAAGAAAAAGAAGTCGATAATAAAGTAGAGATACCAATGACAAAAACGATTCAAATTATACCTGCAAATGCTAAAGACCCATCATCAGAGGAGAAAGACGAGACCAACCTATGATAGTATATTCCAAAAGCTCTATTTCCATAGAGATTAGCTAAAGCAAAGAAGAGAAAATTCATGGGTGAGATTTTAAAATCTTCAAACAGGTAAGTGCAGATATTCATTTGCTTGATGCTATAAAATAAATGTAATCTTATGCCAAGTTTCTTAAAGATCTTTATACTAAAAACAGAAACATTCATGTTCAACAAAAGACATTTTTAATAGAAAACATTAACTCTATACTCCAACATAAAATTCCTCTAAAATATAAAGATCCAAGCTCCCCCACTATCTCATGTAGTACAAGGAACCATACAATTAAAAATGCTTTGTTGGACTTAGGAGCTAGTGTAAATATGTTTGTTTATTCAGTATTTGTAAAACTTAGACAAGGTAAATTACACCCAATTTTAGTGGTGTTATAGCTTTCAGATCAATCTACAAAAGTTCCTCCTGGTATTATGGAGGACGTGTTTATCTAAATAGATAAATTCTATTTTCTTGTTGGTTTTATTACAATTTACGCTCAACTAGTGCAGGATTCAAGAAAGCGTATCCGCATTATCTTAGGCCATCCATTCTTGACAACTGCTGATGCTCTCATTCAATGTAGGACTAAAAATATACAGTTTTCCTTTGGCAATATGACTATGGAGCTGAATATTTTCAATATTGTCAAACAACCTCATAATGCAGATGATGAAATTGTTGATGTAGATTTAATAAAAGCAATAGTTGATAATTTTTTCTTTCAAACTTTAGTGATGACCCTTTATAAACATGTTTAACTCACTTTGATTTGAATTTGGATATTAACAAATCATTCTATAAGGTAAATGCCTTACTTGACTTAGCACTATCCATGAATATAAGTAAATAAAAGTCAAGAGTTGAACAACTAACACCATTAGAGAAGAACCTCAGCTCATCATTAGAATCACCACCAAAACTTGAGGTTAAACCATTATCCAATACTTTGGAATATATATTCTTGAGAGAAAAAAGCACTCTACCAATAATCATTTCATCATCCCTAAATGACAAACAGAAAGGTAAGTTGTTGGAACTTTTAAAATAGCATAAAAAAGCAATAGAATGGACCATAGCTAATATAAAAGGTATAAATCTAGTAGACTGCATGCATTACATTCACCTTGATAAAAATGCTAAACTTACTAGGGAAATACAATGTCAGTTAAAACCTAACATGAAAGAAGTTGTTAGAATTGAAGTCTTTAAACTATTAGACGCAGGTATCATTTACCCTATTTCTGCTCGTTCATGGGTCAATCTTGTCAAATTGTCCTCAAGAAGTTAGGAGTCACAATAGTTATCAATGCTGATAATGAATTGATACACACTAGAGTGACTACAGGGTGGCGTATATACATTGATTATAAAAAGTTAAATTCTATCACACGTAAAGACCATTTTTTGTTACCATTTATCGATTAAATACATGATATATTAACAAGTTATGAATTTTACTACTTTTTTAATGGCTGCTTAGGATATAATTAGATTTTCAAAGCACCAAAAAATCAAGACAAAACCACTTTCACTTGTTCTTTTGGCACTTTTGTATATAAAAAGATGCCATTTGGATTATGTAATACACCTGCTACATTTCAACGATACATGTTAAGCATTTTTTTTATATAGTTGAACGATTCTTTGAAGTCTTTATGGATGATTTTTCTATCTTTGGTGATTCATTTGATCAATGTTTATATCATCTAACACTAGTTTTGTAGAATTGTATAGAGAAGAATTTGATCTTAAACTAGGAGAAATGTCATTTTATGGTATAACAAGGTATTATTCTCAATCACATCATTCAAAGCAAAGGTATTGAGGTTGATAAAGCCAAGGTAGACCTCGTTTTTAATTTGCCTCTGCCTAAAACAGTTAGAGAAGTAAGAAATTTCCTTGGGCACACTGGATTTTATAGACATTTTATTAAAGATTTTAGTAAAATTTTTAGACCCTTATGCAATCTACTTACTAACTATGTATCTTTTGTTTTTAATGATTCATGTCTTGTGGCATTTGAAAAACTAAAGCAGATGTTGACATCATCACCCATCATTTAGCGATCAAACTGGAACTTACAATTTAAGCTTATATGTGATGCATCTGATTTTACAGTAGTAGCAGTATTAGAATAAAGAGTTGATCAAATTCCCTATGTCATTCATTATACTAATATGACATTGAATGGTGCATAATTAAATTATTTAACCATAGAAAAAAATGCTAGCAATAGTGTTTGCATTAGAAAAATTTTGATCTTATCTCATTAGTTGTAAAATAATTGTGTTCACAAATCATGCTACTCTTAAATATCTTCTCACAAAAAAATAAAAGTTAGACTAATTCATTGGGTGCTACTTTTGTAGGAATTTGACTTTAAAATTAAAGACAAGAAAGACATAGAAAATGTTATGGCAGATCATATTTCTAGTCTCAATTTTGACTTACAAAACTATTATCATTGAATGAATCATTCCCAGATGAACAATTAATAAGTGTGGAAGTATTACTATAGTATGCTAATATAGTTAACTATCTTGCTATAGGTCAACTTCCAGAGCATTAGACTAAGTAGAACAAAGTCAAATTCTTTGCAAAAATAAAGAATTTCTTTTGGGATGACTCTTACCTATTCAAGTATTGTGCAGATCAAATTGTTAGATGATTTATCCCAAAAAGTGAACTACAAAATATCCTTTCATTCTGTCATGAACAAGCTGGTGGAGACCATTTTAGTGCTAAGAAAGTAGCTATTAAAATTTTATAATTTCTATTGGCCAACTATATTTTTTGATGCCTACACTTTTTATTCTTCTTTAATAAGTGTCAATGAATGTGGAGCATTACCCGTAGGAATATGATGCTACTAAATTTATTTTTTAGTGTTTGAGATTTTTGATGTATGAGATATTAATTTCATGGCACATTTTCCCTCTTTTCTTAGCCATCAATATATATCGATTGCTATTGACTATGCATTAAAATGGATAGAAGTAATTCCGTGTAGAACTAATGATGATAAAGTAGTGATAAGCTTTTTGAAAAACAACATAGTTTCACGCTTTAGATTCCCTCGAGTAATAATTAATGATGGTAGTGTCCACTTTTATAATAAATTATTTAAAGCTCTTTTAACAAAGTATTCCCTCACTTGGCGACTTATATCATCTGCAAATCAGTAGTCAAATTGAGATCTCAAATCAAAAAATAAAGCATATACTAGAAAAATAGTGAGACTAGATAGAAAAGATTAGTCATTGAGGCCTGATGATGCATTGTAGGCATATAGAGCGGCATTCAAGACCCTGATTCAGATGTCACTATATAGGCTAGTGTAAGGAAAAGCTTGCCACCTAACTGTGGAACTCGAGCATCTGTATACTTGGCCATCAAGAAATTTAACTTTGACATGCAGTAAGCTAGCTCAAAAAGAAGATTATAGCTAACAGAACTTAAAGAATTTGTAATGATGCATATGAAAATGCCAAGATTTACAAGCTGTGAATGAAAGTCTGTCCTAATAAGTAAATTATGAGAAAATATTTTACCCTAATGTAGAAAGTACTTTTATTCAATTCTCGCTTGCATTTAGGGTCAATCTTGTCCAAGCTATCCTCAAAAAGTTAGGAGTCACGATAGTTACCAATGCTGATAATGAATTGATAACTACTAAAGTGAGTACAGGGTGGCGTCTATGCATTGATTATAGAAAGTTAAATTATATCACACGTAAAGACCATTTTCCTTTACCATTTATCTATCAGATACTTAATAGATTAATAGGTCATGGATTTTATTACTTTTTAAATGGTTACTCAAGATATAATTAGATTCCCATAGCACCAAAAGATTAAGAGAAAATCAGTTTCACTTGTTTTTTTAGCACTTTTACATACAGGAGGATGTCATTTAGATTATGTAATGTACCTACTATATTTCAACGATGCATGTTAAGTATTTTCTTTTATATAGTTGAACGATTCTTTAAAGTCTTTATGGACAATTTTTCTACCTTTGATGATTTATTCGATCAATGTTTACATTATCTAACACTAGTTCTGTAGAGATGTATCAATGTTGGTTACTTTAGTTTCCCATAATATCTAATATTCTGAGTTGAAGGCATGGATAGAGACGAGATCTTAGCAAAACTTCACAAGTGATTTCCTTCACTTCCTCAGAATGCTCTCCTCATTATTTATAAATCTCAGTCTGAACGTATACGATTACCTAGGAAAAATCATATCCCTGCTGACAGCTGGTGAGTTGCCTCCCAAATTTATTGCATACATGCTGTTGAATACTAAAAAATGTATATTTATAAAGGTGAAAATCATCATTTTTCACTTCAAGTTCTACTAACTTCTTTACTTTTATGTATTCAAGTTTTTTGTGAATTTAATTATGCGTGTTTCATTATAATTAAGTATTTTACGTATTTTAGGGGTATCATGATCATTTCACAATAAATGAGACATCAGATGACCAAATGAACGATAAATCTGAACTCAGAATGGTAAAAAACCTTAGGAGGAGCATAAAAGTAAAAATGTTATTGTTCACTTATACGGTATTGTTCACATGTACGGTACTGTTCATGACACAGTTCATATGTACTATACGATGACATGGCATTGATTGATGATGTGGCGTTAACCGATGATGTGGTATCGACCAATGACGTGGCAGTATTTGATTGGAGGAATGATGTGGCATTGACTGATTATGTGGCATTAATTGATAACATGGCTTGACTGATGACGTGTCACAATCTTATTGAATAAAAATGTTTATGCACTGTTGACCGATGATGTGGCAGTATGTTAGTGGATTAGGAAAAAAATACGTACGGTACATGCATATATACGGGATAATAGCACTGATGATGTGTTCAAACTAATCAGAATTTGCCACGTGGTGCAATCCTGTGCATCCAAATTGTTTTAATCCGATATTAATTAGAGCGTGGTTCATGAGGAGTAAATTTCTCCCTCATGATTTAATTTGTATTAATAAGGAATATTGAGCCCTGGAGCATGTTGATGCAGATAAATACCCAAGTGCTTTATTATAACAATTACATTGTTAATTATTCCCGCCATTTTAATTTAAAATTTAGGATAAAATTTATTATAATTTAACTGCTCACTTAGAAAATTAATTCAACACAATTAAAATCCACCTCCTCGTGGAATCGACACTTATCACCATTAATCTATTCTATAATAGATTCGTGCACTTGCGAGTTCAATAAAATTTTCACAACACATGCCTAGTTGTAGTAAAGGAAATTATTCAAGAAAACGGAGAGCCCGAAAGCTTTCTAATGTTTGTCATAAGTGTGCCAGAATGAGATGCGATAAAAAGCGATGTTCTTTAGGAATACTGTTTGATAACAGGGAAGATAAGATTTGATTCATTAGGGATGACTTGAACAAAGAGTTTTTCAATGATATCCTTTTGTCTCTTGAAATGCATCCCAATGGATACATCAAAAATGCAATACTCTAGTTATGACTATTATTCCAGAAAGAATGTGCAAACTATAGTCTTGGAAATCTAGCTATAAAAGACACTGTTTGCCAGTTTGTAAGAAAGCTAGATATAAAGCCTATCCTCGACCCATAGAGGGCATTCAAGTCGTTTCTCGACGTAAAACTAGAGGAAGATGTGAGCCACATCGCAACTACTTGTAAATATCTTTTTATTTTAATGTTGTTTTATTTTACTATTGTTTGATCACTTACATTTTTGTCTTTAATAATTTTATGCTATCATTATGTTCTTTGTCTTTTTACTATTTCCTTTCTGACTCTAAAGCCATATGCTTTATGAGTTATTTGACATGGACATGCTACCTCATTTACAGCCATAAACTATTATCATCAAGATCCTTAAATATGATTTTTTTGTTAGGGCACTCACAAATTATTTTTTAAAAGTATCCAATGGCAGCTACTCCTAACAACCAAATCAAGAATATTTGTGTACTCTCCAAATTTAACTACGGCAAATATAAAGAATTTATTGAGGCAGCCATGGATCTTGGTCGAAATATAGCAGCTAGGAAACTACACTTGGTTTATAAGGGAGGTGATCGAAGGTCATTAAAACTAGTTTCAGAAGCCGCTTATACCAGAGGAAGCCAAGTGTTAGGCATCACCCCAACAATCCTGAAATCTTTTAGCTGTTTGTCTGACTCACCAACTAGAGAAGAGTTAGTCATTTCAAGTATACAAGAGAGCATAACTGAAATGTTGAATCATGCTGATGCCTTTATTTTTTTATCAGGAAATCTTACAACTCTAGAGGCACTAATGACATTAGTATCTGGTCCCATCTGAACATTCATCATAAACCCATTGGTTTGTTAAATGTCAATAACTTTTATGATGGCTTTATTGCATTTCTTAACCATACAATAAAAAACTATTTCATTCCTTCCACAGTGAAACAAATCTTTATTTGTGCTTATACTGCTAATGAGCTAATTGATCTATTACAAGCTTATAAACCAAAGCCATATCCTGAGACCTTAATTTTGGGGTGGCCAACTAATGATGGTAGCAGTAGCCACAGTAAGAAGTGCAAATTAGATTTAACTCTTCGTTTGTAAATATTTTCTTCTGTGTTATGGCACCCAGGTGATATCTTTTAATCTCTACTTCTTTCCTTTAAAACATTGAAGACAATGTTTCCTTCTAGTTGGGAGGAGGGAATAGTTGATAATTGTGGAATGTCTTAATTTTTGTTAAGTTTTTACTAATTTTTGTTGTAGGAACTAACTCTGGTTAACTCTTTCGTCGAAGATGGTTGAATATAGAGTGTAGTGACTCTAGAAACACATCTTCTTAGTTTAAAAATTAAAAAAAAATACTTTTTAGTATTTTTTTAGCTTCATTTTAAGTGTGATTTTTCTAACTTCCTCTTTCTAATTTCTCCTTTATAAATATACACTTTCAAAATTTTGAGTTAAAGATGGCTGAATAAGGAATGTCATAATTTTAAAAATACATCTTTTTAGTTTTCTTTTTCTTAAAAAAATAAAAAAATATATATTTTGTGATTTTTTTGACATGATGACTTTTAAATTTTAGTATTTGTATTACCTTTGGTCTTGAGTTTTGTTACACCATGTTTGCTACTCTACATGTTGATGTCGGAGACAAAAATATGAGTTACTTGAAGGAATATACATATCATAATAAATTCTAAGTGAGTTCTTGAAACTTATCATTTTTATTGGAGAGTAACCTTTTTTGCCCATTATTTATATAGCTTAACAGTTTATTAATTGATACACGATCTATAAATTTCTTTTGAGTCAACCTTTTAAAATAAAGAAAAAAAATACTTTATGTGTTGTTACATCTGAAAGTTTATCTAACTACTAGATATGGAAGATTAGTTACTATCCTAAAAGACGATGGAAAGGCCATCTTTGACACGTTTGAGCCTTTCTAACCATTGCTTTTGTGAAATATCCTTAGTTAACCCTTTTGAGCCTTTAAAAAAAATTATTATATTTTTCTTTGTTAACTTATCATCTCGACTCAATTCCAATCTAAAATATTACTCAATGTCGTACAAATTCCATCACCCATTTATGTTTGAGAAAAATATAAATAATTAGTTTGTTCAATAAAATTGTGCCTTAGAAAAAAAAAGAAAAAAATCAAAATTTATATGTTAGTTTAAAAAAAAGAGAAATGTAGTCTGTAATTTAAAAAAAAAACTCTTTTTTTTTCTCAAACATGTATTTTTTTCTTTACTTATTTTTCCATCTTTATTCACCATGTCCCTAGCCTACGTTACGTCCTAATAAAATTCCTTCTTGATTTTAGGGAACTATAGTCTGAATTAAAAACTAGTTATATGGGTATAAAGATATAGTGATGCATAAAATAATAATAATAATAAAGAAGAGAAAAAAGAAAAAATATATAAATAAATATATTGGTCTGACTCAAATTTTAGCTTTAGATCGTATTATTTCTAAGTTGTAGGCACATTTATTTCATCTTGGTGAGAGTGTTAATATTACTTTAATATTTTCTCTCAATTTACCATTCATGAGAGTGATTATTGTTATTAAATTTAATTTCTTTGTGAGAGTGTCGTTGCTAATGAGATATTGGGGTATTGACATGTCATTTTTGAAAACAGCTTAGTTACAATAGTTGTGACAAAGTCTACTGGATTGATTCAAGTAGATGGTTGATTTAGAAATAATATTTCTTAAAGACTAGAGATAATGCTTATACTTTTATTTGATTTATATCATAAAGTTTAATTAATTAAACATAATAGTTAAAAAAAAACTTTTTGGTTTGAATTTGATTTGGCTTAATTTGTTAGAGACTAGCAATAAGCTGGTTAAAGGATATATTGAGTGCTACAAAATGTATATTTATATAGGAGAAAATCATCATTTTTCACTTCAAGTTCTACTAACTTCTTTACTTTTATGTTTTCAAGTTTTTTATGAATTTAATTATGCGTGTTTTATTATAATTAAATATTTTACGTATTTTAGGCGCATCATGGTTATTTGACAATAAACAAGACATCGAATGATAAAATGGACGGTAAATCTGAACTCAGAGCGATAAAAAATCTTAGGAGGAGCATAAAAGTAAAAATGTCACTGTTCACATGTACGGTACTATTCATGACACTATTCATATGTACTGTATGATGACGTGACTTTGACCGATAATGTGGTATTGACTGATGACATGACATTCACCGATGATGTGGCACCGATTGTGGCAATATTTAATTGGAGGAATGATGTGGTATTGACTGATTATGTGGCGTTGACTGATGATGTGCCTTGACTGATGAGGTGTCATAATTTTGTTGGATAAAAATATTTATGCACTATTGACCGATAATGTGACAGTATGTTAGTGGATCATAAAAAAAGTGTGTACGGTGCATGCATATACACAGGATTAATAGCCCTGATGATGTGTTCAAACCAATCAGAACTTACCACGTGGCGCAATCCTATGCATCTAAATTGTTTTAATCCGATGGCCATGACTTACTCGTTGTATTTATAAAAGGAAGGCTCCCTACCCTAATTTGAAACCAGTTCATTGTTTAGCTCTATTTTCTAAAATTCCTTCTTTATCTTGTATTTTCTTTGTATTTTAGTAAAATTTCCTTTTTATCCTAGTTCAAATATGAGTAGCTAATTTTCTTTCAAGCTTGAGTTGAAGGTGAAGTCTCAACATATTCAATGGGCTTAATTAGTAATTTTATTTTATTTTCCCCTCTAATTTCTGTGGATATTTTGACTTTTCGTTAACAAATAGTAATAAAATAGTTATTACTGTTTTGCAGGATAAGCCCTTAGCACCATATTAATTAGAGCGTGGTTCATGAGAAGTGAATTTCTCCCTCATGATTTAATTAGTATTAATAAGGAATATTGAGCCCTAGAGCATGTTGATGCAGATCTAGATACCCAAGTACTTTATTATAATTGTTGCATTTTAATTATTCCTGCCATTTTAATTCAAAATTTAAAATAAATTTACTATAATTTAATAGCTCACTTAGACAATTAATTCAACACACAATTAAAATTCATCTCTCCATGGGATCAACACTCATCACCATTAATTTATTTTAAATAGATTCGTACACTTGCAAGTTCAATAAAATTTGCACAACATCACTCAAATTTATTTTGGTGTCCTCTCTATGTGGTTGGTACTTGAGATATGGCTTTAATCTTTGACGACTAACTTTAAAGGCGACACTATTCTTTAGATCCTTAATTTCAATTGTATGAAAAAATAATGTGAACAATAAAGGGGTCAAACCATCGGAAGCGTAACTTATCTGAAAATAGGTGCAAGCAAGAATTAAATAAAACCATTTTCTGCCCTAGGGTGAATGATTTTCTCATAATTTACTTGTTGAAAAAACTTTCATTTTATGCTTGTAAATTTTGGCATTTTTGTCTGCATCATTGTGAATTTCTTCAAGTTCTACCAATTGTACTCTTCGTTCTAAGCTAGCTTGCTCATGTCAAAATTTAATTTCCTGATGACCCAATATGCACGATGCTCGAGTTCAACAAGTAGGTGGCAAGCTTTTTCATACACTAACCTATATGGTGACACCCAATTAGGGTCTTAAATGCTGTTCTATATGATCATAATGCATCATTAAGTCTCAACAACCAATCTTTTTTGTCTAGTCTCACCGTCTTTTCTAGTATGTGCTCTATTTCTTGATTGGAGATCTCAACTTAACCACTAGTTTGTAGATGATATAAGGTCACCACTTTATGAGTGATGGAATACTTGGTTAAAAGAGCTTTAAATAATTTGTGACAAAAGTGGACACCACTATCACTAATTATTACTCGAGAGAATCCAAAGCGTGAGACAAAGTTGCTTTTTAAAAACCCTATCACCACTTTATGATCATTTGTTCTACATGGAATTATTTCTACCCATGTCGATATATAGTCAACAGCAACCAGTGTGTATTAATGGCCAAAGTAAGAGGAAAAAGGTCCCATGAAATCAATACCTCGTACATAAAAAATCTCACAACTAAAATTGAGTTTAGTGGCATCATATTCCTTTCGGTAATACTCCCCATTCGTTGATACCTGTCACATGAAGAATAAAACATGTAAGCATCTCAAAACATAACTGGCCAATAAAAAACACATTGCAACATTTTAGTTGCTATTTCTTTTGCACTAAAATGGCCTTCAGAAGCTTGTTCATAAGAGAATAAAAGGATATTTTGAAATTCACTTCCTGAGACACATTGTCTGATGATTTGATATGCATAATATTTAAACAAACAAGGATCATCCCAAAAGAAATTCTTTATTTTTGCAAAAAATTTGACTTTGTCCTGCTTAGTCCAATGCTCTAAAGGTTGACCTGTAACAAGACAGTTAATTATATCAGCATACCATGGTAGTACTTCCACGTTCATCAATTGTTCATCTGGGAATGATTCATTCAATGATAATGCTTCTGTAATTGTGTCAAAATTGAGATGATAAATATAGTCTGCCATAACATTTTTTGTGCCTTTTTTGTCTTTAATTTCAAAGTCAAAGTCAAATTCCTACAAGAGTAGCATCCAATAAACTAGTATAGCTTTTGTTTATTTCTTTATGAAAAGTTATTTAAGAGCAGCATGATCTGTGAGCACAATTATTTTACAACCAATGAGATAAGATCAAAATTTCTCTCATGCAAGTATTACTGCTAACATTTCTTTTTTATAGTTGAATAGTTTAACTGTGCATCATTCAAACTCACACTAGCATAGTAAATGACATGGGAAATTCGATTAACTCTTTGTCTTAATATTATTCCTCAAATAGTAAGTTCCAATTTGAAGGCTAAATGATGAATGATGATGTCAACAACTGTTTTAATTTTTTAGATGTCACAAGACATGAATCATTAAAGACAAAAAATAAATCCTTAGTAAATAGATTGTATAAGGGTCTAGAAATTTTACTAAAATATTTAATGAAATGTCTATAAAAACCAGCGTGCCCAAGGAAAGATCTTACTTTTCTAACTATTTTAGGTAGAGGAAGATTGGAAATAAGCTCCACCTTGGCTTTATCAACCTCAATACCTCTACTTGAAAAGATATGACCAAGAACAATACCTTATTGTACCATAAAATAACACTTCTTCCAATTTAAGACCAAATTCTTCTATATACTTCTCTACAGAATTAGTGTTAGATGATGTAAATATTGATTGAATGAATCACTAAAGTCAAAAAAATCATCTATAAAGACTTCAAGGAATCATTCAACCATATCAAAAAATGCTTAATATGCATCTTTGAAATGTAGCAGATGCATTACATAATTCAAATGGCATCCTCCTATATGTAAAAGTGCCAAAAGGGTAAGTGAAAGTGATTGTCTCTTAATCTTTTGATGTTATTGGAATTTGATTATATCTTAAGTTGCCATCTAAAAAGCAATAAAATTCATGACCTACTAATCTATCAAATATTTGATTGATAAATGGTAAAAAAAAATGGCCTTTAAGTGTGATAGAATTTAATTTTCTATAATCAATACATACATGCCACCCTACACTCACTCTAATAAGTATCAATTCATTATCATAATTAGTAACTACTGTGACTCTTCACTTCTTGGGGGCAACTTGTATAGAACTAATTCATGAACTATCAAAAATAGGATAAATGATACCTGGGTCTAATAGTTTAAGCACTTCAATTCTAACAACTACTTTCATGTTAAGATTCAACTGATGTTGCAATTTCTTAAAGGTTTAGCATTTTCATCGAGGTGAATGTAATGCATACAGTCTACTAGGTGTATACTTTTAATGTCAGCTATGGTCTATCCTAATGCTCTTTTAAAACTTCCAACAACTTATTTTTTTATTTGTCATTTAGGGATGATGAAATAATTACTAATAAAGTACTTTCTTCCCTGAAGAATGCATATTCTAAAGTGTTGGGTAATAGTTTGAGCTCGAGTTTTAGTGGTGATTCTAATGATAGGTTAAGTTTCTTCTCTGATTGTGCTATCTATTCAACTCTTGACTTTTATTTATTTATGTCTATGAATAGTGTTGAGTCAAGTAAGGTATTGACCTCATTGTCTGATCTATTAATATCAAAATTTAAACCAAAGTAAGTTAAACATATTTGTAAAAGGTCATTATTAAGGTTTGAAAGAAAAGTATCATTAAGTAATGCTTCAATTAAATCGACATCAACAATTCCATCATTTGCATTATGAGGTTGTTTAGCAATGTTGAAAATATTTAGCTCAATGGTCATAATGCCAAAGGACAATTGCATATTTCTAGTCCCACCCTGTATGCGGCATGGACAGTTACCAAGAAAAGTTGGCCTAGGATAATGGGGATGTACTTCTTTGAATCCTGCACCGGTTGAGTATCAATTACAATGAAGTCAATAAGAAAATAAAACTTATCTACCTGGATAAACACGTCTTCTATAATACCACGAGGTATTTTCGTAGATTGATCTACAAGTTATATAACACCACTGAAGTTTGGTGTAATTCTCCCAATTCAAGTTTCACAAACACTAATTAAGGCAATAGATTTACTAGCAATTAAGTCTAACAAAGTATTCTCAATTATATAGTTCCTTCTATTATATGGGATAGTAGGGAAGCCTGTGTCTTTACATTTTAGAGGAATTTTGTGCTAGAGTATAAAGTTAATATTTTCTATTAAAAATATCTTCTTTTAAACATGAATATTTCTCTTTTTAAAGTAAAGATCTTCAAGAAACTTGGTATAAGATGACATTTGCTTTATAGCATCAAGTAAAGGAATGTTAACACTTACCTGTTTAAAGATTTCAAAAATCTCATCTACGCATTTTCTCTTCTTTCTTTAGCTAACCTCTAGAGAAATAAAGCTTTAGGAACATACTTTTATAGGTTCGTTTCTTCTTTCTTCTCAGATGATGAGTCCTTAACTTTTGTAGGTATAAATTGAGTTATTTTTATCACTGACATCTCTATTTTATTATCGACTTCTTTTCCTTTTCACAGGGTTATGACAGCTTTGACTTTTTCATGTGCTAAGGTGATCTGGTACTTGCTTTATGCACTCTTTTAGGGTTTAGATAAGGCTCCTTGAGAATTTATCTTTCTCAACAGTCATTGCCAAAGTTTAAACAGAAGAGGCAAGTTAGCCTACCATTTTCTCGAGGCTTGAAACTGATTAGGTCTGCAAGTTAAAACTTGCTCTCATCTGATTTCATAATTCATGAATAGTTTAATTTTATTGCTCGATGGTGGAGTGGGTAGAATTCTTGAAATTATGGAATGCATCCTCCCATAGTCTAGATTAAGAGTAGTTCGAGTTATGATTATATAGTTTGAATGGTGGTTAAGAGGCTTAAAAAACTTGAGGAATTCGTTGCATTTATGGAGATGGAGTTATTGGTTTATTTTGTTTGAATCCTTGAGACCACAAAAAATTAGAATGGTCTCTCCATCCAGGATTGTATGTGTTGGAGCAAGAGCTATAGTTTGGTGGCTTTCTCATTACACCTATGGCATTGGCTTGATCTGCATATGATCATAGTCATGTGACTCTGTTGGTTTAGCAATTGTTAAAGATGCGATTTGTCATGAAGTCCTTCAACCATCTCTTTGACTTCTTTGATTCCTGAGCTTGACTCACCAATTTAAATTTCATTTACTCTCTTGATTTTTCTCATATTCCTGAGTGATCGACTTCGCTATTAGGAATTATCTGGTTGTCGTTAAAAGAAATCTTAAATTGTAATGTGTTTGTGTGTGCGAATTATTTTTTCAATTCTAAATCTATAGGCTCAAGATTAGGTAATTGTGGCCTTCAACCATGCATAAAAGAATTTAACAAAAAAATGAGAACAAAATTAATAAAAATAAAGAAGAGAGAGAAATTACGATACTAACCTTATCACATTGTTACCACTTTACTATAAAAATAAACTCAAGTGCTAAAAAAATACAAGAAATAGATTAATTAAAAATAAAATAACATGATAAATTACAAAAAAAATGACATAAAAATTAAATTATAGAAATATAAAGAAGAAAAAAAGAAAAAAATTAAATTACAGGAATTACGGATACACTTTTTGTAAATTTTTAATTTTTTAACAATAATTTTGAAAGAAAACAACTAAAAATAACTACTTAAAATTTTAATTCTACAAATTAATTGTACAAATAATTAAAATAAATTATCAAGATAAAATGAAAAAGTACCAAGAAAAATAACTTGAAAACTAAATTACAAAAATTAAATTACAAAATTATTTTTCTATCAAGGAAAAAATACAAGAAAAAAAAATTACAAAATTAATTCAATGAATTAAAATAATTTACCTTCCTAGGAACGGCGCCAAAAACTTATTGTATAAATTTTATTAAATTCACAAGTATATGAATCTATTATAGAATAGATTTATAGTGACAGGCATCGATCCCACGAGAAAGTGGGTTTTAATTATGTGTTGAACTAAATTTCTAAATGGTGGTTGAATTATGGTGAAACTAATTTAAATGATCTTAAAATTTAAAATGAAATGGCGGGAATCAATTAAAGTATTTAGATCAGCATCAATATACACCAGGGCTTAATATTCTTTATTAGTACCAATTAAATAATGAGGGAGACGTCCACTCCTAATGAATCATGCTATAATTAATATGGTACTAAAACTTATCGTGCCAAATAGTAATAATTTTGTTATTACTATCTGTCAATGAAAAGTCAAAACATTAATTAGAGGGGAAGAGAAAATAAATTTACTAAATTAAGCTCATAAAACATGTTGAGGCTTTATGTTTAACCCAAGCTTGAAAGAAAATTAACTACTCATAGTTAAACTAAGAGTAAAGTGAAAATTTTGTTAAAATACGTAGTAAATACGTAGAAAATACAAGATGAAGAGAGAATTACAAAAAATTAAGCTAAAAAATGGATTCAGGAGTGTTAAATTAGGGGGAAGAACCCTTTTTTATAAATAGAATAAGTAAATTATGACCAGCGGATTAAATCAATTTAGATGCGCAAGATTGCGCCACCCGGCAAGTTTTAATTGAATTGAACACATCACTAAGGCTATCATCTCGTGTAAATGTATGTACCATACCCATGTTTTTCTACTCTACTAACATACTGCCATATTATTGATTAATAATACATACACATTTTAGTTCAATAGGATTGCGACGCATCATCGACCCATGACACATCATCGGTCAATGCCACATAAGTAGTCAAAGTCATATCATTGATCCAATCAAATATTACCATATCATTGGTCAATGCTATGTCATCGTACAGTATATATTAACAATGTCATGAACAGTACCATAAATGGTATCGTACATATAAACAGTACTGTATATATGAACAATGATGTTTATAATTTTATACTTCTCTTAAGATTTTTTACTATTCGGAGTTCAGATTTACTATCTGTTTTATCTTCTGATGCCTCGTTTATTATGAAATGACCACATGCCCCTAAGATACATAAAATATTTAATTATAATAAACACACATAATTAAAGTCACAAGAAATTTTAATACATAAAAGCAGTAATGTTAATAGAACTTGGAGTGTAAAATAATAAATTTCTCTTTTATAAATATATATTTTTTAACATACAACACTCTCCACTTGTAAGTAATTTTTGTCTGTATTGCAGCATCCAGGTGATATATTCTACTTCTTTTCTTTAAAATATTGAGACAGTGTTTCGTTCTAGTTAGGGGGAGGGAATAATTAATAATTGTGAAATATTTTTAATCTTGGTGAAGTTTTTATTAATTTTCATTGTAGAAACTAACCTGGATAACTTTTTAGCCCAAGATAGTTGAATATGGAGTGTAGTAATTCTAAAAACGCATCTTCGTAATTTCTTTTAGAAAAAATTCAGATATTTTCTTATTATTAAGCTTCATTTTAAGTGTTATCTTTTTAACTTTTAATTTATTCTAATACAAATATACACTTTTAAATTTTTACATTGAAAGGGCTGATTATGTAGTGGTGTGACTCTAGAAATGCACATTTTTAGTTCTTGTTTAAAAAGAATTGTGATCTTCTAACATTAAATGCATGACGCTTTTAAATTTTAATATTTGTATTATCTTTGATCTTGAATTATGTTACACTACATTTGCTACTCCACATGTTGATGTTAGAGATAAATATGAATTGTTTGAAGGAATATATATGTCATAATAAATTGCAAGTGAGTTCTTGAACCTATCATTTTTTTAAAATTAACCATTTTGATCCATTCTGCAAACATCTTACCTGTTTATTATCTTATAAACTATCTTTAATTTTCTTTTTTAATCAACCTTTTAAAATAAAAGAAAAAAAATATGTGTTACGACATCTAAAAGTTTATCTAACTAGTAGATATAGAAGATTATTTAGAGTCTTAAAAGATGACAAAAAGAGCATCTTTGACTTATTTAAGCGTTTCTAGTGATCTCTTTTGTTAATATCCATAGTAAACCATTTTGATCCTTAAAAAAAAATCTTTTCTTTATTAACTTATCGTCTTGACCCAACTTTGATTCAAAATGTTACTTGATATTGTACAAGTTCCATCACCTATTAATATTTGAGAAAAATGTAAATAGTTATTTTGTTCAATAAATTTGTGCCAAAAGAATAAGAAATATATATATATATATATATATTAATTCAAAATAAAATAAAAGCAAGAGGTATCTTGCAATCTCCAAAAAAAAAATCCTCTACTTTTTCTCAAACATATATTTTTTTCCCTATTTTCTCTTTTTTTGTTCACCATGTCCCTAGCCTACATTATGTCCTAATAAAAGTCTTTATTGATTTTAGAAAACTATAGTCTCAAGTAAAAACTAGTTATATGAGTTATAAATATATAGTGATGCATAAAAAAAAGAAAATATAAAAAAAAGAAAGAGAAAAAATACATTAGTTTGACTCACAATTTGACTTGAGATCGTATTATTTGTAAGTTATGGAAATATTTATTTCATCTTCATGAGAGTGTGTGATATTGTTTTATTATTTTCTCTCAATTTACCATTCATGAGAGTAACTATTATTATTGGGTTTAATTTCTTTGCGAAAGTGTCACTACCGGTGAGATTTTAGAGTATTGACATGTCATTCTTAAAAGCAACTTGATTACAATAGTTGTGATAAAGTTTACTAGATTGATTCATGTGGATAGTTGATTTGAGAGTGATATTTTTTAACGACTAGAGATAATACTTATACTTTTATTTGATTGTTATCATTATTTTGATTAAATAAACACGATTGTTTAAAAAAAAAAATTTTGGGTTTGAATTAGCTTTCACTTAATTTGCTAGAGACTAGCAATAAGCTAGTTCGGGAGTGTGTTGAGTGTTAGAAAATATATATTTATAAAGAAGAAAATTGTCATTTTACACTATAAGTTCCACTAATATTCTTGCTTTTATGTAATTAAGTTTCTTGTGATTATAATTATTTATATTTTATTATAATTAAATATTTTATTTATTTTAGGAGCACCATGGTTATTTCACAATAAACAAGATATCGGATAACAAAATAAATAGTAAATCTAAACTCAAAACAGTTGAAAATTCTAGGAGGAGTATAAAAGAATAATCGACATGTTCTATGTACGGTATTATTCATAGTACTGTTCATGATATTATTCATATATATTGACCAATGATATGGCATTGACTGATGACGTGGCACTGAGTTGATGATGTGGCGGTATTTGATTGGATGAATGATGTGGCGTTGACTGCTTATATGGGTTTGACCGATGATATGTCATGATCTTATTGGACTAAAATATTTATGAGATTTTTGACTAATGATGTGGTTGCATGTTAGTGGATCAGAAAAATATGTATATGGTACATATATATACATGGAATGATAGCCCTAATGATGTATTCAAACTAATCAAAACTTGTCATGTGGTGTAGTCCTGAGCATCCAAGTTGTTTCAATTCGATGCCCATAATTTACTCATTATATCTATGAAAGAGGTGCTCTCCATTAATTTAACACCCCTAAATTCATTTTCTAGCTTTATTTTTCGTAATTCCTTCTTTATCTTATATTTTCTATGTACTTCAGTAAAATTTTCAATTCAGTAAAATTTTCAATTTACCTATAGTTCAAATATGAGTAGTTAATTTTCTTTCAAGCTTGGGTTAAAGGTGAAGTCTTAACATATTCCACAGGCTAAATTTGATAAATTTATTTTCACTTTCTCTCTAATTTCTATAGATGTTTTGACTTTTTATTGATAGATAGTAATAACAAAGTTATTACTGTTTGGCATGATAAGCTCTTAGCACCATATTAATTAGAGCATAGTTAATGAGGAATAGATATTTCCCTCATGATTAAATTGATACTAATAAGGAAAATTAAGTCCATAGTGCATGTTAATGTGGATCCAGATATTTGAATGCTTCAATTTTGATAGTTATCAATTTAATTTATTTCTTGCCATTCCAATTTAAATTTTAGAATAATATAAATCACTTTAATCATAAATTCCAACACTCATTTAGAAAATTAATTCAAAACACAATTAAAATCCACCTCCTCGTGGGATTGACACTCGTCTCTATTAATTTATCCTACAATATATTCGTACACTTGCGAGTTTAGTGCAATTTATACAACCTTAAACATGCAACAATGACGTTGGCTGAAGCTCATTAAGGACTATGACTATGAAATAAACTATCATCTTGAAAAAGTAAACGTGGTAGCATATGCTCTAATCCGAAAGTCAAGCTTATTAGCTTTTAAGGATTCTACCTAAATCATTACAAAATAAGATATACAAGGCAAAGTTCGAGCTAATGATAAGAGAACTAGCCCACATGACATTTTGCTTAACCCTACTTAATGAATTTAAAGATAGAGACTAATGTAAAGAAGGAGATGTCATTTAAGAAGTCAGAAAAAGGAATCATCTTATTCAGAGACAGGATATGTGTGATAATAAAGATCTAAAGAAGGAAATTCTACTTGAAGCTCATACAGCCCTCTACTCTCTTCATCCTAGCACAATAAAAATGTACAAAAACTTAAAGAATCATTATTGGTGGCCTGGTATGAAGAAGAATATAGTCAAGTTCATGGCTTAATGCCTTACCTGTCAACAAATCAATGCAGAGTATCAGAGGCCAACAGTACTTTTGGAACCTAATAAAATCCCTTAATGAAAGTGGGAGAAAATCGCCATGGACTTCGTCATTGGTTTTCCAAGGACTACAAAAATGCATGATGCCATTTGGATGATAGTTGATCAACTCGCAAAGTTTGTCCACTTCTTACCTATTTGGTTGACGTACACCATAGACCATTTTATAGAAATATACATAAAGGAGATAGTCAGACTATATGGTATACTATCTTTATTATTTCTGATCGAAATACAAGTTTCACCTCGACATGCTAGGAGAAGCTACATAGTGTTATAAGGATAAGATTACAATTTGGCATAACACACCTTTAAATAGATGGCCAGTTAGAAAGGATAATTCAAACACTCGAACATATGTTGCGATGATTACAATTTAACATAGCATTCAAGGATTATGGAGCAAATATTTAGCATTGGTTGAATTTGCCTACATTAATAGCTACCAAGCAACAATCAACATGGTACCATACAAAGCTTTATATGGTAGGAAATACATATCACCTATTTATTAGGATGAGATGGGTGATCAAAGATATCTTAAACCAGACTTAGTTGCTGCCTAATCTGAAACAATCTAGAAAATACACCAAAGAATGCAAGTAGCCCAAAGTTAACAGAAAATTTATGCAGACAAAAGATTAGATCCTTGGAATTTCAAGTTGATGAGAAAGTATTTCTAAAAGTTGCCGTAGAGAAAAGATCGATTAGATTTGGAAATAAAGGAAAATTAAGCCCAAAGTTTATTGGGCCGTTTGAAATACTCAAACATGTTAAAAATGTCTCTTATCGACTTGCGATTCCACCATCATTATCAAGAATACGTAATGTCTTTCATATCTCTATATTAAAGAAATATGTTCCAGACCTCTCTCACGTGTTAGACTATAAGCCACTTCAATTAGAAGAAGACTTAACCTACAAAGAGTGTCCAATTCAAGTACTTGATAGAAGGATAAAGAAGTTAAAGAGTAAGAAGATCCCTTTAGTTAAAACACTATGGCAGAATAGCTTAATAGAGGAGGCAACGTGGGAGCGTGAGAAAGAATGAAAAATAAATATCCTGAGCTCTTCAATAAGTAAATTTCGAGGATGAAATTTTTTAGAATAAAGGAGATTATGAGGTACAGTTTTCTTATTTGAATATAGCATAATGAGGTCTCTTAAGCATTAATAATCATTAGTCAACCCAATGTATTCATTTGTTTTTTTTTTCTTTTTTTCTTCTTTTTTTTATGTATATGCATCCTACATCTTAATTGCCCATATAACTACCTTTTATTTCAGACTATAGTTTCCTAAAATCAAGAATGACTTTTATTAGGACGTAACGTAGGCTAGGGACATGGCTAACAAAGAAATGGAAATAGGAAAACAAAATATATATGTTTGAGAAAAAATTCAAGAATTTTTAAAAATTACAAGATGCATTTTGCTTATTTATTGCTATTGTATATTTTTTTCTTTTTTTCTTTTTTTTCTTGTTTTTTTTAAATTTTTTTTTATACAGTACAACTTCACTGAGCAAAATAATTATTTATCCTTTTTTTCAAACATGAATAGGTGGATGGAACTTGTATGATATCGGGTAATACTCTAAATTAGAGTGGGTCAGGATGATAAGTTAATAAAGAAAAGGCTTTTTTTTTTAAATAAAAGGCTCAAAAGGGCTAACTATAGATATTACATAATAGGGA
This sequence comes from Aegle marmelos, assembly GCA_030449875.1. Lineage (NCBI taxonomy): Eukaryota > Viridiplantae > Streptophyta > Magnoliopsida > Sapindales > Rutaceae > Aegle > Aegle marmelos. Next base: position 187,966 of record JASUUL010000013.1, read on the forward strand.
TGGCTAGAAAGGTTCAAACGGGTCAAAAATGGCCTTCCATCGTCTTTTAGAAATCTAAATAATCTTCCATATCTACTAATTAAATAGACATTTAGATGCAGTAACACACTCTTTTTTCTCTTTTTTTTTAAAGAGTTGACTCAAAGAAAATCTAGAGATCATGTATGAAATAATAAACTGCTAAGCTACATGAGAAATGGGCAAAAATGGTTACTCTCCAGGAAAAATTAATAGGCTTAAAAACTCACTTAGAATGTATTATGACAAGTGCATTCTTTCAAGTAACTCATATTTGTCCCTAATATCAACATGTAGAATAGCAAATATGGTGTAACATCACTCAAGACCAAAGATAATACAAATACTAAAATTAGAAAGTCATCATATCATCCAATATAAAAAAACTCACACAAATTTTTTTTAATTGAATTTTTCCCCCCAACCTATTCTAAACATAAAAAGAAAACATACATACAGAAACATTAAAGAAAAATGAATTTTTTAAAAAAGAAGATGCGTTTCAAGAGTCACTACACTCCATATTCAGCCATCTTTGACTTTAAAAACTTGAAAACATATATTTATAAAGGAGAACAACGAAAGGTTAAAAAAAACACACAAAAATTTTTTTTTAATTTTTTTTACTAAGAAGATGCGTTTCTAGAGTCACTACACTCTATATTCAGTCATCTTTTACTCAAAAATTAGTCATGATTAGTTCAACATTCCACAATTGTCAACTATTCCCTCCCCCCAACCAGAATGAAACATTGTCCTCAATGTTTGGAAGGAAAGAAGTAGAGTTTAGAAGACATCACCTGGGTGCTGCAACACAGAAGAAAATATTTACAAGCGGAGAATTAAATCTAATTTGTACTTCTTATTGCAGCTACTGTTACCATTATTATTTGAACATTCCAACACAATAGCCCTGGGATCTGGCTCTGGTTGATAAGCTTATAATAGATCAAGTAGCGCATTAACAGTGTGTGCACAAATAAAGATTTTTTTCAATGAGGAATGAATGAAATAATTTTTTATTGCATGGTTAAGAAATGCGAGAAAGCCATCATAAAAGTTATTGACATTTAACAAACCAATGGGTTTTTGATGAATGTTCAGATGGGGCCAAGATGCTAATGTCATTAGTACCTCAAGAGTTGTAAGGTCGCCTGGAAGAAAAATAAAAGTATCAGCATGATTAAGCATTTTAGTTATTCATTCTTGCATACCTGAGACGACTAACTCTTCTCAGTTGGTAAATGAGACAAACAACCCAAAGGTTTTAGGATTTGAGGGATGATGCCTAACATTTGGCTCCCTCTGACAAAAGTAGCTTCTGATACCATTTTGCATAACCCTCGGTCACCTTCTCCATACACTAAATGCAATTTTCTCTATGCTATTCTTAGACCAAGATCTATGGCTGCCTCCATAAACTCTTTATGTTTGCCATAATGAAACCCAGAAAGCACACAAATATTCTTGAATTGTTTACTGGAAGTAGCTGCCATTAAGATACTGCTCAAAAACAACTTGTGAGTGCTCAGTAAAAAAAATCATATTTAAAGACCTTGGTTACAGCTGTGTATGAGGTATCATGTCAGCGTCAATTAACGTGTAAGGCACATGGCTCAAAAGTCAAAAAGAAAATAGTAAAAAAAAGCAAATGAAATTATTAAAAACAATAATACAAATAATAAAATAACAGTGAAATAAAAGAACAAAAAGGTAAAAGGATATTTACAGATAGTTGTGATTGTGGCTTACATCTTCCTCTGGTTTTACGTCCAAAAACAGCTTGAACGCCCTCTATGGGTCGAGTATAGGCTTCCCATCTAATTTTCTTACAAACTGACAAACATGGTCTTTTATAGTCAGATTCTTGAGACTATAGTTTGCACATTCTTTCCAGAATAATGGCCATAACTAGAGTATTGCATTTGGATGTATCCACTGGGATGCGTTTCAAGAGACAAAAGGATATCATCCAATGACTCCTTATTCAAGCCATCCCTAATGAATTGAATCTTATCTTCTCTGTTATCAGACACCATTCCTAAAGAACATGATTTTTTATTGCATATCATTCTGGCACATTTATGACAAGCAATAAAAAGTCTTCGAGCTCATAGTTTTCGCGCATAATTTCCTTTACCACAACCAGGCATGTATGCAATAAATTTAGAAGGTAACTCACCTGCTAAGTGAACTTTTGCCTCGATTAACCAACGGATGTTAGCAGGGATGTTATTCTTCATAAGTAATCGCATGCGTTCGGACCGAGCTTTATAAATGGTGAGGAGACCATTCTGAGAAAGTGAAGGAAATCGCTTGTGAAGTTTTGTTAAGATCTTATCTCTTTCCATGCCTTCGTCTTAAAATATCAATTATTATGGGAAGCTGAAGTAACTGACTTAATTGTCACGGAGTACCATTATCCGCCACTTGACCGGGGTTACAAACTTTAAACACACAAAGCAAACTAAAACACACAAACAAGAAAATAAATTAAAACACACAAAACAAACTAAAATCATCCTCTTATTGAATTTACCTCAAGCTCCAATTGGATGTTGTAGAATCCTCTCTCAATTTCTCTGAGATCTCTTTCTAAATCCTCAACATGGGCCACTAACTCTGGTGGTTGTAGCTGCCAGATACAATGTATTTTACAAAATCGTATCTGACCTCTTAAATGAGATTGTACACGTCGAAACTATCTAAGAATGTTTAAGAGGAACTATCTCATGATTAAAATGATAAAAAAAATCTTAACGGTTAAATAAACACACTTAAACAAAAATAATTTCAATCAGCAAAAGAATGATAAAAACTAAAAAATAAAGAAAATAAACAATCAAATCAGTGAAAAGAAAAGTCTCAATTTAAATAGGTGGGTCACTCAAATTTATTTCGCTGTCCTCTTCATGTGGTTAGTATTCTAGATATGGCTTTAATCTTTGACCATTAACTTTGAAAGTGACACCATTTGTTGGATCTTTAATTTCAATTGCCCCACGTGGAAAACAGTGTGAACAATAAATTGGCCAGACCATCGAGAGTGTAACTTACCTGGGAATAAGTGCAAGCGAGAATGGAATAAAAGTACTTTCTGACCTGGAGTGAAAGATTTTCGCATAATTTGCTTGTCGTGAAAGACTTTCATTCGTTGCTTGTAAATTTTGGCATTCTCATACGCGTCATTTCAAATTTCTTCAAGTTCGCTAACTGTAATCTCTTTTCTGAGCTAACTTGTTGTATGTCAAAATTGAATTTCTTGATGGCGCAGTACGCACGATGCTCGAGTTCAACAAGTAAGTGGCATGCTTTTCCATACACTAGCCTATAGGGTGACAACGACCAACCTTTTCTGTCGGGCTTCACTATTTTTTCTAAAATGTGCTTTATTTCTCGATTGGAGAACTCAACTTGACCGCTGGTCTGTGGGTGATATGGGGTCACCACTTTATGAGTGATGGAGTACTTTGTCAAAAGTGCTTTGAAAAATTTATTGCAAAAGTGGGCACCACCATCACTAATTATTGCCCGAAGGAATCTAAAGCGGGAAACAATATTGCTTTTCAAAAATTCTATTACCACTTTATGATCATTGTTCTTACATGGAATTGCCTCTACCCATTTCGAAACATAGTCAACAGCGACCAATATGTATTGATGGCCAAAAGATGGGGGAAAGGGTCCCATGAAATCGATACCCCATACGTCAAAAATTTCAACCACTAGAATTGGGTTTAGTGGCATCATATTCCTTCGTGTAATGCTCCCCATTCGTTGACACCTATCACATGAAGAACAAAAGGTGTAAGCATCTCGAAATATAATTGGCCAATAGAAACCACATTGTAAAATTTTAGTAGCTATTTTTTTAGCACTAAAGTGGCCTCCACAAGCTTGTTCATGGTAGAAAGACAGGATATTCTGAAATTCATTCTCTGGGACACATCGTCTAATAATTTGGTCTGCACAGTACTTAAATAGATAAGGATCATCTCAAAAGAAATTCTTTATTTCTGCAAAGAATTTGGCCTTGTCCTGCTTAGTCCAATGCTCTGGAAGTTGACCTATAACAAGATAATTAACTATATCAGCACGCCATGGTATTACTTCCACACTCATTAATTGTTCATTTGGAAATGACTCATTCAAAGGTAAATGTTCTATTGTTGTGTCAAAATGGAGACGGGAAAGATGATCAGCCACAACATTTTCTATTATATTCTTGTCTTTGAATTCTAAGTCAAATTCCTACAAAAGTAGCACCCAACGAATTAGTTTAGTTTTTGCATCTTTCTTTGTGAGAAGATATTTAAGAGCAGCATGAGCTGTAAATATAATTATTTTACAACCAATGAGATAAGATTGAAATTTTTCTAATGCAAATACAACTGCTAGCATTTCTTTTTCAGTGGTTGAATAATTCAACTGTGCATCATTCAATGTCATATTAGCATAGTAAATCACATGGGAAATTCGATCAACTCTTTGTCCTAATACTGCTCCTACTACTTAGTCAGATGCATCACACATAAGCTCAAACGGTAAGTTCTAATTTGGGGGCTGAATGATAGGTGATAATGTCAACAACTGCTTTAGTTTTTCAAATGCCACAAGACATGAATCATCAAAGACAAAAGGTACATCTTTAGCAAGTAAATTGCATAAGGGTCTAAAAACTTTGCTAAAACCTTTAATAAAACGTCTATAAAAACCAACATGCCTAAGGAAAGATCTTACTTCTCTGACTGTTTTAGGTGGAGGAAGATTGGAAATGAGATCCACCTTGGCTTTATCAACCTCAATACCTTTGCTTGAAATGATGTGATTGAGAACGATACCTTGTTTAACCATAAAATGGCATTTTTCCCAATTCAAGACTAAATTCTTCTCGATACATCTCTGCAGAACTAGTGTTAGATGATATAAACATTGATCAAACGAATCTCAAAAAATAGAAAAGTCATCCATAAAAACCTCAAGGAATTATTCAACCATATCATAAAAAATGCTCAACATGCATCGTTGAAATGTAGCAGGTGTATTACATAATCTAAATGGCATTTTCCTATATGCAAAAATACCAAAAGGACAAATGAAGGTAGTCTTCTTTTGATCTTTTGGTGCTATGAGAATCTTATTGTATCCTGAATAGCCATATATAAAGCAATAAAACCCATGACCTGCTAATCTATCAAGCACTTGATCGATAAATGGTAAAGGAAAATGGTCTTTACGTGTGACAGAATTTAACTTTCTATAATCAATACATACACGCCATCTTGTAGTTACTCTAATGGGTACTAATTCATTATCAGCATTGATAACTACTGTAACTCCTGACTTATTAGGAACAACTTGCACAGGACTGACCCATGAACTATCAGAAATGGGGTAAATGATACATGCGTCTAATAGCTTAAGGACTTGATCTGAGTAACAACAACCTCTTTCATGTTAGAATTTAACCGATGTTGCATTTCCCTAGTAGGTTTAGTATTTTCATCGAGGTGAATGTAATGCATGCAATCCACTGGGTTTATACCTTTTATGTCTGCTATGGTCCATCCCAATGCTCCTTTATGCTCTTTTAAAGCATCCAACAACTTACCTTTTTGTTCGTCATTGAGAGAGGAAAAGATGATTACTGACAAAGTGCTTTCTTCTCCCAGGAATGCGTATTCCAAAGTGTTGGGTAATGGCTTGAGCTCGAGTTTTGGTGGTGATTCTGATAATGGGCTGAGTTTCTTTTCTGATGGCACTAGTTATTCAACTCTTGACTTTCATTTATTAGTGTCCATGAATGGTGTTGAGTCAAGTAAGGCGTTGACTTCATCAATTGATCTGTCAATATCAAAATTCAAACCAAAGTGAGTTAAACAAGTTTACAAAGGGTCATCACTAAGGTTTGAAATAAAATTGTTATCAACTAGTGTTTCTATTAAATCCACATCAAGAATTCCATCATCTGCACTATGAGGTTGTTTGGCAATATTAAAGATATTGAGTTCCATGGTCATATTGCCAAAAGACAACTGCATATTTTCAGTTCTGCATTAAATATGTGCATCGACAGTTGCCAAGAAAGGTCGGCCCAGAATAATAGGAATGTGCTTTTTTGAATCCTGCACTGATTGAGTGTCAATTACAATAAAATCAACAGGAAAATAAAACTTGTCTACCTGGATAAGCACATCCTCTACAATACCACGAGGTATTTTTGTGGACCAATTTGCAAGCTGTAACACCACTTGAGTTGGATGTAATTCGCCCAGTCCAAGTTTCACAAATACAGAATAAGGCAATAAATTTACACTAGCTCCTAAATCCAACAAAGTATTCTTAATTGTATGGTTCCCTATACTACATGAGATAGTGGGGGAGCCTCTGAATCTTTGCATTTTAGAGGCATTTTATGTTGGAGCATAGACCTAATATTTTTTGTTAAAAAGACCTTTTCTGAACATGAATATTTCTCTTTTTAGTACAAAGGTCTTTAAGAAACTTGGCATATGATGGCACTTGTTTTATGGCTTCAAGTAAAGGGATGTTAACACTTACTTGTTTGAAGATTTCAAAAATCTCACCTGTGGATTTTCCTTTCTTCCCTTTAGCTCACCTCTGAGGCAATGGAGCTTTAGGAATATATTCTTGTGGGTTGGTTTCCTCTTTCTCCTCTGATGATGATTCCTCAGTGTTCACAGGTACAATCTGAGTTGATTTTGGCATCTCCACTTTGTTGTCGACTTCTTTTCCTTTTCGCAAGGTCATCACTGCTTTGACCTCTCCATGCTGCTGTGGTGAACTAGAACTTACTTCATTTACTGCTTTAGGGTTGGGCACTGGTTGACTTAAGAATTTACTTTTTTCAACGGTTATGGCCAAAGTTTGAACTGAAGAGGCAAGTTGTCCCACCATTTTCTTAAGGCTCGAAACAGATTGAGCTTGGGAGTTGAAGCTCGCTCTCATCTCATTTCGTAATTCATCAATGGTGTGGTTTTGCTGCTTCATCTTAGAGTTAGTAAGATTTCTGACATTTTGGAATGTCTCCTCCTATGGTTTGGGTTGAGAATGGTTTGGATTCTGATTGTATGGTCTAAATGGTGGTTAAAAGGCTTGAGACATTTAAGGAACTGGTTGCATTGGTGGAGGTGGAACTGATGATCCATGTTGTTGGAATCCTTGAAACCATGAAAAATTGGGGTGGTCTCTCCATCCAGGGTTATATGTGTTGGAGTAAGGGTTGTAGTTTGGTGGTTTTCTCATGACACCTATGGTATTGGCTTGATTTGAATATGAGTCATGGCCATGTGGCTCTGTTGATTTAGCAGTCGTCAAAGATGCTATTTGTCGAGCAAGGCCTTCGACCATTTCTTTGACTTCTTTAATTTCTGAGCTTGACTCGCCAATGTTAACCTCATTCACTCCCTTAATTTTTCTGGTATTTCTGAGTGATCGACTCCGTTGTTGAGAATTATTCGATTGTCGCTGGAAAAATTTTCAAATCTCTGATACGCTTTTAGACATTAACTCTCCTCCACTGGTTGCCATTAGCCATTCTTGCATATGTGGCAATAATCCCTCCAAAAAGTATTGGCATTGGTGCCATTTTTCGTATCCATGATGTGAACACTTCAAGAGTAGCCCATTAAATCACTCCTATGCTTCGTAAAACTGTTCGTCGTCTCTTTGAGTAAACTCTGAAATTTCCCTGTTAATAGCATTGATTTTATGAACTGAAAAATATTTATTTAAAAATTTAGTTACCATTTATTCCCATGATATAATGTTATTAGCAGGCAATGTATTAAACCATGAACGAGCTCTATCTTTTAATAAAAATGAGAATAATCTAAGTTTAACATCATCATCTGAAAAATTCTCGTATTTAAAAGTTTGACAAATAGCATGAAAATTATTCAGATGATTATATGTGTCCTCATTTTCTAGGCCATAAAATGTAGGGAGACAGTTTAGCACACTAGGTTTTAATTTAAAACTCCTAACAACTACATTTAGGTACCTTATGCATGATGTACTCAAATTAGCTAAAGGACTAAAATAATCCTTAAATGGCCTTTCTTGTGGTTCTGGTTATTAATTTTGCAAATCCATTTTAAATTTCTTTTGAAAAACAGTGTGTTTGTGCATGCGAAGTGTTTTTTCTAATTCAAGGTCTAAAAGTTCAAGATTAGGTGATAATGACCTTCGACCATGCATGTAAAGAATAAAATAAATGAAAATAAAACAAATAAAAATAAATAGGAGAGAGAAATTATGATACTAACCTTGTGACGTTGTTATAATGAAAATACACTCAATAACTATAATAAAAAGAAATTACGTGAAATAAATATTAACTAAAATTAAAATAAATAACAAAGAAAGATAACAAGATAAATTAAAAAAATTACAAAGAAAAAAATAACATGGAAATTAAATTATACAAATTTAAAGAAGAGAAAAAGAAATAAAATTCTAATCTAATTTCTTTTTATTAGAAGAAAAAAATTAAATTATAAAAAAATTACAAAAAATAAATATTAAGGAAAAAAACTAATTCTACGAATTAAAATACTTACCTCTCCGGTAACGGTGCCAAAAACTTGTTGTGTAAATTTTATTGAACTCGCAAGTACACAATATATTGTAGAATAGATTAATGGCGATGAGTATCGATCCCACGAGGAGGTGGATTTTAATTATGTACAGAATTAATTTTCTTTAATGGGTGAATGAATTTGTGATGAAATTGATATAAACTATGCTTAAATTTAAATTACAATGGCAGGAATTAAATTAAACTGAAATCTATTAAAATGACGTGCTTGGGTATCCGGATCTACATTAACATGGTTCATGGGCTAAATATTTCATATTAATACCAATTAAATCATAAGGGGGATTCCACACCTCATGAACCACGCTCCAATAGATATGGTGTCAAGGGCTTATCTTGCCAAATAATAATAACCTTATACTAAGGTGCCGGTTTAATCAGGGCGGTATCTGGAGAAGACTATTATTATTTGTCGACAAAAAATCAAAACAACCACAAATATTATAGGGGCAGAGAAAGTAAATTTACCAAATTAAGCCCATAGGACATGTTGAGACTTCACCTTCAACCCAAGCTTAAAAAGAAATTAGCTACTCATATTTTAACTAGGGATAAAAAGGAAATTTTATTAAAATACAAAGAAACTACAAAAAGAAGAAGGAATTTCAGAAATCTAAGCTTAAAAATGAATTCAGGGGGTGTCAAATTAGAGGGAGAGAGCCCTTTTTTTACAGATACATTGAGTAAATCGTGATCATTGGATTAAAAACAGTTCGAACACTCAGGATTGCGCCACGTCATCAGTCAACATTCAACAGTCAACGTTTAAACAGTAACGCCATTATTTGTACAGTAACACTATTTGTACAGTAACATCGTTTGAATAGTAAATAATCCCATGTATGCGCATATACCGTACACACGATTTTTGCTCCACTAAAATACTGTCACGTCATCAATCCACAGTACATAAAAAATTTAGTCCAATAAGATCATGACACATCATTGGTCGATGTCATGTCATCGGTCAATGCCACATAAGCAGTCAATACCACATAATTCGTCCAATCAAATATTACTACGTCATAGGTAGTTGTCACATTATCAGTCCGTATATATGAGCGATAATCATAAAAAGATCGTGAAGCGATCAGTATGTTTGAACAAAGATCGTAGTATATGTGAACAGTTAGTTTTTTCCTTTAATGCTCCCCTTAAGGTTTTCGACCGTCCTGAATCCAAATATGATGTCCATTTTGCTGTCTGATCACTCGTTCATTGTGAAACGATCATGATGTCCCTAAAATACATAAAATACATAATTATAATAAAACACATATAATTAAATAACAAAATATTTAAATAAATAAAAGTAACAATGTTAGTGAGACTTAAAGTGTAAAATGACGATTTTCTCCTTTATAAATATACACTTTCTAACACTCAACAATAAGCAATGACATAAAAGATAACGTAATAAGAGATGTTGTAGAGATATTAGGATTCTAAAAGTTACTAAAATTTAATAGAGAAATAAATCTCCACTATTAATCAAATGTTATGGTATCAAAATTCTAGCCATCCATTGGCCTTAGAAAATCCTATAAATACCCCCTAACCCTTTCATTTTTCATAAGCCCTAGAAATCCAATCCCTTTCTATTCTAAGCCAAAGTATCATTAATAGAGAAATTCTCAAGTTAGAAAGAAAGGTTTAGGGGAATCAATGAAAAAAGGTAAGTAACACTTCACATCAACTGCAATGTAAGGACAATATACTTAAATTAGCTTTGAATGATAATTCTTTTATGCTAAGTTTAGTTTTAAGTAATCTTTTATCTGATGATTATTATTATGGTGCAACTGATTATTATCTAACTTTTACATGGCTAACTATACTACCTACATTATGATATTGTCTTAATCATCCTCATATGGACAACTATGCCGCTTATAATGTGATGCTTTGCTACTTACTTAATTGTATGGTTAGCTATACCGCCTCATATGTGATACTTTTATTTTATTATGCCATGGTTGGCTATGCTACCTATATTGTGATCTTTTCTTACTTACTTGATGGTATGGTTGGTTATGCTATCTAATATGGGATGCTTCTATTTTTTTTATGCCATGTTTGGCTCTACTGTCTAAGATATAATGTTCATTATTTACGCTTTACATGATTGGTCTTACCACCTATATTATAATTCTATTTATTTAATTTTCATATGGATGGTGTTGTCGCTTGCATTAAATGTTGTTATCTTAAAATAATTTCATATTTTGCCTTTATCATGTATCTAGAAAATTTACATATTATGACATAAGTTGCATTGGGCACATGTATTTTATAGATGATTTCATAAAGAAAATGTTTAATGAATTTTGATAAAAAAGGTTGTTGTAGTACTAGGTGGTAAAAGTTTACAAAGATAGCAAGCCCTCTAAGCCAACAAAAAAAGATCTTTTAGGGACGGTGATACGCAATACCTAAGAGATCAATTAATTAGGCCCAAGACATGTTGTTGAGTGCTAGCTTTATATTACAACAAACTTAGGGCCCTAATACAGTTCTTTACATTTGTAACTTTCATTTAAAAGATTTAGCACTCATTTCATTTAGTCATCTATGTGCATAGTAGGTAATACATGCATCAAGTGTTAACTTTTGGGCATTAGTTCATGTAGTCCTTGCATTACAAGAAATTGAGGAGTAGAGCAAGTTAACGCCAAGTCCCAGCCAAGGCGAACTGTATATGGACATAATCGACCTTAGGTTATAGAACAAGCTCAATGGTATTTCTATCTAAGTATAAATACTATAAGTTTATTTAGCTACAGAGTTAGTTTTAAGATATGTTACTAAGAAATCTCTATATTTTCAAAATTTTTTGTGTAATAAAATTTTTTGTGTAACAAACCTTTTATTTTCTATATTTATGAAATGTTTATTTAAAAATTTATATCTATACTAAAAGTGTTGAATGTCCCATCTGTTTTAATCACTTTAGTTACAATTATAAACATAGGGTATTACAACTTCATTATAAAATGCAGAGATTGTTTAGTAACATATCTTATAACCAATAACTTATAGTATTTATGTTTAGATATAAATACAGTTGAGTCAATTCTGTAACCCACTGTCTATTGCGTTCATATGCACTTCGTCTTGGTTAGGACTTAACGTCAGCTTGCCTTACTCCTTGATTCTTATAATTAAGAACTATATGAGCTAATGCCCCATAAGTTAACACTTGATGCAAATATTACCTACTATGCACACGAATGACTAAATGAAATGAGTGTTAAATCTTTTAAATGAAACTTAGAAATATAAAGAACTATGTCAGGGCCCTAGGTTTATTGTATTACAAGGCTAATGTTGAGTGCTAGAAAATGTATATTTATAAAAGAGAAAATTATCATTTTACACTTCAAGTTCCACTAACTTTCTTACTTTTTTTAATGTTCACATACATAGTACTGTTTGGATGACACTGTTCACATATATAGTACTGTTTACAGTATTGTTCATGATATTGTTCATAAATATTGTACGATGATATGGCACCGACCAATGACATGGCAGTATTTGATTGGATGGATGATGTGACTTTGACTATTTATGTGGCGTTGATTGATGATGTGGCCTTGACTGGAGATGTGTCACAATCCTATTAGACTAAAATGTGTATGTACTATTGACTAATGACGAGGTAATATGTTAGTGGATAAGAAAAACGTGCGTTTGGTACATGTATATACACGGGATGATAGCCTTGATGATGTGTTCAATCCAATCAAAACTTACCACGTGGCACAATATTGTGCGTCCAAATTATTTTAATCTGATGGCCATGATTTATTCCTTGTATTTATAAAAGGAGGGCTCCCCCGCTAATCTGACACCCTTAAGTTTATTTTTTAGCTCTATTTTTTCTAATTCTTTCTCCATCTTGTATTTTTTACATATTTTGATAAAATTCTTATTTTACCTCTAATTCAAATATGAGTTGCTAATTTTCTTTCAAACTTGGGTTGAAGGTGAAGTCTCAACCTATTTTATGGACTTATTTTAATAGATTTATTTTCTCTTCCCCTCTAATTTATATGGATGTTTAGACTTTTTATTGACAGACAATAATAATATAGTTATTACTGTTTTGTACGATAAGCCCTTAGTACCATATTAATTAGAAAGCGATTCATGAGGAGTGGATATCCCTCTCATGATTTAATTAATACTAATAAGGAATATTAAGTCCAGTGTATTTTAATGCAGATCCAGATACCTAAAGTGTCTTATTATAAGAGTTGCTGCTTTAATTTATTCGTAATATTTTTAATGTTAAGATTATTTAAGTTAATTTCACCACAATTCAACCACTCATTTAGAAAATTAATTCAATACATAATTAAAATCTACTTACTCGTGAGATCGACACTCGTCACTATTAATTTATTTTACAATAAATTCGTGCACTTGTAAGTTCAATAAAATTTGCACAAGTTTTTTACGTTGTTGTTGGAGAGATAAGTTATTTTAATTTGTTAAATTATTTTTTTTGTGTTCTTGTATCTTGTTTTCCTTATAAAAAATAATTCTATCATTTAATTTTTGTAATTTAAATTTTTATAATTCAATTTTTTTGTAATTTCTTTAAATTTCTGAAACTTAATTTTTAAGTTATTTTCCTTGGTAATTCTTTTTCATTTTATCTTGCTAATTTATTCGTGGAATTAATTCATAAAATTAATTTTTTTAGTAATTTTTTTATTTATTTTCTTTTAAATTATAATTAAAATATTAAAAATATTAAAAAATATTAAAAAATAAATCTGCAATTCCTATAATTAATTTATTTTCTTTTTCTCTTCTTTATATTTCTGTAATTTAATTTTTACATTATTTTTTATTGTAATTTTTCAATTATCTTGTTATTTTATTTAATCCATTTCTTGTATTTTTTAACACTTAAGTTTATTTTCATAGTAAAGTGGTAACAGCGTAATAAGGTCACAATTACCTAATCCTAAGCCTATAGATTTAGAATTGAAAAAAAAACACTTTATACACACAAACACATTATAATTAAAGAAAAAATTGAAATGGATTTACAACAAAAATCACCACAGGAGATGCCATTTAACGACTACTTCAGTCCTTTAACTAACTTAAGCATATCGTGTATACGATACTTAAATGTAGCTGCTAAGAGTTTTAAATTAAAACTTAGTATGCTAAATTGTCTTCAAATATTTTATGGCCTAGAAAATAAGGATCCATATAATCATCTAAATGATTTTATATTGTTTGTCAAACTTTTAAATATGATAATTTTTCAGATAATGATGTTAAATTAAGATTATTTCCATTTTTATTAAAGGATATAGCTTATTTATGGTTTAATACATTGTCTACTAATAACATTAAATCATGGGAACAAATGATAATAAAATTTTTGAATAAATACTTCCCAATGCATAAAACCAATTCTATTCATAGAAAAATTTTAAAGTTCACCTAGAGAGAAGAAGAGTAATTTTTCAAAACATGGAGCAATTCAACAGGTTACTCTTGAAGTGTCCATATCATAGGTACGAGAAATGATACCAGTGCTAATACTTTTTGGAGGAATTATTGCTAAATATGAAAGAATGACTAATGGCAACAAGTAGAGAGAGCTAATGTCAAAAAGTGCATCAGAGATTTGGGATTTCTTTCAGTAACAAGCGAATAATTTCCAACAACGGAGTCAGTCACTTAAGAACAATAGAAGAATTAAAGGTGTGAATGAGGTGCACATTGACGAGTTAAGTCTAAAAATGAAAGAAGTCAAAGAAATGATTGAAGGACTTTCCCGATAAATAACATTTTTAACAACTGTTAAATCAATAAAGCCACATGACCATGACTCATACCCAGATCAAGCCAATGCCATATGTGTTATGAGAAAGCCATCAAATTATAATCCTTACTCCAATACTTATAATCCTGGATAAAAAGACCATCTCAATTTTTCATGGTCTTAAGGACTCCAACAGAAAGGACCAGTAACTCCATCTCCACTAACGCAACCAATTTCTCAAGTGCTCAAGCCTCTCAGCTACTATTTAGACCTTACAATTAAAACTCAAACTATTCTCAACCCAGACGATCGGGGATGCATTTTAGAATTTTAAGAATTCTATTCACTTTATAATCAAGCAACAAACCACACCATTGATAGACTACCAAATGAGATGAAAGCAAGTTTTAACTCACAGACTTAATTGGTTTCAAACCTCGAGAAAATGGTGGGCTAACTTGCCTCTTCAGTTCAAACTTTGGCAATGACTATTGAGAAAGGTAAATTCCCCAATTAACCAGTGTCGAACCCTAAAGAAGTCCATGAAGCGAGTTCTATTTCACCCCAACAGTATAGAGAGGTTAAAGTTGTCATGGCCCTACGAGAAGAAAAAGAAGTTAACAATAAAGTGGAGATGCTAATGACAAAGAGAATTGAAATTGTACCTGCAAATGCTAAGGGCCCATCATCAGAAGAAAAAAGAAGAAACTAACCCATAAAAGTATGTTCTTAAAACTCTATTTCCCTAGAGGTTAGCTAAAGCAAAAAAGGAAAAATCCACAAGTGAGATTTTTTTAATTTTCAAATAGGTAAGTGTTAACATTCCTTTGCTTGATTCTATTAAACAAGTGTCATCTTACACCAAGTTTCTTAAATATATTTGTACTAAAAAAAGAAACATCATGTTCAAAAGAAGCCATTTTTAATAGAAAATTTAATTATATAGTCCAACATAAAATTTCTCTAAAATGCAAAAACTCAGGTTTCTCCACAATCTCATGTAATATAGAAAACCACACAATTGAGAATATTTTGTTAGACTTAGGAGCTAGTGTTAATCTATTTTCTAACTCAGTATTTATGGAACTTGGACTGGGAGAATTACACCCAATTCCAGTGGTGTTACAACTTGCAGATCAATCCATAAAAATATCTATTGGTATTGTAGAGAACGTGCTTATCCAAGTAGATAAATTCTATTTTCTAGTTGATTTTATTATAATTCTCTATAATGTTATTGGTTTACTATTTTCTAAGAAACAGTTCACTATTTTCTTTTAGGACCAGTTTTCCATTTATCCTTAAATAATCGGTTTGTTATTGAGTTATTAACGGCTATTAGTTTATTCTCAAAAAGGTATTCTACGCTTAAAAGCATTATATGATTTAAGTATTTTAATTTGGTTCTAGACTTCTTCAAACTAAATCAATTAAAATGTGTTTGTTATCATTAAAGTCAACATTATAAAAGAACATATATGTTAACATGGTCACGAGTCCTGCATCTATGATGCATAGAACTAAAATGAACATGAAAACAAACTAATTATAGACATCGTCTTGAAAAGATAATTTGAATATTGGCAAAATTACTCTATAAAGACTAGCATATAAAAACTACTTGAAAATATATTGGTTATAGTGATGGGTCTTGAATTGATGATATGAACAAAGGCCGAAGTACTCTGTAATGCCCAGAAATAAAATGGACTTGAAAAACAATTGATTATAATCATTGGTCTTCAATGTGGATGATTTGAATAGCAGCAAACGCACTTTATGAAGCATAGTATCAATAGCAACCTGAAAATAGACTAACTATAGTCATGGATCCGAAATGGATAATTTGAAGAGAAGCAAAAGTACTCTATGATAAATAGCATTAAAATGAACATGAAATTATACTAATTTAGTCACATATCTTGAATGTACTATTTGAACAGAAGCTAAGGTGTAGTAAAATGAACATGAAAATATACTTATTACAGTCATATATATCTTGAATGGATAATATGAACAGAATCAAAAGTACTCTTTAAGCTTAGTACTAAAATCTGCATCAAAGTAAATTGACTATAGTCATAAGTCTTGGATGAATTATTTGAAGATAAGTAAAGGTATTCTTTGAAGCCTAGTATAAAAAACAACCTGAAAATAGGCTAATTATAGTCATCCGATTTGAATGAATGATTTAAACTAAAGGAAAAGTAAACTATTAAACCTAATATGAAAAACAACCTGACAATAGACTGATCATAGTCACGAAACTTGAATGAATAATTTAAACTGAAGTAAAAGTATTCTATGAAGCCTAGCATGAAAAACTATCTGAAAATAAGCTAATTATAGTCGTGGTTCTTAAGTGGCAAAGTACTCTATGAAGCCTAGTTTAAAAAACAAACCAAAAATAAAACTCATTATAGTGATGGGTCTTGAATAGTTAATTTGACAGAGGCAAAAGAATGAAGACCTATATTAAAATTAACCTGAAAAGAAATTGATTATTGTTATGGGCCTTTAATGGATGATTTAAATAATAGAAGTATATTTTATAAAGCCTATTACTAATGATGAATCTTACCTAATATGAATCCTATCACTGGGAAATTACTGGATGTTTGTACAATGACCATATTGAGACCCCATGTTCGAGCCTTTGTCAAAGGTCTTTATTATCTCCTTTTCACAAAATTTAAAATAGCTGTAGGCTCATTTTTCCGAGTCGTGCTGAATAACGCTTGGAAAGCACCGTAGGCGTCTGAGTTTACATTTCCCATCAATTCCATTTATTTTTTCGAGGGCCTTTCTTTATTACTTTCTGTTTGCACATTAGAATGGCATATTATATGGCCGATAGACGTACGTACCATCTAAACAGACCGACGTTATCAACTGTTAACTACAAGTGGTCACCATAGTGCAAAAGTGCCGGTTTCTAACAAGGGGAAGAAACAAGTGGATAGGCCAGGTTTAACACGAGCAATATTTAATTATGCATAATCAAGCAACAAAAACTCGCCTTGCCCGTATGTTTTGTTGCGCACAATCTATTGCTCCCCCTTTGCACGGCTGGAATTACTCTCATGCCTACCGTATAAAAAAGTACCCCATTGGCTTTTACACCAACAAAGATGCACACAAGACAGATTCTGCCTGCCACATGCATTGTAATTCTTCTCGCAACTTAGCCATATACGAATTGAGTTGGTTTAATGAATTGATAAATTTGTTCCATTAAAGGATCAAACTATGGTTCGATTTTCCTCAATTTCACATAAGGATCAAACTATTTGCTTAGCTTTCTACAAACCAAACTCCATAATTTGGGAATACTATTTACACTAAGACACATTTAGAATGATCTTATTCCTCAACAAAGTAAATATACTCCACATATTACGGAAGGTCAACCTCCTTGATTTCTTTAGCATCTATTCTTCATGATAGAGATACAGGCCGAGACCAAACCGAGCACATGCTTTGCAGAAAGCTATTTCCTCAGCAGCAGCAACTGGATCTATGATGTGGCTGTCAGTGGATGATACTGTTCCAGTTGCCTCGCGGTGTGCCTACAACAGTGACATGATACCAAAAATTATAGCTTATTATAATAAGCAAAGCTTAGCTTTTTCTTTTCAAATCTCTTTTTCCTTCAGTAATAAACTCATTTTTACAGTAATAAACAATATGAATATAATTACATGCACCAATATGATGCACTCACGTGATTACTTCATATTATTCAATACATTATAAATCTACACCAAACTAAAACAGAAAAGTTCATATTTTCACATTTGGCGACCTCACATTTTATTTGCTTGAAAAATCAGTTTCTCATGTCATTTCTGATGACATCAAACTCTTACAACTCAAAGAGACACATTATCAAAGAAGAGCAGTTATAGAGCTGAAATATCAGACAAGACTTCTCAAAGAGTGCACATCATGCAGATATTCGTCACTCCAGAGTCAAAAAGGCTTTGCTGTCAGGTTGATATTAAAACGGTACCAGATGCATTAACAAATATAGATGGTGGTGTGATTCACATAGAGCAGCAGTTTCTTATGAGACAATAGCATCCACCTGCCAAGTATCTTTTAGTTGGGCAGATGATAAAATAACTTCAAAAATTACACTGTTGTAGAAGAAAAACAGTTAATTTGTTACTTGTAATGATTATTTCATATACTCAATCAGATAATGAGATTGCAATGCGATAAATAGTCCATCCCAGATTTACGACCACATATCATTTATATGCACATTTTAACTTAAGAACATTAAAAAAATAAATAAAATAAAATAAAATAAACATACATTTAACCCATAACGCGATAAATGAGTAGAAATATATTTACACAAAAATAATAACAATAATAATCTTTGTTCTGTTCCTAACTGGATAGAGACAGAATAAAAAATAAAATCTCGAGAATAGTCTTTTTGGAGAAAGAAAAATGTAAAATTCATCTGCTTTAACCCAAATTTGCCATAGATGGCAGAGCATTGGATATACACTCAGTGACAATGGAAGTCTGGTGAATTATCTAGAATTTGAAACAATTACAACGGCAATTTCAACTCGGGGGAATACATAAATTTTGAGATTGGATTAGCATGTAGGTTGTTAGTAAGAAAATCTAAGTAGGGTGGATATTATGGCCCCTTGTCTTAGTTGGGGTCATAAGGGTGAATAGTACCTAGTAGGGAGATTAAAGATTAGATTCCAAATTGACAACGCAATAAAGTAGCAACAAGATTGTTAACCTAAAGGTTATAGAAACCTTGATTTTGATGATAACAAACCACATGTCAAGAGTAAAATAAAAAAAAAAAAAAAAAACATATTCTTTCAATCTAACTAGCCATTGAAGGACAGAAATCATCCATGTGAGATTAAGTTCAACGCATTCATGGATATGCGTCAAAGATATGTGATCTTTCTAGTCACATTTCTTATAAAGCTTATAGTAGCTTAGGTGATCTTTCGTCATTTTTCTTATAAGGTAGTATGAGTAAATGTGAACATGAGTAAATATGCAAAAGCTCAACTTATTATCATGATTATGGCATTTAAATCTACCATTGTTTTCATAATTATAAAGTTTCTACACCAGAAGAAAAAGAGAAATTAAGTGTTTCCACCAAAACATTTGCTTTCTCTATGGGCTAATTAGAAGAGTGAAATCATGAAATCATACAAGTATTGCTGAAATTCCGAAAAGATCTTTTATAAAGTGGAGGGCCAAATTGTAAAATCTTAAAAATTGAAAAATCAGAATTAGTGATCATCCGCCTCCCAATTAGCAGTCATCTGTTAACGATGTATTACATTCTATCTTTGAAATGGCTATCTGCTTATTTTTTTTAGCAGTGATCCATTTAGGCTTCCAAATCCCTTCAACAGTAAGATGCCATGTCAGCAAGCAACTATCCACTTCAAAGTTATTGGCAATCCAATTGCACACAGAATGTCCTATTTTGAGAGAGCAATGGCTAGTTGCTTGATCCATTAAAATCGATTTCATAACTTTTGCCAAGCTAAAACATATCATTCTAAGCATACTTGAGCTTTCACTAGCTATTACATACATTGATTCATTATTGAACTATAACTTGCAAATACACTCTTCTGAGTAGTTTGATCCTGTAAGAATCATTTCTATTTGCAAGAGTGAAAAGTTGTGTGGGAAATAATTAGGTAAAGAGGTGGGATCATCTCAAAATTGTAAAGGCTCAATGACACCATTAAAGTCAATTGTATGCATTTTGAAGCCTTAGGATATAAGGCTTGGTTATTAGAATTCTCAAGCTTGAACCACCTGGAAATATAGACGTAAGTAGGTTTGCCAAACCACGTAAAACTCATTGTCTTCATTTTCTCTACCCCTATCTCTTTATACCAATTGCTGTAACTATTATTGTTGGTTTTTGGTGGTTGGAGTGGTAGGTATGTGATTATTATCGAAGAAACTTTTAGAAACCCCAATTCACCACTTCTTGGGTTGTTTGCTTAGAATTACAAAGTCAGATAAGGTCGTAAACATATTTTACTTCAAAAAAATTGTAATGTTGCAGGGACTGAACTAAGGGAAAAGAAATCTGAAGTTTGAAAGTTGCCATGGACTAGAATCAACTAATTCTCGGGGTTTGATGCTAGAATTGGATATTATCTATCAACAAAGGAATGTCCACACAGCTGCTAAAAGAATGCATGACAGAAAAAGGATTTAAAAAAAAAAAAAAAAAAACTATGAGCTCAAAATTTTTACATGGAAATATGAATGTTTGAACTGACATGTTCTATCTGTTTTAGAAAACATGGGAATGGAGATGATAGGATGAGTTTCATGAAACAATGTCAATCCTTGCATTTGGGTCCAACAAATCTTCTCCCAAAATCACTAAATTTTAAAACCCTTAACATGTCAGATAACTAGCTTCCAGAGTGTAGACTTCAAATAGCAGCCACATTGAAACTGTTTTGAAATATTTCATTGTGATTAACACCAAATGAATATTAATGGTTGGACATAATCAACTACGAGAAAAGGCATGAGGAATACTATCTATGATTTCCAAACGCAAGACAGCCTATAAAAAAAAATAATGAACAAAAAAATTTGAAGATTGCAACTAAATTGATAAATTATAAAAGAAACAAAGAAAATCACCTCTCCATCAGATCCTCTTAAGGTGACTCGGTAAACTACAGTGACATTTCCGTTCTCAGAGAATATCACATCACGTACTTCCCCACACCAACCTGCCAAAAAAAAAAAAAAGAAATCAAATTAATAAAAGAATTAATTTCACTAAAAAAATTAACAATAATTAATTAATTAGTTAGGTTAAGAGAAAGCCAACAGACCAGGGGCATAGAAACTCAACATCCTGTTGGCATTATACCTACGAAGAAAGAGGATCGGATCAGATCAGATCATCAAATTAACGAACAGACTGAAAAGATAAATAGAACTGAAAATAAAATTACCAGGAAATGAAAGTGGAGGAAGTATTATCAGAAGGATTTATGATGTTATCGGGAATCCTCTTGTTGAGATCACGAAGGATCTCAACCAGTGGGCGAGTCATGTAAGATGAGTTTGCCGAAGAAAATGACTTCTCCAGCGGCACCACATAATTTGAATTCGGCACTCCCTTATTCTTATCATTATTATTTGCAGTGTTACTGCTGTGGCTACTGCAATACACAAGGCCGACGGATCCGGTTCTCCGGCTGAGTCTCAACTCATTATTGTAATTGCTACTGCGCCAATACCAAAACGCACATGATGATTTTGGAACAAACAAATTAGTAGCCGCCGTAGCAGCAGCTGCGTTGATCAACCATGCCATGATACTGGATTTGCTGCCTCCGTCCCCGCTCTTGTGCCGCTGCAATTGTTTTAACAGCTGTACTGCTGTACCAACTCAAATTTTGGACCTACACACACCTACCCACTCAATTCTAAGATGGGTAGCTTTTATTTATATCTCCCTTGAGTATGACGTGTTTTTTTAAGTAGAAATGATTGATGACGTAATTGGCAATTTTTGCCTTTTTGGATGTTTGGCATGGGTTGGCAAAATCCCCAACGTTTCGATTCGGTTCAATTTAGATTCGGACTAAACCAATTGGTTTTCATTAATCATAACCTCAATTTTGGTTTGATTTGTTTTTTAACTTTGAATTGTAAATTTCTTTTAATTTTTAATTTTTAATTTTAAACCAATTTTTTTAATTTTTATAGTCAAATTAAACTTATAATGAAGAAGAATAATTATTTTATCTATCTTATTAGTAAATGAGGATATAAGATTATTTTTCATAATTGTCACTTTCCTTTTGAAGCATCAATTATTTTTTTTAGATGTTTTGATAAATTTCAACCTAACTCAATATGAACTTTAACCTAATCTTTATTTCTATTAGATTTAATTATTGACTAACATTAATTTTAAAATATAATGATAAGCACTTTAATTCAATTTGATTTTTTTTAAATAAGGACAATTTTGATGTACCCCTCATAAAATGATAGTTTTTAAATTGTCCTCTACTATTAAAAATATTAAGTTGCCCCAATAATTATTAACTTTGATGATTGACTAACATTAACTTGCTAACGTACAGAATTATCATTTTTTAACAATTTTGTTAACTAATGATATTAACTTCCAAAAAACTCTATTTAAATGTATAAATAATAAAATAAAAATATAGTTTTAGTTGGCACAACTGTGTGTGCTAAGGTTATCTGTGAGGTACAATTTTCTTACTTAGATATAGCGTAATTAACCTTAAGCTAACAAGCTCTTTTAAGCATTTATAATAATAATAATAATAAAGTACAATAATATAATAACATAATAATAATATAGTAAAATATAATAATTAATTTTAAAATAATGATGACATAAGCATGACTAAGTGATAATTTAATAAGAGATATTATAGAGATATTAGAAATTCTAAAAATTTATAAGATATTTATAAAAAAATAAATTTCCATCACTTGTCAAGTGTTATGGTGATAAAATCCTAGCATTCTAGAAATTACTAAGATATTTATAGAGAGATAAATTTTTACTATTAATCAAGTGCTATGGTAGTAAAATCTTAACCATCCATAGGTCTTAGGAAATCCTATAAAAACCCCTAACCCTTTCATTTTCCAAAAATCCAAAAAATTCAATTTCTTTTCATTCTAAACGAAAGCATCATTAATAGAGAAATTTTCAAGTCAGGAAGAAAGATTTGAAGAAATCAAGAAAAAAAAGTAACACTTCACTTTAACTGTAATGTAAGGACAATATACTTAAATTAGATCAAAATAATAATTCTTGTATGCTAAGTTTAGTTTTAAATAATCTTTTATCTTATGATTATAATAATAATAATAATAATATTACTATAATAATAAAATAATTATTATTATTATTATTATTACTATAGTGTAATTTGTAACGCCAAAAAAAAAAAGAAGATCCATTATAGAATTTGAACTTTTACTAAATTTTATAGAGGTCTTTTAATCCTTATTAGAAAGAGATATTAAGTTATTATTAAGGGTTAATTATAAGTTAGTTTTTACAAAAAGGGTTATTTCTCCTTAATCTCATTCCCTATAAATTTATCTTTTATTCCCTTTTTTCAGTTTATAAAAATGTTTGTAGAATATTACATCATCGGTTTAACTCTTAATCTAAAACTTGGAATGAAGTGGAAAATCATAATATTATGTCATCAGTTAAAATTCTTCGAACATGTTCTGTTCGGTTAAGGTTATGCAAAGATAGTTTCGAACTTGTTGAGAAATAAATAGTTTTGAAAATATTTTCGATTACGGATTCTTTTGAAAATTTTATATGAGGTACCTATGGATGTCCAGAATATCTTTGTAGAATATTATATCATTCCAAGTTTTAGATTAAGAGTTAAAATGAAGTGGAAAACCATATTCCTAGAATAAGTTATTGATAGTCATACTTGGTATTTGTTTAAGGTGTTGGAGGTGCTTGAGCCTCTTAAAACTTAGAGATTATTAATTCGAATTCTTTTATTGAGGTAAGTAACTTCATTCCTAGTATACTGGATATGTTTAAGTATTTTGATATTATTATAAGAATTTTTATACTATTTAGAAATTAAAGAATTTTCGTAGCAAAATCAATTTATAAAAATGTTTCCAAATATGAATTCTTTTAATAAAATATTTTATAAACGTCTTTTAATATGTAAATTATTTTGGTGACATGACTTCTTATTATAATTTTATCTGTAAATCAGTTTGCAAGCCTAAATTATTTTTATGGACTTTTCTGAATCTGATACGAATGTTTGGTATTTATGTATGATTTTAGTTATTGATGATTATAAGATTCTTAATGTTTTGGCTCATTGTCCATAGTCATTTTGATTCTGATTCTGATCGTAATATACGATATATCTGTCTGAATCAGTATTGGGTATATGTTTTGAATGTGCACACAATATTTTGATTCTGTCTAGACCTAGTCACCGGGACTATATGTGACATTATGTGACATGAGCTAACTTTTCGTTTTCTTTACAAGTAAATATGATTTATCTTCATAAAAAATTCTATTTTTGATGTTTTGAATTCTTACAGATTTGCGTTAACTAATTGAAATATGTTATTTTATCATGATATATAGTTTTTATGAAATTTATGAATTTAGTAAATATGTTTTGCTCAAAGAAGACTTGTAATATTTTTGGGTATCGATAGGCCTAGTGTGTTAGGAATGGCCTTACTTACCGTGTTGACAACCCACCCCTTATTATTACTTTTTGCAGATTAAGTTCTATTGAAAGGTATGCCTAGCCTTGGAGTTAGAGATTTTTATTTCTGATCGTTATTTAAATAAGAAGAAGAATAACTCATGTTTCTTTTTAGTTTATTTCGACCATAAATTTGTAATTTAGATTTTGAGACTTGTTATTTTTATGTCTTTAGAGAGATCATTTAGCGTTGGATGTATGAACTTGGGAATTATTCTTATAAGCATTTGAGGTATTTCAGTTTGGAATTTTATGAGTAGAGATTATATTTTGTGAGTAACCTCATTTTCTCACGTGCTCTGCACGTGTTTGATTTGGGATGTTACAGTGTAATTGGTTATTATCTAATCTCTACATGACTGGCTATATCGTCTATATTATGATTTCATCTTAATCATCCTCATATGGTTGACTATGCCACCCATAATGTGATATTTTACTATTTACTTAATTGTATGGTTAACTATGCTGCCTATAATGTAATACTTTGCTACTCACTTGATTGTATATTTAGTTATGTCGTCTAATAGATGATACTTTTATTATGCCATGGCCGGCTCTGTCACCTAAAATATAATATTTGTTGTTTATTCCTTACATGATCACCCCTACCGCTTATATTATAATTCTATTTCTTTAATTTCTATATAAACGGCACTGCTGCCTATGTTAAATATTGTTGTTTTAAAATAGTTTTATGTTTTTCCTTTATTATGCATCTAGAAAATTTACTTGTTATGATATAAGTTGCATTAGGCACATGCATTTCATGAATTATTTCATAAAGAATATTTTTTAAGGATTTTTTTCAAATAGGTTATTATACTACCAGATGACAAAGTTTACAAAGAAGGCAAGCCCTCTAAGCTAAGTAAAAGAAGAGTTTTTAGGGACAGTGATATGTAATACCCAAGAGATTGGCTAACAAATCAATTAAGGAGTAGGACAAGCTAATGCCAAGTCTCAATCAAGGCGAAGTACACATGAAAATAACCAGACCTTAGGTTATAAAATGGGCTTAATTGTGTTTCTATCCAAGCATCAATATTATAGTTAATTTAGCTATAGAGTTGATTTTAAGATATGTTACAAAGGAATTTTTACATTTTGTAATAAAGTTTTTGTGTAACAAACCTTTAATGTTCTATATTTATAAATGCTTATTTTGAAATTTTTATCTACACTACAAGTGTTGAATGTTCTACATATTTTTATTCACTCTAATTGCAATTATAAACATGAGGTGTTACACTATCAAGAATCTGGATTGCTAAATAGAATGCCACAAAGGTTAGCTACTCCTTTGATAAGTCGAAAGTTCTTTTCAAAAACAAGTTGAGAAAATCCTTTCTGATGATATTAACTCAAAGATGTTAAAAGATATGTTCAAAGAATATAAAAGAGTATTTATATAAGGTGACTAATTTTAATTTAAAATCTGGAATTACATAGGCCTTAGCCTATACAACCACTTGATCTTAAATAGATCTATAACTTGGGCATATGATGTCAAATTTAGGCACACAATATATGGTTTCAAAGCTCTTGAGTAAAGAATACAACTATAGTTTTAGAATTGCTTTTCTAGCTCTTCTTCTACTTCCAAAATCATTTTTTTTATAATGTTCACCATCTCGTTAGCTCGAATCAAGTATACGAAGGATGGTTCTTTCTTTTTCAAGCCCATCTTGAATATTGGTCTCTTACGAATTAAATTTAAATTGAATTGTTCAAAGTAGCTTAAATGAATCCTTGCATTGCTTTCTTGATCTTCTTTGCTCGTGCTCTCATAATTAGCCCTTTCGAAACAAGCAACAAATTTTTAATGCTCTGAACACTTTTGATCACATCATTGTCATGGCTATGGCAAGCATGACTGTTAGCCTAATAGGTTATAAATATTATGATTTTGATGATAACAAACATATGCATTAAAGTATTTTATTTTGTATTTCACAAGTTCATTAGTTTTGAAGGATAATAAATCAAGTGGAATCAAGTGAAATCAAGTTCAAGACACTCAACGGACAACGGCGGCTCAACGGATAATTTATTGCGATAATTTCTTGTAAAGCCGGTATGGTTTAATTTATGCTTGGATTAGCATTTGTGAAGCTTAATTTTATGTTAATAAAATAATTATTTTTCAAGTTAAATACTTTTATGTTTATGAGATAAAATATTTTATGGATTAAAGTAATTTGGATAAAAATAAAAATGTTTTAAATTTCGGAGTTGGACTTATTTGCTAAAATCTAAAACATTTGGGCTTTATTGTAACTTATAATAGATTGTGGGCTTAAGTGAAAAGTTTTGAAAACTTTAAAGATTATGGTGATTTAGCTAAAACTCAAAAAGGACTTATTTAAAAAGATTTTCTTTAGTTTGGGCCACACTGTAATTTCAGATGTTTTTAGGAATTAAATAATAATTAAAATTTATGAGATTGAGTCTTTTTAAAAAGTTTTATAACGTTTTGGGTTATAACATAATTTAAATAAGTTTTAAGGTAAAATTGTAATTTCGTGAACAATATTACTGTAGCAAAATTCAAAATTAACGGTAACTTCACTGTTACGAGCGGAGAGCCGGTTAAATTAAGCGGTAGCCGCTTGAGCACTAGAATTTGATAATAACGACTAGTTTTCAAGCTTTAACTATAAAAACTCAACTCCAACTTCATTTCAAAATTTCTGACAAGCAAAAACAAGTTTGTAAAACATATATTGAGCTTCCATATTGCAAATCACAATAGATTAAATCATTCTTGAGGCATTATTTGTTAATCTACTCTTATAGAGAGTGTCTTGTTATAATTTCTATTTTGTATTGTATTAAGAGTGTTCAAGTGAGGGAAACACTTGGGGTAAAGAGATTAGAGTGATAATCTCTTGATTGTAAAGGTCCATTGACACTTTGGAAGTCAATTGTAAACATTTAAAGTCTTGGGAGGTTTGGATAGTGAAATCCTCAAGTTCGGTTGGCTTGGAGGCGTGGACGTAGGCGGGGATTGCCGAACCACGTAAAAAATTGATGTGTTTGCATTCTCTTCCCTTACTCATTTATTTTGCAAGCATTACCTAATTTATTATATTTGATTTAATTCCTGTAAAACTTAATTTTTTGTTTGTATTAAGGCATTAGATTGAATTATTTGTAAAATAAATTTTAATAACCCAATTCACCCCCCTCTTAGGTTACTTATTTGTATTTCAATGACATTGGTTGCCTTAACCATATGGGTGCGTTGGCCATGTGAAGGTATGGGTTCCCATGACAATCTACAAATTGAGTGAATCCATGAGTGATATTGAGTGTCTATTTAGTATAACTTATTTAATAGTCATAAAGACTTATTTACTTTGATAATTTTTTATTATAATTTTTGTTATTGTTGGTTATTCTTCTAATAGAGCTTTTAAAGCTTAAATAAGCTATTTTGTCTTTACTTGCAA
Source organism: Aegle marmelos (assembly GCA_030449875.1). Classification (NCBI taxonomy): domain Eukaryota; kingdom Viridiplantae; phylum Streptophyta; class Magnoliopsida; order Sapindales; family Rutaceae; genus Aegle; species Aegle marmelos. Next base: position 216,166 of record JASUUL010000013.1, read on the forward strand.
AAACTAAAATTTTGAGCTTTTAGAAGTATAAGTTGAAAAGCTTTTTAAAAAATTAAAATATCTAAAATATTCTTCACTTATTTAACAATCTTATTTTATTCTTTTTTATAACATAACTTTAAAAAGTTTATATATTAAAATAATTTCATAAATGTTTAATAAAATTTCTTATTGACAACCAAATAACTAAATTTTTTTAACAAAATCTCTAGTTATAAAAACTCTACTAACAAAAACTCTACTTGAATAAGCTTTACTTAAAGAGATGTACCAAATGAAACCTGACTCTGTGAGTTCAATTCTTGTTAATTCATTAGCTTGAAATAGTGTCCTTATCTTACATTGCCAAGTAAGGAGCCTTATACAAACCCAACATACTTTGTCTCTAAAAAATGATTCCTTCAACTTCCATCCTTTTCAATAAATTTCTTGAAAATATTTATTAACCTCCATGCAAGTTTGTAAGCCATTATGCTGCAACAACCTAAAATAAATTATTTTCAAAGAGATTTTCTTCACCAGCTGCATCTCGATTAAAAAACCTTGCAAGTTGTTCTGTAATTTCATCTTTAAATCATCGTTTTAAATGTGAGCCAATCTGTAGATGTACTTATTCCATCGATTTGGTTCCCACGGTTGCATGCGACCATGGTTTTGGCTACCATGGCCACTCACAACCAACAATTTGGTGCCATGGCCATGCACGGCCGAGGGTTTGGTATTGATGGGTAGAAAATAATTTTTTTAAAAGAATTTGTTTGCATACTATAAATATTTTAAATATATATGTGTGTTTTGAAAAACTTAGAAAGAATTGGCTACTAAAAATTTAGTCCACACAAAGTTTTAATCTTTTTTATTAATTGAGTATTAGGGTAATTTACAAATCCTATTTAATCTTTTGGCCATCGAAAATAAAAGAGAGAGTGTGTGTGTTTTTTTGGAGATAACATGATGTTTTTAAAATAAGGGGCAATGAAAATCGTCACTTTATGAGAGGGGTAATTAACACTATAAAGAAAAAGCCAATTGAACTTTTAAAAATCCATTTTGAGTCTAAGCTAATCAATCTAGCAAGACTTGAACTAATTCAATATAAACCAAGTTAATAATTAGAATTGCTCGAGTATAATTTAGATTTTAGCTTGGTTTGATTTAGTTTGTAGTTCGAAATAAGTGGAAAAAATTCTAAATCTAACTCGAATCCATAAAGATTTGGCACATCCAAAGCTGGCTGATATACGAATTCGCATCATATTTACAAACAAATGATCAACAACCTGTGTAATCATATCTTGTAAGTGATAATACAAGTATAAATTATTGTATAAATTTATTTTATATAAATTGATGTAGTATTCATTCATTAGTTGAATAAAAATAATTAAAACAAATCACGTGGGCTAAGAATATCTAATTTAACCAATTAAATTATGTCACATTAATTTATTAAAAAAAATTATATAAGAATTTATATCTATATTATTACTCTATCTTGTCCTTCTATCTTCAAGTCACATTTAATGCATTTGTGAAAGCGGAATCAAAGTCAAAGTTATTATGATGGCTCTTCTCACAACATCAAGCTGAAACCCCTCAATTGCAAGCCAAATTCGCAATCACAATTCTTTAAGATTAACGTAACGTATGCTCCTTTTTCTACGATCTTTTGTTTTTGTTCTTGGGCTAAACATTTAAAAGCCCGATTTTCTTTATTAAAAAATTCCATTCATCAAAAAGCTTTATATATAAATATAAGGAAATTATCTCAACACTATTTTTATTCTGTTATATATATATTTAATTACTACAAAATTTTAACATATTTTTTAGATTTAAACTTCTATTAATCAATCACTTTGGTACTAAAAATAACCATTTTACCCCTATATAAATTAAAAGATTACTTCATTCTATAAAATTTTGAAAAATAAAAAATTATATTTACATAATACCCCTAATCAATAAAACAAATAAATCTCTAAATCTAAGATGATAATATTTAAATGAAATTATAATTATAAAAAAATTAAACACTTGTAATTATAATTTCATATAATTTTTGTTATTAAATCAAGTACAACAAAGTTTACAAAAATTAGCATGGAGAGAAAAACTCCCTATAATTGTTGTAAACTTCCTTATAGTTAATATTATGAAACTTCCTTGTACAAATTAAATGGAATTATGATTACAAAAAATTAACATGATAATTTTTAAAAGAAATTATAATTATAAAAAATTAACATATTAGATTTAAGATTTATTTATTTTATTAAATTTAGGGTATTCATGTAATTATTTTTTAAAATTTTGTACAATGAAATAATTTTTTTTTTTATTTAGAGGTACAATAGTTATTTTTAATTTTAAAGTGATTTATTGATATAATCTCAAAAACAAAAGCGATGTAGAGATAATTTCTCATAAATATACACACACATATGCACACTATATTAGAAACTAATGTTTGATGCTTCAGTTAAGTTTTCTAGAAATATATTTATTTTTGTATGGATGCATTGTTAAAGGATATGATAAATGATTTTTATTTATCTTTGACTATAAGTGCATGAGCATATTTTAGTGAAAAGAAGTATAAATTTAAAGGATGTTTAAAATATTTGTTTAAAATGCCATCTCTAGATATGGAGATGAGTATAAAAATATAGCTATAGATATTTAGTTGTACAAATGTAGTATAGAGATAAAATTGAGATAAAGGAATTTGGGGTCCACCGAGGAGACATAGGCTTTGGGTTATGTGCTTCGATGCTTTTGTCATCTGTAGATTACTTTATACATGTTATCGATATGATGAGATATATGAGATATATGTGATTAGTTTACCCATTCTATCTCTTGGTATGACAGTACACTTTCAATTTGTCATTCCATCGCTTGTGTAAGATTCAGACATGATAAGATTATTACTGTAGGTACTTATTTATTGACAGTATAGAATCATATATGCATGATCTTCTTTCGTATGATTTTCATGATTGTTATGTACAACATCATGTATTCATTGTTAGAGCTACTTGCTTGGTTTAAAGTTAAAATATTTTACATCTTTTTATATATAGTTTGATGAAACTATATATTGTAATAATTTGATTATTTTTAAGTAAATTTATTTTCAAAATCTCTTATTGACTCATTGAATTTTATATTTACCCTATTTTACTATATTCCCCTTTTCTCCCCTCCCAAAAGATTGTAGGTACATCAATTAACCTAACAATTATAGTTATTGTGTTTTGGCACGTGATGGTGCTAGGAGAAATGTATTATATTATTAGTGGGTTTTGATTATCTCATTTTGGACTGTATAACTATATTATGATTTAATTATTATGAATTTTTAATATATGTTGGCATCATATGTAGTATACTTTTCATATACTTTTAAGATCTTAGTTGAAATTTGGATAAGATCATGTAAGTCTATTATTTACTATGATGAGTGACATTTTGATTGAGGAGATTAATAAATGAAGTTGGTTATATATTAATTATTTTGGGAGTGCCTATTTTACAGATTTGTAGGTTAGAAATGTAAAAAATATGGGGGAAAATATCGAAATTTCAACAAAATCCTTATTGATAAGGTTATCTAATAATGTTAGATGAAATTAAAAAGACTTACCCTCAAAGTTCAGGGTAGGTCGTTTCATTTAGCTTCATGAAGTCCAGTGCTAGTTGAAGTACGATATGCATAAGGGCAACAACATTGAATCTAATGATTACTGGCAACATTGTTATTTGTTTCCATCGCCTAATCACAAAATCCCACATTTTGTTTCGCTCCATCCGGATTTAGATATTCAAAAATCAACATGTAATTTACAATTTAAATATTTAAAAACATCAATACAAATACATACTCAATTATAGGTGCACCAGGATCTGGATCTAATTTGGTCATGCCAACTACAGCTTTTTGGATAGATTATGATTTTTAATATTTGGATTTTAAAATTTTAATATTTATTTGTTATTAAAACTGTCAAACCAAACCACATTATTAAATCATTTGGTTTTGACTAACTTAAACCACATAGAAATTCAAAACCATGAAAAAGATAAAACTAAAACAGCTCAAGATTTCAATTCAGTGTAGTTTGGTTCAAGATTAATCAAAATGTCGAATCCTATTTTGATGTACTATAATACCACTAATTTGTATTAATAAATAATATATTAAGGACGTTGATATTTTGGTATTTATTGAAGGGTATTTCTCTCTTATTTTTGTGAATCTATGATGACAGATAAACCACAGAGAGAGAAAGTTTGGCTTATTCAATTGTCTTGGTTTTTGCAATAACCTGACAGAACTTGAAAATTTTCTAATATCCTTTCACATTACTTCCATCACTATTGAATAAGGGAGTTACAACTAGAAAACTAAATAATTAGCAAGTATAATTGTAACAACAGAATGATATAAATTCTAATCCAATACTAGCTTATTGGACTCAACCACTCGACTTACTCTCAACTAAAGAGAAATAAAATAAAAGACACAAAAGTAGACATGCAACAACTCCTCCGTCTTAAAAGGACCCTTGTCCTTAAGCCAAATTCTGAAAATTGCTTTTGAATTACTTTTATATTTTCCCACGTAGCCTCGCGACAACCCTTGCCAATGGATGAGAATTTTCCTCTTCCTTCTACTGGTTCAAGTATCAAAAATTAGTTTTGGCATTGGGCACAATGACTCAACATCAACAACAGTGATTGGCAACTAAGTTTGAACCAATAACAATTTTCCTCTTCCTTCTACGATCAAGCATCAAAAATTGTTTATGGCATTCGGCACAATGATTCAACATCAACCACAATGATTGGCAACTAAGTTTGCACCAATAGCTTTTCTCTAATCCTTATTGGCAACTTAGAAACATGGAAAACAAGATGAATTTGAGATTCATTTGGTAGATCTAACTTGTATGCCACATTTCCAATTCTTTTAAGGACCTGAAACGGGCCATTGTATAGAGAAGCTAACTTCATGTTTTATCTAGTTGAATTGATGCTTGTAGGTATGGCTGAAGCGTTAAATAAACCCAATCCCCTTCTTTAAATTCACTATCTTTGTGGTGGAAATCATACACCCTCTTTATAGGTGATTGGGCTTCTTTATATATTGCACACAAATTACTGATAATTTGATCATGAGTTCTAGACTCTTTCCCAACTGCATCAACCTTATCCACGCTTCAAATATAACTCAACAATGCCGGAGGTGGCCATCCTAAACAATTTTAAAATGAGTTGTTTTAATTGTTGAGTGCACACTTGTATTATAACACTACTCTGCCCAAGATCACCACTTACTCCTCTTTTTTTGTCTGGGTCCAGCAAAACACATAACTACATCTCCGTTGTACGTTTTACTCGCTCACTTTGCCATTAGATTGAGGGTGCTCTGCTAAATTGAAATTAAAATTAGTACCATTTAACTTGAATGATTTAGACTAAGATATACTGGTGTAGTGTTTTTGTCACAAACAATTGCCTTCGACATTCCTTGAAGCTTAAAAGACATTATCAAAGACAATTTGTCCAACTCCATTAGCTATGGAAGGTAAAGGGATCTAATCTGATTTGTTTAATTTGTCTAATCCGCACCTAAAAATTCAATCCGTAGATTAGTGGATTAGATTGGATTAAAAATTCTAAAATCCATAGCTAATAGATTGGATATGGATTTACTTCTTTAAATATGCAAAAATTCACTAATCTGTAAAAAAAATAATTTATTTAAAATTTATAAACATAACATTACTACTAACTAATAATAAATGCGTTAAAATATAATTACATTAACAACATATTATATCATATTTGATAATAATATAAAATAAAAAAAGAGGAAGAATGTCAGTTTTCTCTCTATTATTATCAATATATACTATTTACTCTCTGTTATGTTTATAATAGCTAATAATCTTCCTGATAGTATAAGTTTATAATATTATCCTTATTTTTAAATTCATAAAATATTTATATTTATTATAAATTAAATAAATCATATGAATAGAAACTAAATAAAAAGTTAAGTATTAAAAATAAAAATATATGTTTTGATGTGAAAAAAATTAATAATAACTTTTGTATTTTTTATTTTGTAAACATTTTCTTATAATAAATATTATAATACTTTAAAATTAAATGTAATACAAGATGAATATTTTATTATTTATTTTATAATAATTTATTCTATTTATCATTCAAGTTTTCTTATAATAATTTTTATCATTTTATAATAATTTTTTACATATTTATTATAAGAAAATGTTTATAACGTAAGTGCAAGAAAAATATTTTATTATTAATTTTTTTACATCAAAACATATAGTTCTTTTTTTTAATAGTTAATTTTTTATTTTAATTTTTGTTCATGCATTTTTTTAATTTATAATAAATATGAATAAAAGTGATTTTGGAAGTAATAATAATATTATAAATTTGTATTGTTAAGAAAGTTATTGGCTATTATAAAAATAGCAATAGGCAAATAAACCCATTAATTGAGCTTAAGTTGCTTAATAAACCCATTAAGCACTTCTTTGAATTTTTTTGCTTAAGCTCTTGTGATGGATACGATGGAGATTTGAATAGGATCTGAATATATCTCATCCCACGTGCTTTTAACAGATTTATCCTCAATCTCATCAACACCTTTCTACTTTTACAAAGCTCATTACTTCCAAATTTACCAATTAATTTATTTTTAGGAGTAGATAAGCTTTAAAGGACCATTTCCTGTTCGGCCACCTTAAAACTCATATACAACTTAACAAAATCCCATAAAACAGGATCAAGTATACGTAAACATTGTGTACCAAATATAATACCATATACTTATAATGGTAACAGATAGATATAGATCAACAAAAATAGGCACACCAAATTTAAATCGACTTTAGTGCACAAACTAGAGCTTGATGTTTTTTCACCTGAAGCAACCATAACTTCGAATCGCCCTTTGTTGTTTAGTTGGAGGGTTACTTTCGGCACCAGTTTTTCACTTATAAACTTATGAGTGCTTCCTGAGTCAATACAAACTTGAAAAAGTCTAATCAATTTTGCCTTACTCCCATAGTCTTAACTGCAGTTATTCCCACAATAGCATTAAAAGAAATTTCTGGAATTGCTTTATTAGATTCTTGTTGAGTCTTATCATCATCTATTGTTTTGTCCCCGTCCTTTTCCTTATTACAAACCTCAATCAAGAGCAGTTTCTTACATCGATGCCCAAGTATATAAACTTCTCATTGCAATTGTAATATAACTATTTTGCATGATGATCTTGGATTTCAGGTGTAGAAATTTGTCGAATAGGACAATTTGGAATACCTAATACTTTTTTTTTTTTTTAATTCCAGCATTCCTTTTGAATTCCCCAACTGACGGAATCTTCTGTTGCGATAAACGTTGAGCTTTATATAGACCTACAACACCAATTGTGTCTGTAAAGGTTGCAGGTTGCAGCTCTTATAGACTCCTTTAACCCACTAAAAAAGCAGCAGAATTGGTGTGCTTGATCAAGGTGGCGTACTTTCGGTAACAGCTTTCATATGACCAGTTGCCAGTTGTTGTAGCTTAGCCAAATCATTATAGAAATCTTGAAACTAATTAGGATCCAATTATGCGTCTAATACATCTCTAAATGCATGCCAATTCACATCTCCCCTCTCATTTTAATTGTCTACTACCAAACTTGAGCTTCCCCTCTAGATGAATTGATACACTTATGACTCGACCTTATTCATGGGTATGATAAAATTCAAAGTATTCTACTCTACAGGCTCAACTTGTTGTATTCTCTTCACCTTGGAAACGTGGAAAATTCAATTTGATAAATTTGGCTTGATAAGGCTGTGGCAATCCACCTTGACAAGCTTCATTGGAATGGCTACCCCACTCTTCTTGTCGATGGAGTAGAGCCACAACTTCTTCTTCGTCACGAGCTTGAATAGATTTCATTAATTTTTTCAAATAGTTCCTCCAGCTTTTCTATAATTTGTTGTTGTCTAGTGCACAAAAAACCCACTTCATTCTCCTACTTCTCAACTTTAGAGTCCATGCCCTGTCTCTGATATCGCTGTGGTACATATCAAGGGGCATAAGGGCGTTTTTCTTTTGTTTTTGCAAATCTATGATGACAGATAAACCACGAAGAAATTTTGGCTTATAACGGAGCCTTGGCCTCTGTAAGAATCAAATAGAACTTGACTAGAACACCAAATAATTAGCAAGTAAAATCATAACAACGTAACGATATAAATACTAATCTTATACTAGCTTATTGGACTCAAGAACTCTTGAGTTGTCCAACCAAAGGGAAATAAAATAAAAAAAACAAAAGTAGAACAGTAACATATTTCCACCTACCATTTTTATAAACCACTCCCCTCTAAGATATAATTATAAAAAAATCAATTTTTTTTTATTTGAATAAAGAAGAAGTTTGAAGATTTAATGAAATAAAATTTGCCTACGTTGCAACAATTGTAATGTATCACATTTTTTTTTTGTCTCCATTATAAAATGCTATTGGATATAAAGCGACTCCATCAAATGATCTAAATGACTTAGTGGATGATGAGTATATAATTTATACATCTTTTACCCTTTAATTATATAATTGTTAGCTATTTTTATTTGTTATTTTTAATTAATTGAATTATTTTATTGAATAGAGAATTAATTGGAGATTATAGAGGAAAAGTGCATAAGGAATAACAATTGGATAGTATTGGAGATTAAATCAATTTATGGAAGCAATTAAGTAAACGTGCATGAAATTCAATCCGAAGAAACTGAAGCTAATCAATTAAATCACCCAAGCTTGTGCAAACAAAGAAGAAGTTTATGGCTAAAGGGGGCAGTAGATTAAACAAAGCTTATAATTAAGCCTTTGAATTGAAAGTCAAAATAGAATAAGGGAAACAAATCAATAGTTTGAGGCTTTTGATTATTTTCAAATACGTGGCAGGCTTTAGACTTTAACTTGTAGGAGTTGGTTTAGTGATTAGAATATTCTCATAATAGGATTCGGTCAATAATTACATGGTTTTGGGCATTATAAAAAGATAAGCTACAAACAGAAACAAAAAAGAGAGGAGAGAGAGAGAGAGAGAAACATTCGACCAAGAAAAGAGAAAAGCTGCAGCAATTTAATATTCTCATGATTGGTTTTATTTTTTATTTTTTTACTCCCAATTTAAGTATATGTAGTTATTTTTATTATTTAATTAATTCCTTACATTTATGTTTTAATATTTATAGTTTTTGTTTCACATGATTAGTTAGATATTATTAAATCTTTCTTTTATTAATTTGTAATGCATTATTAATTATTAAGATTAATATTTAACTAAATCTATATTTAGATTTATGAAATTTATATATGATTATCTCTAATTATGTGTCTTTCGTTAAACTATTTACATAAAGTGCTTAGAAAAACTTTGACTTTTATTATTCAATATGTTTACATAAAATACTTAAATATTATACTACTAAACCAAAAAAGAACTTATACAAAATTAATTTTAATTAGACTTAATTTGTATATCATGACATATAATTAATAATTAAATTATTACTAGTTGAATAGTAGTGAATTATGAAACCTTAGTAATTTTTGTGTTATTGAATTCTCCTTTACTTTAATTATTTTCTTAGTTTAATTAGTTTAATTTCTCTTAAAAACTCAATTTACTCAACTAGGTTAGAATTGATATTAATTTTATATTTAAATTAAAATTTTCAATTTATAATAATGCATGTGGGTTCGACCTTATTACAATTACTCTATTTTAAATTCATGTGATTGCAAGTATATTAAAATTTTTTCACAATAGTGGACAAGTAAACTAGCCGGTTGCTAAATGAGACTATAAAATCCTAAGTTAATATATAAAGATACAAATGTAGATCGATATTCATTATGTTTTGAGAGGGCATCATCGACTTCTTATTCACTTCGGTTTGAAGCCAAATTGCAAATGACAACATCTCAAATCCATTTTCTTCTTCTAGCAAATTTAATGTTTTCGAACATACAGATCAGGAAAAATGCTTTACAACTGATAAAATCTTAACATCCTCCGAGTAACAAAAACAATTATCTATCGAACATGCATATTCCAATTATACCACATCAAAATAAGTCCAAGCCTTCGACAAATTGATAGAAAATTTGCCATTTACTATTGTAGATTTTTTTTTAACTCAATTAAATTCATTAACAAGAATCCACTAAGACCATTCCAAGAAATTGCAAGTATAATAAAGTGGAACCAAGTTTCAAATTTCTAAGAAAAAATTGCCACTCGCAAGGCAGAAACTTATTAAAATTGCATTCATCATTCTCATAACAATGTCCATCAAAAGCACAAATAAATAGTAATAATCAAGGCAATAATCTAGTAAAGGTCACTCGTAACTACTAACACAAGCCACTTCTCCTTGGTTAGCATTGCACACCAACTGTAAAACCCTAATTTTACTATTTAGGTAACAAGGTAAAATTAAAGTGAAACTGCATTTTATTATCATTCTCATTGTTAAAACTTATAAGAAAATAATCAATAATAATTATTCTAAACCTCCAAAAGATTATAAATAAATTGTGAAATAACATATCTTTAAATAATTATCATCCTAAAGGAAACTAAATTGTTCATATGGAATCAACATAACATTAATCCCCAATAGAACAATGCTCTTATTCTTCATCCTAAGACTATGATTTCATTTCATCTAACTTTATTTGCTAAAATATGTGGTAACGAGGAGTGAACCGTCAATTTAGTAAGTAAATTGATGTATAATACTAAAAACCTAAAAAAATAACATTGATTGAATTTCTTAGTGAGACATAATAACAGATAAGAGAAATTACCTTTGTAAATCATCTTTTAGCAAAACTAAATCATAAAATCATAAAATCATTTAAATTCCTTAAACATAATAATAGCGTTTGAAACATATAAAATATATATAGTTAGCTCATGTCATATAGTATTACTGTAAACCCGGTGACTCGGTCATATAATATTATTTAGTCAGCCTGGGAATCATTAACACATCATATATGCACATAATCTGACTAACATTTCGTAACATAATATAACATGACATAACATTACTATGAACAATGAGTCAAAATATTTAAAACTATCCTTGAACTTATAATCATTTGTAAACTTTAGTAAATTACATTTAAATATTTGATAACTATTTCAAAGTATTTGAGTTAAAAAAATTTGATCAAAATTTTCATTTTAAAGACAATTTATTAAATAGATTTTTAGTAAATAAAGTTTTGTGATAAATAATTTTAAAGAATAATTTTACTAAATAAAATATTGAAATAGACTAAATAAATCAATTTTATATACTTTTCATTCAACATAATAAATACTTCAAAATGAAAGTAATTTATTACTAAAATATATATATTACGCATGAATTTACTTATCTTGATCTCAACAATAAAGAAAAGAGCAGTAACCTCAATCACATGCTCACCTCGTCCTAAAGCATCAAGACATATTTTTATCAATATCATTACTCATTCTAACCTTGATATAAATCTAACATAATCAAGTCTAATCATAAGTACTAAACCATCAAAGCTAGTCTAAATTTGACCATCCTATATAAGCTGATTTTTACTAAGCTAATCATACGTTAGAAAATTGTAAACTCAAGGAAATGAAATTATAAACATGTATAGCATTTCACATAAAATTCAAAAAGAAGAATAAAAGTCAAAATATAATGTAAAAAAAGAATTTTATATGTAATTCTCAACACTGTCTAGCAATGATAAAAACAAAGATAGTTGAATTGGAAATTTATAAAATATCTAATAGAACTCATAAAAATTAGATCACTTGATTTTACAACATTGGAAACATCAAGAAAAAGCATATCAAATTCCTAGAATTTTTAAAGATGTAAAACTATTTTAAATGAATTTATATTGAGAGACTACCAAACCTATCTAGGAACTTTCAGGTTCATGTTTTATATTTCAAAAATTTATAAATTAATGCCAACCCAATAAAAATTTAAATGATAGAGAATTCATATTATTATAAGAATATAATTTTTATAGGCTATTTTAAAGTCTTTTAACAGCTTAAACTAATTTTTGTATCAGCAATCGTAATTCTGGAAAGCAGTTTCCAAAACTGTAGCAGCCCTAGATAATGATTTTTAATAATTTTTATACTCAACCAAAAATTATGAAATTAAACATGCAATACATAGACATAAAAAAGATTAAATGTAAAAATCAACATAATTTTCAGATATCATTTGCATAGTTAAATAAAATCGCGAAATTAGACATACCGTTGAAAACTAGAATTTTCCACCACCACTATTCTAAATTCAAAAATTTAGAATAAATTGATTTCTTAGAATCTCTTTACGCAAAATATATCATTGAAAACCTTAGGATGTCTAATTTAGTATTTTAAAAACTCTCATGCAGAATTCAATAAAAAATAAACAGAAGATAGTAATAAAATCACAATATTTATACCTTATAACACCTAGCTAATATAAAGAAAACAATTCATGTAATTTTTATCAAACAAATGAGATTAGAAAATATGTATTAGAGAAGATAATTACCTCAAAGCTTATTCAAATATATCTAAACAAAAAACCCTAGAATTCTTTACTTATGATACGGTTATTATGTTAAAGGATTTTAATGTAGGGGAGAGAAAAAGAGTTTAGGTTTTATAAAAATTCTTTTTTTAAAAAAATAGACAAATAGATAAATCAAGAAGTTGTACTTTATCTCAAATCATTTTAATTAAAACGGTAATTACACCATCATTAACCTCTTTTTCAACGTCTTGTTTTCTTCTTTGGAGGCTAATGGCTGTGTGCACAATCAAATGGACTTAAAATTATGAATTAAATACGCAGGGAATAAATGCTCTTTTAGTTTTCTCATTCCAGCCTTTATGGGTGGCCATTAAACGAACTTCTACTCTCACTATGTACATCAGTGAAGTGCTCATTAATCTCATCGACGGATGGCGCTTTAATTTGTGGATTCTGCTTGCTCACAACACCAATCTGTAAAAGATGAAGGAAGCATGAAATGGTCACATAAGCTGACAAAATTCAGAAAACGCTTATGAAGGCTTTATAATATTAACATTATCTGCTCTTTTATTGCTTAAAGTACTAATATATGCAATAGTTGATTAATGTTTTGCACACTGATGCAGCCATGACATATAATTGCAACAACAACAACAACAACAACAACAAAAACAACAACAACAATAACAACAATAATAATAATCATACCCATTCAGTGGCAGCACTTTCGCTGCATCAGCTAGCAAAGCTAATTAAGAGGACACCTTCATATCATCTACACTTGTAGCAACCAACTGAAATAAACGTAAAAAAAATTTAAAAAAGAAAATCATTACTTTAACCTTAATCTTGAAAACCTTCATTTCCTCTTGCACAACTGATTGTAGGGTGGAAATTGCAAGCAGTCAACTGCTCGTCGATCTCCTCAATGGATAACACTCTGAATTCTAGATTCCCTTTGCTCACCATGCCAACCTATGCAAGATGGAAGCATTAAATACTCACACAAGCTGACAAACTCGAAACACCCTTACTAAGAATCCATAATATTAATTTTATATGCTATCTTATTGCATGAACTTCTAAAAATTCAAAGACTTGTATAATGTTCTATGGAGTGATATATCCACACCATATAAAAGCAAAAAATAAAAAAAACTGTAACAACATCATTGCCGTCATATAAACTCCATCAATTTATCGATGGTCACTGACCAACTCATATCTCAGTTGCCTTAAATTCTTGTTGCTGAACTACTTCATGTCCAAAATTGTAGTCTATACATCAAAGAGGAATAAGCATATCAGACTCTAGAAAAAGAATTGTTCCTAACAAATAAACACTTGTTTATGATGTAAATCACTCATGGTCCATGAAGCTCTAAAAGGAAATTTAATTATTTTCATTAACAGACCGCCTGATTTACCAATCATAAAATCATTTGAATGGGGATCATTCCGAAATCCTCTCAACATGCGTGCTTGTAAAAGCAAGCAAGTCATGTTTACATCAACCAAGTGCAGTCAAACAACAGAACTAAGTTAAATTCATACACCAATATCCTTGATACACAATTAGACATCAGAAGAGCAATTAAAAAAAAAAAAACAGGCAAAAAACAACACGTCGTGGAACTAAGACCTTATCAATTACCGCCATAAACAAATGATCATTCTTTATTTTTTTTCTCCTAGAAATTAATTGAGTCCTTGTTACCAATCTCACCTTCTCACATTCTAACAAATCAACATAATCGGCTCTCCCCATCTAATTACGACTATTAAATCTTTAAAACAAAATTAAATAGTTTTTAAAAAAGTTTAAGAATTACTTGTTGCATCCACTTCTATGGCATATCAACAGATCAAATAGACGTAATAATCCCTCTCTTTTCAGATATGGCTAATTCCTAAACTTTCAGTATCATGAAATATAGGTTGCATTTGACTGCTACATTTAGAAATTCGACATTGGATTAATACCTGTGATAGCCAGTATTCATATACAAATCATCAGAATCTTCCCGCCTCCCAAAAAATTGCAATTGTCTTCTTTCAATTTCGGTGTCTCCTAATTATTTCTCAAATGAAAATCACTTCAACCTACTGTATTAATAAAATCGCCATCCAATTCATATGGCTTACATCCCAAGTTGAAGCATAGGTAAATCATCAAAGTCTTTTCCCTCTTGTAAAATTGTGATTGTCTTATTTCAATTTCGATGCCTCTGTATCATTTCTTAAGCACAATCAGTTGAACTCTAAATCTTTTTTTTCCCCTACATTGTTACTATTCTTTTTTCCCGATCATATTTTTCAAATGGATGGTTCCCTACCATCAATTAGATATATACGAAACCGGACTCAATGGTTCCTAGTGTATACTTTATTTATGCATTGACTCATCTTGACCGTTAGATGAACATACCTTGTATCCAACAATATTTTTAGAACTGCGATAGAAAGTATAGTATGTTGCAACTGTTCCAATATAGGCGGACCAATTAAGTAAATACCTAAACTATTAAATACAAGAGTTCATGTTCTTTACAAAGTTTAGTTGTTTATATTATTATAATAAAATGGTCAAATAAAACTTATCTTAATGCAACCTTAATAATCAAATACAATTAAGTGGAAAAAATTATAAGAAGGATAAAATATATTAATGATCTATATATTTTTTTGTTCATTTCTAAATTTCAATGTGAATCTATTAAAAATATTTTCTGAAATCACGGTGAATTTACAAAATAAGTGGAAAACCCTATTTTAGAAGGTTTATTTTGGTTGCCTCTAATAAATTAATTATTTTAGAATACCCTCAAATTATTATAAATCTTACTTGCCCTGATTTTATACTTTGAAGGATGAGAATTTTAATGCAGACCTAAGAGAATTGACGGATGTAATCCAATATATCTGACTTGCCCTGATTTTATAGTTTGAAGAATCAGGATTCTAATGCAGACCTAAGAAAATTGACAGATGTAATCCAATATTTTTGTTGCTTTCGAGTCTTGTCAACCCGCCATTGTCACATTGTGCTTTGGGTTTTCAATCTAATATAAAATTCTTGTGGGGAATTAGCTTGAAATTATGATTTGCATTCTCCATGCAATTGGATCAGGCCTTCGAGCCGAAAAGGACTACAGAAACGAATACAGACGACATGCCACATATCAGTGGGTGAAATAGAGGAAGAAGAGTGAAGAAAGAAAAAGGAGACGGTTCGTAGCGATTTTCCCATTGTTCTAATCTTGCATTATATTTTAAAAATTTTGATATTTTTGCAGTACCCATTTTTTTACCTTTCAATAAAACAATAAACACCGCGAAATTCACAATTGATTTCAATTATTTATGCTATTCACCACAACAAACAATAACTTATCAAGTGGTCAAATTTAATTCTATTATTATGCACTTAAGTATTCAAACATAGAATTGGACTGATATTCAATCAATCAATTAATCAATCCCATCCATGAAATACCAAAGAAGGCCTCGGTTCGGGTAACACGAGAAATTTGTAGACTGTCTACGGTTGAAAAGAAAAAGGAGATGATAAGCGAGGGAAGGAAGCAAGAGACCTCATTTGCAACTGAAATAAGAATTTTATACAAATAACAAGACGAGATACGTCTGGCCACAAATCACCAATAATGCTATGTTTATAAGAAGAAAGAAAGAAACTTGACACTACTGCACACATAAAACTCCTCTCTTCTTTCCATGTATAAACACTAAGTTCACATGCTAATGTAAGATTCCACTCCCAAAATTGCAAAATACAAGTGAAAGCTCAGGAGTTGAATAAAACCATGTCATTATCCTCCTTGTTAGAAACTTGATATTAAAGTTACTAAAATGTACAGGTACAAGCTCAGAAGTGATACATGAAACATAAGCACCATGAAACAGTTCTGTTGCGTGTTGGCGAAAGACTAAAATCATCTAATCATGTTGGAACCGCCGTCATCTGTCACTCTGACAGTATTAGTAATATGTAATGTCAATTTACAGTTTATTCCAACAAAGCCTAGTTCCTACCTTACCCAGCTTTCTGAAGAAAATCAACTCCACTTCTCTACGGAGGGCTTCCACATCCATTGCATAATCTCTTTGATATTCCTCTAGCATTACTTCCTGCAGCTGCAGCCTCAACCTCTCCAAGGCAGTATCCAAACCACAAAAGTCCTTTAAAACTAGTGCTTCAGTTGTCCTGAGCTGCAGAATATTCTTAATTGCCGCAAGGGCCTACAACACAATTAGAATGAAATGTGTGCTATCAGCCAAATTTGAAACTATTCTCATGATTTATATTTCATGAGCCTAATATTGGCATAGGCAGTATCTAAATATCCTAATATTATAGGCAGCCACTTGCAGTTCTTTTTGAAAGGGGGGAAAAAAAAGCACTGAAATTAATATACACGTATTCAGCAACAATACAGCACCATAAACAATGGACAGACAAGTGCAGAACACTAAACCACAGAAAACAATGTGTAGAAACACCTTTTCCTGTATATCAAGATCAGCTGATGCTGTTAGATCAACCACAGACTTCAAGAAGAAGCGATCGCGGAACAAAGGCTGCTCAGCTTTATGTATATTTTCCAATTGACATTTGGCCAGATCACCAACCAGAGACACCGCTTTTCTGTGGAGTCTGATATCAAAGCTTGAGTTACCCAATATGTCCTGAAAACAATTGTCGTCAGTTGAAATTGCCAGGGATACATATATATGAATTTAAACGCTCTGTTTCATTCTCTACTCTGCAGTCACCTGAAGCATCAAATCTCCAGCTTCTGTGTAAAACATTTCCTGACCAGCTAAATTATTTCGGATCAATGCTGAAACAGTATATAATGCTTTGACTGCTTCCTCTACAAAACTGGATTTAACCATCTTCATTAGCTTTGACAATGCCCCAAGCTCCAAGACCTGTGACACGGAAGTGGTAAATCACTTTTTAATAACCACAACCAGCTTAAATACAAAACGTGAAATCCTCCATAAAACGAATAGACAAACATATTCTAATTGCAAAGACAATAAAATATCAACGATTAACTTCATTGACAAAATGTTAAATATTGACGACTAAAATCCACCTCTATAAATTGAAGGAAAATAAAATAAAAAATAAGAATGAACCTGCTTCTGAACTAATGGATTATTTTGACTTGCTTTCCCAAGAATCCATGCAGAAATTTTCCTTACATCCGTATCACGGTGATTAAGTTGTCCTACAAGAACAGAAAGGCCCCCAAGTTTGCCCAGATCTGGGGAAAAAAATAGATACGATAAGTGAGCCATTTACTCCACCAAATAAGCAAAATTAACATGATTACACCTGATATACCATCTTCTAAGTTTGTGGTATACCAATGACCGCAGCTATTTAAGTTTCAAAACCATATACCAATTTCCAGAGAAAGATCAATGGAATCCACAAGAAGTAAGATCCAGAGAAATTTCAGATGCTGCAGTGAACCATCAAACATAGCATCCCAAGAGCACAGGATACCACAGCAATATGTTGCAACAGAACTACTTAAATAGTAAATTAAAGGCCTAAGTGCAGATCCATGAAACCATCATGCGAATTGGAGAGTTTTTGTCCCACTAGCATAAAATGAGAAAATGAAAGCAAACCATTAGCATTATCTATGGGCTCGACAAGTATCAAAAGTTCTTGTAGTGCACGCTGGCTATCTTCTAAAGACAGAGTTGAATTATTCAAGTCATCTATTGCAATTTGCATCAATTGCACATCTGATGGCATTTTCAGCTTCTCCATAAGTTCCTGTATTAGCACCACAACCATAATCAAACATCTTAAACATATGCTACCAACAGGCAGAAAATGACAAACAAAAGCACTTGTAAACTTTTACCGATATGTTCTTAAAAGGTAAAAAAAAGAAATCCCAGATTATGCACAAATATAGTGGATTAAATCATCTTATATGCATCCCCATAAATCAATAGTTCAAAGCCATAAGCCCTTTCACTTTATGCACCCTCTTGTCTCTATTCTTCTGATTGTAACTGAAGCTGCTCGAATATGCAAGTTTATTTCTTTCACTATCAGACAGTTTAAACAATAACTAATGCCAACAACAAATTTACAATCAAGTTCCAGAAAGAGGAATGCATATGTCCTAGAAAAGTTTGAAGAAGCAAGAACACCAAGTAAGTGAGACCACCTAACTAAAGTCCATAGCATTAACTACACTCTCTATTAATGAACTAGTTTTAAGGAAAACTAAAAGAGTACATAAGACCAACTCAACTAATTCATAATTTCAAAATCCGAACATCACATTCACATGATAGTAACTTCTTACAGAGCAGTAAATGGCGCGAAAGAGAATATTTGACCTTTATTTCCATTTGACGTTTCTTCAACTCACTAGGAGATAGACGCTGGACATCTTGTGCCGTTTCCTTTAACTTGGCTGGATCAGAATGACCTAATGCATTAATGAAAAAAAATTTTGAAAAACGAAATTAGTACAAATTTCCAAAAAAAACAAAAATGAAGAACTGTATCACAATAAACTAGCACTAAAAAATTAAATTACGAAGTAATTGACGGAAATAGCACCTATAGCCCACTGTAACATTCCATCGATGGAAGAAAAACCGCCGTCGAGCTCATCATGGTCATTAACGACAGCAGCCGCCATGGAATCGTCGTTTCGTTCAGCCTTGCGCGGTAGATCCTCATCCTCCTTCGCAGTCGACCAAAATTGACCTACAGAAGATGAATTATTTACACGCTCTGCCCTCCCTATCGCCATGGTGATCGTTAACAATATCATTAGCCATAGCGCTGGACTTGCGATTCGATTCCGTGTGGTATACATTAATTTGCCCGACGCAGCGGCAGCCTTCCGACTCTCCGTTCCTATGAAATGCGGATGGGCAAGGCAAGAGGGCTTGGATCGTTGAGGGCTCCGTGCTCATTAAGTTATTTATTTTGTTAGATGAATTTCTTGCGCGTCGGATTGTCGAATCGCTACCGTTCGACTTAGATCTAACCGCAGTGATTGTGCAGCTCAGGTGGAAAGGACCGGAAAAAAATAAGTAAAATTATTAAAATGACCTCAATTTTGAGCCAATTTTCGAAATAATATAAGTTCTAGAATAATTACGGTCAGTTATGTTATAAAATAATTTGGTAATCACCAAAAAGGATAGTATCTGAGTAAATTTACTTTCACGTGAATGAATATCTCTCTACATATTATATTTTGTATACTCAACTTCATGTTCGGAATTAAAATCTGGAACATATTCATGACAATGAAAATTACGTTTTTTATAATTTCTCAATATTACAAAATAATTTACAGTATCATAAAAGTCTTTTCATAACATCATAATTTACAATATTATAAATGTCTATTTATAACATTGTAAATAACTCCTAGAATTTTAAATCCTAAATTTTAATTATAAGTGAAAAATTTGTTATATTTTATATTGTGTGTATAATAATTGGTAACTAAAAATTATGATTTGTTATTTATTAATTTATTCCTTTTATTTTATTATCCTAATATAATTAATAATTTTAAAAAATTTAAGTATAATTTTCATCTAATAACACAAGAATTGGTCTATCAAAGTATTAGCAAAGATAGAGGGTAAATGAATGCACATGAATTGGAAAAGTAGTAATAATTTTTTGTTCATATAATGCATGTGAGGAGATACATACAATTTTACTTAAGATCAAATTCATTTATAAATATAAAGCTACCTAAATCCAAAATAATAGTCTCTAAATCTAATTTGGCTGGTTCTTTAAATCTATCAATGGTCTCTCTACACATTTCTTCTCTTTTTGATAAAATTACTTAATTAATCCTTTCTTCACTTTCATTCTCATTTCCTCAATTCTAATCAATTCCTTCATATATTTTTATTTAACTATAAATAATTGATTTTCATTACAGGTTATCATAAACTAAAAATAGCAAAACCCATCATTAAAAAATAAACATCAATAAATTTTACTACATGTAAAATTAATGAATATAAAAAAATTAATCTTTACTAGCCATAAAAGACAATGAATAAAAGAAAAAAATTATATATAGAAAAATATGAAATAAAGATTATGCTTTAGTAAGATAGTAAAAAAATTGAATAAAAAAGAGAGTGACAATAAGAGTTTACTATGCATTAGAATTTTTTTTATTGATTATTTTTCATTTTGCAAAAACATAAAAAGATAAAACATATTTTGTAGCTTCTATCTTCTATCTTGGCTAAGAATGGATTGCATTTGCATAATAATTCTAATGCATAACAATATAAGATATATAACAGCTTGTTACCTTACATAATAATATAAGATATATAACTGTTTCACAACTGTTTGATAAAAATCTAACAGTTATGGAAAAAATAGAATTCTGTACCCTTATATTTTTATGGCTATTAGATTTTTATCAAATGATTATAGTACAATTATGTACTTTATATGATAATGAAGGTCACAAGTGCCATAATACAAATTTGAATTCAATGTTGAGCTGATTTATGTTCACTCTTTATAATTTTACTACATGTGTGAGTATATTAATACAAGATTAAAATTTAATTAATTTTTTTATCCAATAACTAAAAGAGACATTCTCATCCAAGTGATATTATTTTTTTAAAAAATAATGATGGTGCCATGTATATTAAAAAAATGAAAATATATGTCTTATAATATTTATAAATTAAACCATCATATAATATTTTAGACAATCAACTAAACACATTTTATTATTTCTGTAGATACCTAATTTTGTAAAGAACCATGTCTTGTCATGCTTCTCTCTCAAGAAACTTAGGAAGGATTATTCCAAATAACATGATTTTTGGAATAGACTGTTGAGATAAATAAAACTTTTGGCAAAAACTATCACCTATAATTTAAGAATATCACGTATCATCAAGAATTAATAATATAATATGCGGAAACATACTTAAATCCATAACACTAAATATTTACTTAGAATTGTGTAATTGACTTTTTAGATCTATACGTTCTCCTAGAGAGTCCTTTAATTATCTCTACACTCTCTCACTCTGATGATTGGATATCATAAAGAATAAAAAGAATTTATGTGACCTAGAGACCATAACCAATTATATAAATAACCTTTTCCTATTGTTACTAGGTATTACTAATTTTACCAATTATAGAATTAGAATACTATTGGGTTTCTACACATTAAAGACCAATATCATGTTAGATACATTAAAGCCTATAATAGACAGTCTGCAACACATAATTATTCACATATAAGCCCATTGGATTAAGCATCCAATAATATTGGATTAAAAAACCAACAATCTCCCACTCGAGCTATATGTGTAACCTTATAATGATATTTTACAAAAATAATCATGTGAGCTCAACCTTACTGTTATTACTAATTCGGTCTATCAATCTTATCAACATAGGATTAAAGCAACCTTCGTTACATCTATCGTAACTCGACCCATCAAAGATCACTATACCAATACAAGTGAATGACATGGATCATGATATATTACTAATGTATCTATAACCAATTCGGTCTATCAATCTTATCAACATAGGATTAAAGTAACCTTCGTTACATCTATCGTAACTCGACCCGTCAAAGATCATTATACCAATACAAGTGAATGACATGGATCATGATATAGATCTGTAGTATGAAAATTTCATGCAATGTGATCTTAACATCCTATTTCTAAGTGGTCCACCTTATACTTTATATCATAGTGAGATTAAGGCATACCAAATTCAAAGTGTGAATAAATCAAAACATTATTTGTACAAAAAATAACTCAAAAATATCTATAAATTAAAAATAACTGAAAATATCTATATTGTAAAAGTATTTAAAAATTACAAACTCTATTAAAACTAAATATCCTTAAATAATATGACACCCATATGAGCAGTGTGCTCATGAAACATCTTAGATGGCAATTCTTTAGTAAGTGGAGTTTGTGCCAATGTGCTCAATAGACAACTATCCTCTTTGAACTCTTTCTTTAACAACTAAGAACTTAATGTTTATAAACTTTGACTTTGTCGAGCTTCTGTTGTTATTGGAATATAACACTGCTGACTTATTGTCACAAAAGAACTTAAGTGATCTATCAACACCATCTACTATATGCAGCCCCTAACAAAATTTTATAGCCATATTCCATGATTAGATGCCTTATAACATGCTATTAAATTTTGTTGTCATCGTAGAAGAGGCTATAAGAGAGTGTTTATCACTCTTCCAAGAGATATCACATCTAGCTAGTAGATAAATGTAATCCAAAGAGGATCTCATATTATCTTGGCATCTAACAAAATTAGAGTTAGTATACCCAATGATCTCAAGCTTATCTGACCTTCGATATGTAAGTATGTAGTCTTTTGTTCTTTGTAAGTACCGCAAGACTTTTTTGACTACTTTCCAATGGTCTAATCCTGTATTACTTAAATATCTGGCCAATATCCTAGTAACATACATAATATCCAGTCACGTACAAACTTGAGCATACATCAAACTTGCTACTGCTGATGCATAAGGAATCTTCTATATTTCTTTTTTCTTAAAATCATTTTTGGGGTACTGATTGAGACTAAACTTGCCTTTCTTAATCACAGGGGTATCACTTGGTTTGTAAATCTACATGTCATGCTCTTAAGAACTATTTTGATTAGCTATTTTATAATAATCTTATAATACCTCGAGAGCAATCTTGATGTATTTGTATGCCTAGTGTAAAAGAGGCGTTGCCAAGATTTTTCATCTCAAAATTCTTAGTTACAAATCTCTTGCTATCGTGCAATAAGTCTATATCGTTGCTGGCAAGCAAAATGTCATCGACATATAAAATCAGGAAAATATATTTGCTCTTACAGAACTTATAGTATATGCAATTATCTACCAAATTCATCTCAAAATCAAATGAGATGATCACTTGATGAAACTTAAAATATCATTGTCGAGATGCTTGCTTGAGTCCATATATGGATTTTTTAAATTTGCAAACTGGTGAGTGTTATATTTATAAAGGAGAAAATTATTATTTTACACTTTAAGTTCCACTGACGTTCTTGTTTTCATGTATTTAAGTTTCTTGTAATTGTAATTATGTGTATTTTATTATAATTAAATATTTTATGTATTTTAGGAGTATCATAGTCATTTCATAATAAATAAGACATTAGATAACAAAAAGGATAGCAAATCTAAACTCAGAACAATCGAAAATCTTAAAAGGAGCGTAAAAGTATAAATGTCACTGTTCATAATACTGTTCATGACACTGTTCATAAATACTATACGATGACATGGCATTGATCATGGAAATGGCACTGACCAATGATGTAGTAGTATTTAATTGAAGGAATGATGTGCCATTGACTAATTATGTGGCGTTAACTGATGACGTGACTAAATTGATGAGGTGTTACAATCTTATTGGATTAAAATATTTATGCATTGTTGACTAATGGTGTGGTAGTATGTTAGTGGATTAAAAAAAATATATGTACGGTACATGCATATATACGGGATGATAACCTTGATGATGTATTCAAACCAATTAGAAATTACCACGTAGCACAATCCTGTGTGTCCAAATTGTTTTAATCTGATGGCCATGATTTACTTGTTGTACTATAAAAGGAGGGCTTCCTACTTAATTTAACACTCCTGAGTTTATTTTTGAGCTCCATTTTCTCTAATTCCTTCTCTATCTTATATTTTCTATGTGTTTTAAAAAAATTTTTATTTTACCCTTAGTTTAAATATGAGTAGCTAATTTTCTTTTAAACTTAGGTTGAAAGTAAAGTCTCAACATGTTCCATAGGCTTATTTTGGTAAATTTATTTCTTCTTCCCCTTTAATTTCTATAGATATTTTGACTTTTTATTGATAGACAGTAATAACACAGTTATTACTATTTAGCACGATATTAAATAGACCATGTTTCATAAGGAGTGAACATTCCCCTCATGATTTAATTGTTACTAATAAGGAATATTAAGTCTTAGTGCATGTTGATACGAATTTAGATACCCAAAACACCTCATTACAATAGAAGTTAGTTTAATTTATTTTTGTCATTCCAACTTTAATTTTAAAATAGATTAAATTACTTTCACCATAATTCCAACCACCCACTTAGAAAATTAGTTCAACACATAATTAAAATCCATCTCCTTCTGAGATCAACACTCGTCACCATTAATCTATTTTATAATAGATTTGTACACTCTTAAGTTCAATAAATTTGCATAACACAAATCATATTCTTTAGGTCTTTAGACACAAAGTTTTCTAGCTGCACTATATAGATTGTTTCATCTATGTCACCATTGAGAAATGGCGTCTTTACATCCATTTGATGTAACTAAAGATCATAATATGCCATTAATGCCATTATAATCCTAAAAGAGTCTTTCGAAGAAACTGAAAAGAAAGTCTTTTTTTAGTCGATGCTTTTCTTGTATATAAAGTCTTTTGCGATAAGATATGCCTTATACCTATCTACATTACATTTCGAATCCCTCTTAGTCTTAAATATCTATTTGCAACCAATAAGTTTCGTACCTTCTGGCAACAGGACAAGATCTCATATGTCATTGTCTTTCACGGACTTCATCTTCTCATTCATGACATCAATCTACTTTTGAGAGTTTGAATTTTTTATGGCTTGATAGAAATTGATTAGATCATCTTCTATTATTCCAATGTCTATCTTATATTCTTAGAAAAATATAATGTAATCATCTAGCAATGCACTTCTTCTTTTTTCTAGTGGATCTCCTTAATGGCATAGGTTCTTGAGATAGTAGAGTTTGTTTTTCTGGAACAATATCATGTATGAGGGGTTCTCTAATATTGTCTTGATTTATTGTGTCTTAAACAAAGTTAAAAATGAGATCTCGATCAATGCCAATAATAGTATGGGAATATCAATATATTCTTCTTCAAACTCGACATCCTCAAAGAACTAAGCATTTCCTGACTTAAAAATCGACTTAGTTGTAGGATCATAAAACTTGTAACTGTTGAATCATTTTGAATATCCAATAAAATAGTAACTCTGTCCTTGAGTCTAGTTTCTTCTAATTAGGCCTATATGGTATTGTCTCAGCTAGACATCTCTATATATCTAAGTGCTTTAAATTAGACTTCTTACCCATCTAAAGCTTATAAAGGGTTTTGGTAGTCGCTTTACTTGGAACCCTATTAAAAATAATGTTATAGTCTTTAGTGCTTCTCCCAAGAGTGATTCTAATAAGGTAGAATCACAAATCATACTCTACACCATCTTCTTAAACATCCTATTTCATATTTCAGCAACAACATTCATAGTGGGAGAACCTGACATAGTGTACTGTGGGATGATACCACATTCCTTTAGGAACTTAGCAAATGGCCCTGGAAGTTGTTCACCTGAACTATCATATTTATAATAGTATTTACCATTACGGTTAAATCAACACTTTTAATTATTTTTTCAAGTTTATTCTCAACTTTAACCTTAAAATTTTTGAACATGTCCAAACATTTTGCCTTTTCATAGAGGATATATATATAGCTATATCTAGAAAAATCATCTATGAATGTCATAAAATATTATTGACTATTCTAAGCAACTGTAGGAAATGGCCCACAAATGTCTGTATCTAAGACATCCAAAGCCTATTGGCTTCAAATCTTCTTTTATTGGTTTGTTTTTCCTCGACATAATTGACACAGATATCAAAATCTGTGAAATATAAAAGGTCAAGAATTTCTTCTGACATAAGTCTCTCTATTCTCGATTTAGAGATATAACCCAATCTCCTATATCATAACATAGTGGAATTCTCATTAGTTAATTTTCTTTATCCATAGCAGAAATAGAAATCAAATTCTATCTAAAAGACGGAATAATAATATTTTCATTAAGATCCAAGTAAAATCCAGTCTTTAATAACAATCTAAATTTTCCAATTGTTTCAACTTTAACTTTCTTATCATCGCCCATGTAGATGTATCTTTCACCATCACTGGTTTTTGGTAACTCAGGCAACCCTGCACACTGATCTGAATGGTTGCTCTAAAATCTATCCACCACGTGTGTTTAGATAGTAAAGTTAAATTAACCTCAGAACATACTTAACTAAGAAGCATATGTTTCTTAGCATGCCATGAATGATAATTAGTGCAATGCCTCTTTTTATACCCTTCAGCCCCACAAAAGAAACAATTAGCACCTTCTGAATCACTTGGTTTCTTTTGTTGTTTCTTTTGGGATGTTGTATCTGTAGCTTCTTTATCATTCTTCTTTTTCTTACCCTTGTTCTTGCCCTTAGGAGTAAAGGCTAGGTGAGCACTTTCTGCCTTATCTTTCTTCAACTAATCCTCTTTTTTAACACAATATGATATGAGCTCATTCAGAGACCAAGTCTCTTTTTGATAATTATATCTCACTTTAAACTGGTTGAAATGTGTTGGTAAGGATATTAGAACCAAATACATGAAGAAGTCCTCAGAGAGTTTAAACTTAAGTGTTTTTAACTTAGAAGGAAGATAAGACATCTCTATGATATACTTCTTAATATTGCCTTTACCAATATATTTCATTGAAATTAGGCTTGTTAAGAGTGTATTAATTTTAACCTTTTCATTCTTGACAAATCTTTACTTAATTTATACAAGAAACTCTTTAGCCATAGTTGCTTTTTCAGTTATTGAACCTCTGAATGCTTTTAAAATGACTTTCTTCATAATCATAATACAATGCAGTTTGATCTCTCTCATCTTTCCTTTTCCCTTTTATCATCAGAAGTACTCTCATCTGTAAGAAGTAGGGGAGAATCAACCTTTAACGTAAGGTTAAGATCTATAACTGCAAGAACTATGGAAAGGTTCCCATGCCATGATTTAAAATTAGAGCCATTTAGCATGGGAATTGAGTTGATGTTGGATAAATAAAATTAATGAGACATAACTGAATAGAGAACAATAAATAAATAAAACAAGCTCATATTATCTTTTAAACAAAAATAGATTCAAATAAAAGTAGATCCCATCTCAAGATGCCTAGCACTTCATTAATATTTCATCTTTGACCAAAATATTAACTTACAAGTGATATCTTAGTGTAGTAATCAAATGCTGATAATAAGAACACGTTAAATAATTCATCTTTCTTTGGGTTGATTTATTATTCACATACAAAACCAAATAATCATCACGTGTTTATTACCACAAGTTCACATAGAATTCTATTAAATATGGACCTTCCTTTAGACTAATCGATATTCACAGAAATTATATATATAAAAATTATTTATATTTCAAAATAAATTAATTTCTACAAGATTTGATAATCATTGCTTCAATTAATTTATTTCAAATATATATAAACCAACCAATATTTGAATTTAAAATTGTACAAAAAATTACTCAAAATAAAAAAAATTTTGGGTCAAAGTCAACCTTTAATGGGTCAACAGTCAATGATTAATTGGTCAAATATTGACTAGTCTAAACTACTAACTAGTTTAGCTCAGGGCGAATCGAACCAGGCCAGATTGGTCTAAAAGAAACCAAATTCCTCTTTTTTTTTAATGGGCTAAATTATAATTTTAAATTAATAGACTATTATAAATGCTAAATTAACCCATTTAATTTCTTTTCATCAAGCTCAATATCAGGCCCAAAACTTAATTTCATTTAGCTTAAACAAGTTTAGGGTTTAAATGCAATATATTATTATTATTTAGCCTTAAAAGAGTTTTAAGTTGCTCCAGGGACCTTTGTGATAATAGCCATGAAACCCTAGCAACCATTTTCTTCTTTCTTTTGGTTTTCTCCAACAGCCATGTCGCTGCTTTTCTTTTTCCTTATGCAGCAGCCATGACTGCCTTTTTTAAACCATGAGTAGCAGCCTAATGGCCACCACATTGTTGCCAGCGTAGCCTAAAGGCCAAGCCTTAGCCTTTGTTTTATTCTTTAATCTCGAATTTCGAAATTCTAGATTTCTATTATTTTATAATACCAAAGAAAATAACCATAGATTTGTTCTCAAATTCATGAATACTAGATTTAAGAATACTAAAATATTTAATCATTAATTAAAATAAATTTAATTCTCAATAATTCAACATGAATTGGCTTTGATACCACTTGTTGGGATAAATAAAATCTTTGATGAAAACCATCACCTATAACCTAGGAATATCATATTGTATTGCCAAGAATTAATAACATAATATGTGGAAGTGTATCTGAATCCATAACGCCAAATAGTTCTCTAAAATTGTGTGATTGGCCTTCTAGATTTACACATTCTCCTAGAGGGTTCTTTAATTCTCTCTACACTCTCTTTCTCTGATGATGGGATATCAGAAAAAATAGAAAGAATCTTGAGATCTAGGAACCATAACCACTTATATAGATAATTTTGTCTTGTTGTAATTGAGTATTCCTAATTTTACTTATTATAGAATTAGAATATAATTGAGTTTTTACATATTAAAGGCTCACACTATATTAGATATATTAAAGCCCATAATATCAAAAATCATAATTGATCATTTTAATTAGACTTAACCTTATATAATAGTATACAGTATATAATTATTTACATATAAGCCTAACGTTAGATTAAACATCTAATAATATTGGATTAAAAAATCTAACATAGACCTCTAAGTAAATTACAAAGAAAAATAAGAGTAGGAGGAACTAAATTCAACACGATTTCAAATTTATCACTTATAGAAACCATGATCAAAAGAACAAGGGAAAAGGAAAAAGGATATACATATAATAATGTACAAAATTTCCCCATATAAATCCATATACACACGTATTGATCTGAAATTGTGACGTGTCCTTAGAATTAGGGTTTTGTCACCCATTTTCTATAAAATAAAGGCTCATTTCCAAAAGGAGTGCTCTTTGGACATTGTAAGGCAAATGTCCACTCTAAAGGGAAACTTATCTTCGCTTAATATTTTTTTTTCTTTTTATTTTTTCTTTCTTCTTTTTTGGCCTTAAATAAAATACTAAATTGAGTGTCGAAGTGCTTTTTTCAGGTAATACTACTATAAAAATGTTAAACAATGGTTCATATATTATGAAGATTCTTATTAACAACCATTATTAAATATATTTAACTTGCTGTTATTATGTAAACAGTCATAATATGTAGAACTTATGATGACCATTATATAATATAACCATCATTAAATATCAAGCAAAAAGTTTAATGATGATTCTTTTCTAACAACCGCTATTGAAACTAACAAATAATAATGATTGTTTTTAAGCATAATATTTATTATATTTGGAGTTAAAAATAGCTATAATTTTAATGACAGATGTTAAAAACCATTATTGAAAGTTGAAATTGTAATGATTGTTTTATATACAATGGTCATTATATGTCTGGTTAAAAAATAAGTTTGATGTTAGTGGTAATTCCTAAAAAATAGTCAATAAGAGCAAAAATTTTTAATAACCATTATCAAAGAACCATAATTGATAATACGCTATTTTGTAAAATTAAAATAATGTTTTGATTGAAAATTTTAAAAGAAGAATATAAAAGTAAATAACTTAAAGAGAATAGATGGCAGCTAAGAGAAATGACACCATTTCCCACTCATCATTTTGCCTCTCATTCCTGTTTCTTTCATCACTCTTCCTTCTTGATTGAAATCCTAATAGGGAAAGGAACTGTCGCGGGGCATTGTCTTGTCTTTCATCGTTGATTTTGACCTTGATTGAGAACCATATAGAGCAACCATCAAACACGTGTTAACGTAATTGAATTTCAAAATCATAACTAAGAACCAATTATTGATTAAGGCTGATTGAAAAATTAAAATTGGTATTTTTTGTTCTTATAAAATTTAAACTGTAAATATGTATTCAAAGCTCTAAAAGATGGTTATTACACTGTGTTAGAAAAAAGATTTTATTCTAAAATTTCTCCTCTTAAATGAACTAATCTGTTGAAATGATCGAACTTTAGAATTAATAACATGAGTTTTGTTCTTGAGTATGGCCAATCTCATGTATATTGGCATATTCACTATCTTTGAATTAGGCAACTATCAGCTGTTACTTTAATGTTTCTGTTTATGAATCTATTGTTTGTGTTTGATTTGATTATTGATTTTGCTCATAGGCTTGCCCCTTGAATCTATTATGTAATGGTATGGACAGTAGCAATGACTTGTGGGAGGATTAATCATACAATGTTGGGGAGCATTTGATTACTACTTTAGCTTTTATGGACAAGAGCATACATACTTAAGAAAAATGATTATTGTTTCATCTAAAAAATTATGTCATGAAGGTTAAATAATGTTGCTCTTAAGCTCTATGATTATAATATCAATCTATTAATGAGGTTATTAACAACCCAAGAAACTAGGAAACAAAGAAGTTTAAACTTCTTGAAACTTCACATATTCTACTTGGTAAGTTCATTATCTTTATTTTAATCAGCATATTAATTATTATGCTTAAGTCATAATATCTATAGAAACTAAACATTGTTTTCTTTGTATCCTTATATAGGATCATCAATATAGATATTTCTTATTAACATTACAACAAGAAATCTTATTAGTAGTTTCTGGTAACTTAAAGGTATTTTTTATGGCGACATTGTAACTTTGAAATAAGCTCTATTTTGGCTAGATTATAACTGCAAAATTATTTAATATGTTAATGGTTAAAAGAGGGAATTTACTTTTTTGTCTTTTTAGTGATTTAATGGTTAAAAGAGGGAATTTACTTTTTTGTCTTTTTAGTGATTTGCTTTACACCTTTGTGTCTCAAAAAGCTTCTCAATGGCAATATATTTTTATGCCTTGTAGTGTAATTTCATCAGGATTAGACTTTTTTTTCTTCTCTTTTTCCTTGATAAGCATGATACAAAACCATGTCTCTTTGCCTCACATCTACTTTGATCAATCAAAGTATGCTCATGAGCATATTAGTTTTTAAAAAAATCTTATTCCATCCGGTTTCAAATTTGAAACATAAACTACCTTAGAATATTGTATGGTGAAATAGTTTATTGCTCTTTTCTAGTTATTGTCATTGCATTCTAATCTGTAATTCTTGAAAAAAGAGATTAGTTTAGCTAACTTAAAGGGGCTATTGAACGTTTTTGAGAATGACAAATGAACAAAGATTATTAAGACCATGGGACAATACCAATGCGTATAATTTCTTTGCTTAAGCAATTATTAAGACCATAGGACAATACCAATGCCCACAATTTCTTTGCTTAAGCAATTAGCAAAAATGTTTTTAAAGTAAATAATAGTTTGATTAGTGCTATGCAAATTGCATCATTTGCTTGTGGGGAAATTGAAACATAAATTGAAATGCACATACTTAGAAGATGTTTTGGGTGTTGTTTTTTTGTTGCACTATTGTTAAAAAAAACAAATAATAGTATAGCAACAAGAAGAAGATTTTCTAGGTGCTATTGGTGGTCATACTTGAGATAAAAATAGCACCTAAAGTTTCAGGTGCTATTTTAAAATAAACACAATAATTAAATAGGACCTAAAAAGTTTTTTAAGTGTTATCATATTTTCGTTCACTATTTTTAATAACAATTAGAAGTTTCAAGTGTTGTTTTAACATAAACACAATTTTTTGACTGCTGTCATATTGTTGTTTGCTATTATAAACATGTGAAAGTTTTAGATGTTGTGTTTACATAAATATAATAGCTGAATAGCACCTAAAAAATTTTGTAGGTGTTGCGATGCTGTTGTTTGGTGTTAAACATAGCACTTAGGAGTTCCAATTGCTATATTAACACAAATACAGCTGTTGAGTGCTAGAAAATATAAATTTATAAAGGAGAAAATCGTCATTTTATACTTCAAGTATCACTAACTTCCTTATTTTTATGTATTCAGGTCTCTTATGATTTTAATTATGTGTGTTTATTATAACTAAGTATTTTATATATTTTAGAGGCATTATGGTCATTTTACAATAAACGAGACATCAAATGATAAAACAAATAGCAATTTAAACTCAGATTGATCGAAAACCTTAGGAAGAATATAGAAGTATAAATATCGTTGTTCACATATATGATACTATTCACATGTATACTACTGTTCATGACACTGTTCACATATACTATACGATGTTGTGGTATTAATCGGTGACATGACAGTATTTGATTGGATGAATGATGTGGCATTGACTGATTATGCGACATTGACTAATGAGGTGTCATAATCTTATTGGATTAAAATGTTTATGCACTATTGATCAATGATGTGGCAGTATGTTAATGAAACTCTAGTGTTTTAAGAATCTTAAAAGAATTTATCTGTTTATTTTAAACTTAAGAAAGTATGCTCTGCAATTGCCTTAGATAAGGATCCTGTGCATCAGAAAACTCTTAATGATGTTTTTCTTTCGGTTTAGTACTCTGTTTTGATGACAAGAGGTTAGGTTTTTGGGTTGTAAAACCTTATGAAAAACTATTTTGAGTTTTGATGCATCTGGGTATATCAGTGGGAATCCAACAACGTGAATTCTGATGGTCATCCTAAATAGGGACTAGATCAGTCTGCACTATTAATAAACAAGCCATGTACTCTATTGCCTTCTTTTGGTATTAGAGCCCTGAACTTGTTTTTTGCATACAATGTTTTCATTCCATAAAAGTGGTAAGATAAAAGTCTTTTCAAGTTTTAGGGATCACTAGTTTCAAAGACAGAGAGAGATTTCCTATCATGGCTTCTACTTCATCTTCTGAACTTCCAAGTACTGTTTCCCTCTCTTTTACCTTATCTTTATCAAAATCTTATACCAAACACATGGCTAGTAAAATAGAAAACTTTGTTGACTACTCATAAATTTCTGAGTTTGCATAGATTATTGAGTCTTCTTTCCTTTTGATTAGCCCTTACCA
This sequence comes from Aegle marmelos, assembly GCA_030449875.1. Taxonomy (NCBI): domain Eukaryota; kingdom Viridiplantae; phylum Streptophyta; class Magnoliopsida; order Sapindales; family Rutaceae; genus Aegle; species Aegle marmelos. The sequence goes on from JASUUL010000013.1 coordinate 249,808, forward strand.
ACTGTATAAAAGATCAACCTCTTTCACCAGAAGCATAAAAACCCTTATCAGCACCAAAAGACAACACCCAAAAGAATATATCTAATCATCTAGGTTGGATCAATGCACTTTTCAAGCAACAACTGCTAAGTAATATATCACTTTAGAAATACCTCCAGAGTTGATTGCCAACTGGAAAAGAGAAGGTTATACTTGCCTTCACTTAGGAGGAGTAAGATTAATCCTAACCTTATATAGAAGGAAAGGATTACCTATCACAGCTAGAATAGCCATACTGGACACCTGATTCAAACAGTATCAACATGCTATCATTGGTACTGTTCTGACCACTTTACATGCAGAAAGTGTTCGTCTCACTTTCTGTAACGCCAAAAAAAAAAGAATTCCTTATGGAATTTGGGCTTTCACTAGGATTTATGGAGACCTTTTTATTAGAAAAGGATAGAAAAGAGTATTAAGTTATTAATAAGGGTTATTTAGAAGATAGTTTTGGAATAAAAAGTTATTTTTCCAAGATTCCATTCCCTATAAATTCATCTTTTATCTCCATTTTTCATAACCTTAAAAACTTATGATATTCTTGTTTCCTCTCTTATCAGTTGTTCATAATTTTTCTTCACTCAAATCCTAGGATTCAATCAAAGCAAACGGTATGTATACCCTCGTTATTCCCTTCAAGAATTTCTTGTAAATCATTCTATTTAGGGTTTATATTTGGCATGATTTTAGATTTGTTTTGTATAGATCTTGATGCATGACATATGATGTGTTTAGGTTTTATTTAGGGTTTTGATTAATTAAGAGTTTGGTTAATCAACCCTTGGCATAATATAGGATGATTCTGGAAAGCATGATATCTTGATTTTTAAACTGATATTTTGTGAATGAATTTTTATTAGAAATTCATATTCTGGAAAATAGACATATAGAGCCTCCTTAATAAATTTTATTTAATCAAATTTGATTTCATTTTCAATTTAATATGTATTTTCGAATTAGAAACCACTGCACTGGAAAACTGCGATTCCAGTAGTGTGATTGGGTTTACAGAATTATTTTCACTATCAAATGAACTCAAAAAATTATGAAATTTTATGTGGATGTTAAGATACGAGTATAGTATCTCTAGTTTTAATTTCATAATTTTCTGATAAGTATTTCATTTTATATAATTCTCAGAAACGGTTCTGTTCGGTTAAGGTTATGAGAAAACAGTTTTGAAATTGTCGAGAAATAAATAGTTTTAAAAATGTTTTTGATCTCGGTTCCTCTTCAAAATTTTATATGAGATACTCAAGGATGTCCAGAATCGTTTTGTAGAATATTATGTCATTCTGAAGTTTAGATTAAGAGTTAAAATTCTGAGATCAGACCTGTACAGGAATAAATTAGAAAGGCAGATTCTTAGAATGAGTTATTAATAATTATGTTTTGTATTTGTTAAGGTGTTGAGTACTCTTAGGGACTTAGAGGTGTGTAGTTCAAGATTCTCATATCGAGGTAAGGATTTTCGTAGCAAAATCAGTTTATGAGAATGTTTTCAAATATGAATTCTTTTAATAAAATATTTTATAAATGTCTTTCAATATGTAAATTATTTTGGTGACATGATTTCTCATTATGATTTTATTTGTAAATCAATTTGCAAGCCTAAATTATTTTTATGGACTTTTTTGAATCTGATACGAATGTTTGGTACTCATGTGTAATTTCAGTTATTGATGATTATAAGATTCTTAATGTTTTGGCTCATTGTCCATAGTTATTCTGATTCTGATTCTAATCGTAATACACGATATATCCATGCGGACCAAGATCTTTGGGTATAAGTTCTGAATGTGCACACAATATTCTGATTCTGATTCTGTCTGGGCCAGGTCACTGGGACTATAGGTGATACTATGTGACATGAGCTAACGTTTCATTTTCTGTACATGTGAATATGATTTTCCTTAATAAGTAACTTTATTTTTGATATTTTGAATTCTTATGGATTTACGTTATCTAATTGAAATACGTTACTTCATCATGGAATATAGTTTTTGTGAAACTTATGGATTTATGAAATATATTTTTGCTCAAATAAGGCTTGCAATATATTTTTGGGTATAGATAGGACGAGTGTGTTATGAATGGTTTTACTTACCAGGGTTGACTACTCATCTCTCGTCATTATTTTTTTACAGATTAAGTTCTTTTGAGAGGTGTGCCTAGCCATGAAGTTAGAGATTTTCGTTTTTGTTCCCTATTTGAATAAGAAGAAGAAGAATAGACTTATGTTTTTCTTTTAGTTTATTTTGATCATGAACTTGTAATTTGGGTTTTGAGACTTTGTTATTTTATGTAACTTGTGACTTGTGGATTATTCTTATAAGAATTTGAGGTATACCAGTTTGGTATTTATGAGTAGAGATTATGTTTTGCGAGTAATCTCCTTCTCTCACGTGCTCTGCACGTGTTAGATTTGGGGTGTTACACTTTCTACCTAAACTTTAACCTGTCCTTTCAGGATAACAATTTGTCAACTACCTTAAAAGTTTAAATTCAAATCCAGGGAGCAGAACAAATCTCTTATGCAAAAATTGCTACTCTTCATCATCAATTGGTCTATAGGCTTCAGAATCATGCCTTAAATCTTCCAACACTAAAAATCACTCTGATGTTCTCGTGGTATTAGTAGAGTCAGATTAAATTCCTACCATAATTCAGATTCTTAGATAGATTTCACAAATGAACTTATAAGGCTGATGCCTTTGGAGTGGATTTCCAATTACAAGAAATTCCATAATAATGACACTCCTATCCAAACATCTGAAAGTATGTTTGAACATAGGCAAGATGGATCTGTCAAGATAACATTCAAGCCACCGCAATTGGCTTCTCCTCCAATTATTCTTTTTACAGCTCCATCAGAGCCTCTACGATTGTCATTCACATATTCTTTTATGATCATAGCTATGCAAACAGGACAAGAAAAGCTGTCAATCACTGGTTTTACCTCTGTAGGCTATCCTATATACCCTATAAAGCTCAACAGGCATTTCCTATGAGATGCTCCAGGATCTAGAAGGTATAACCCTGATTGCCCTTGTTGGGATTATGGGAAAGATGAAGATTCTGATTCAAAAAAGAAAATGAGACTGAAAAAGAAGTATCTTTCTCCTTGTAACCATAACCAGAGGATACTACCTTAAAACCTTCCTTTACCTCCACCAGCACTATTACTCCTGTATAAAAAAGAACTCAGATAGATTCCAAGAAATTACAAGGCAAAAGTTTCTTCACTAATTCAAAGTCCAACTCGCACGATACAACCAGTTGCTTGTATGATGTTCTCTTCATTATTAAAAGACTATGCATCAAACTTCTCAGCTCTAGAAACCCAAACCGATACTCAGAGAAAGATTGTGTCAAAACCTTTTATTCCTTCACCCATTACTCCTACTGGTCACCTTGAAGAGCCAAAACCCTTTGAATCAGTCTTAAATTGGCCAACCCAAAATGCCAAAGCTCAAAATGACATGTTACAATATATTAACCAATAAATGGATAAGATCAGTTTACGAACTGATTAAATTAAAACAAAGGTTGACTCTATAACCTTGCAGATGTAACAAATTCATCAAAACTTATAGTCTAGAATTTCCCAATTAGATTATAAGTTATATGCTATGATTCACCAAAGATATTATGGTCCTGAGTTTGATCAAAAGGAAAAAGGAGATCAGACAACTGAAAGCAGAACTTGACCAAATTGAATAAGAGAAGCAAAGACCCACACTCTTTACCAAGTCACCACCAATACTAATAATCAGCCCAACTTATCATCCATTCACACCCATGTAAGCCCTAGTCAGGCCTTATAATCCCTCTAAATTGTTTGGGATGACACATACCCTATTTCAGAATACACCTCAACCTTCTCAACCACCAAAGCCCAAATCCAAATCTAAACCTCAGCCAAGGCTTTTAAAAATCTATCAACCATTATAGTCTGTTACTCAAGAACAACAATAACTAGAATATACCTCTATTCCTCCACAACATGTCTTTTAATCAAAAGATAAAGTACCCATACACCAATATGCTTCTTATTATGTTGAAACTTCTGACACAACAGAAGTTGAATAAATTTGTTTCACAGTCTTCAAGATCTGAAATTGACATAAAGTCTGCTACACAATGTTTAAAATCCATTCTGAATTTCATATGAGCTTTTCTGTCTCTTCCTCAATCTTTACTTCTGATTCAGAAAAATCATATGCAGACACTATCAAACTCTTAATGGCTTAGCCAGAAGAAACAGAACAAGTACAGACTTCTCAACCTAAATCCATAAATACTCCACTTCCTCAGCCTTAAGACCCAAAACCATTAAATGGTCCATGGTTTACATTTGATGATATTCTAATAAATAAATAGAGAGATAAGTTATTTGAAATATTAGCTTAGGTGAACCTTCAGATGATCAGAGCAGGAGCAACTATAGAATCTATTCTTAAAGAACTTATCACTTGTTTCATAGGTTCTTTACGAGATTGGTTTGACAGTCTCAGTTCCTACAGATAGTTACAGTTTGTATAAATGCCAAATGTCTTTTAAACCCTTGTAATTCTCCATGAACAATTTATTAAAGATTTGCAGTGTTCGAAGCTGCCAGAAGAGATTATTTCAACATGAAGTGCTGTTCTCTCAATTCTAAAGATCTTGATTTCCATTACAAAATAATGTCCATTCTATTCTACAAGCTTAATGGATTCAATGATCCCACTTTGAAGTATGTTTTTTTTACTTCCTTACTAAAAAAGTTACAACTAGAAATACAAAGGCAACTCATAATCTATAATCTTAATCTTGAAAATATCTCATTGGGAAAAATTTTTCAGATTGCGAAAGGATGCCTAGAAAAACTCTGTGAAAAGAAACAGTTCTTCAAAAAGCTTATCATAGATAGAAAGCCTTTCAGAAGCGCTTGTAAAAAATGATACTTGTAGATCAAATACAAGGATAAAAAAAATAATTGTAACCTCCAAAAGAGAAAGCATCTAAAAAAATTCAGACATTGAAATTCTTCTTCAAAATCTCATTTTTAGAAGAATAGAAGGCCATACAAATTCTTCAGAAAGAGATCGTACTCATATAGGGAACAATAATAGAAAAAATCCAATAGATACCTTATTTGTAAAAAAAAGGCACTATACAAAAGATTGCCCTAACAAGTGAGAAAAGATAGTCAGACTGATAAAATATTTACAGACTATTACAGGTTATTCTTTTGACAAAGAAGAAGTAGAGTCTTACTTCTCTGAGCAGGACGAGCCAAATGTAGAAATAGTATTCACACTAGAGAACTTATTCGATAAATCTAAAGGAGATGAGTTTCACACAGTTTTCAACCAACAATCTTTGTCCTTAAACTTCACTATTCCAATCCCTTCCATCCAAATTCAGATTTTACCATCAAAATTCTAGAGACCAATCCCTGCTATTGGTTTTCTTAACACTGGTGACCTAAAGACCATGTTAAATCTAGATATTCTTCCTCTTTAAAATTAGAAACACCATATATAACATTTCAAAGTAGTAGATGGGAAGATATTCACTATTGATTTGATTACCAAAAATCCTATTTGTATTCAAAATTTTCCCAAATTGTGTTATCTGGACAAAAATTATTGGTTCAAAGCTTTCTGATAAGGATATCTTATTGGGCTTTGACATTATTCACCAGATAAGACATCTTCAGATCATTCCTACTCGAATTTGTGTCAAATCCATGTTCAAACCTTTTATAAACATTTTCAGACTTTCTGAGTCTTTCTAAACTTTCTGATCTTACTAAGAAATTTCAGTCAAAATTCTCCATTATTGTTTGAGTCTTATGTAGAATTCACTCACCCAAATCTTTTATGGAAAAATAAGTCTTTCTTTGTCAAATTGCCTTTTAAACTAAATGAGGATACAAGATGATAAATTTTCACTTCCCAAAAGACAAAGTACTTTTACATATTTCAAAAATGCCTATAACTTCTTAAAAGTTAATCTTAATTCAGGTTTTTGGCAAATCGATATTGAATCCTCTAAAAGACACAAAATAAGTTTTTACATTCTTAATGCTCATTTCTAGTGGATAGTTTTACCCTTTAGTTTAAAAATTGCCCCGTTCATTTTTTAAAAAGCAATAGTCAAAATCTTTCAACCCATCCTGCATCATGCATTGATTTACATTGACGATATTTTGTTATTTTTAGGAACTCATGAAGAACATCTCTAATTGTTAGATCAATTCTTTAACATTATCCAGTCACATGGGATAATATTGTCGGCAAAAAGGAGTATTATTGCCACGGACAATATTGAATTTCTTGGCATGATTATCAAAGACGGTCATTACCAATTAGGAAAGCACATGGCCCAAGATTGCTCCATTTTTCAGATCAGTATCTCACCAAAAAGCAGATACAATAGTTTCTTGGAATTGTTAATTACATCAAAGACTTTATCCTTTATGTGGACCATCATACCCGATAGCTCTTGGCATTATTGAAAAAGAAGCCACCAGAATAGAGTAATGATGACACTCTAGCTATCACCACTCTAAAAAAGATTCCACAAGATCCTCTACCATTAAAGCTCATTACAGATGGCAATAAGATCTTACAGACAGATGCAAGTGACACTTCATAGGGTGTTATTCTCCTTGAAGAAATCAACGAAAAGGAAAATTTCTTTAGATATGCTAGTGGACACTTTTCTAACTTACAATGGGAAAATTTCTTTAGATATGCTAATGGACACTTTTCTAACTTACAATGCTACTACCACAACATATACAAAGAAATCTTAACTGTTAAGAATGGTATTAAAAAATTTGAATATCATTTCATTGGCTATCATTTTCTTATTCAAATGGACAATTTATCTTTTTTCAGTATTATGAATTCAAAAGGAAAGACTATTCTAGAAAAGATGCTCTTAAGATTAAAAAATAGTTTTTAAAATATGCTTTCTCCGTAAGGCATATAAAAGGAACCCAGAACCTTATCCCAGACTTACTCTCAAGGCTTACAAAACCAACACCACCTATACACTGCATTTCCTCAAAATACCATTTTCTCATAATCTCCATGGCTACCTCGTTAGTTAAATAGGCCATAACTAAAAAGTATTTTCCTTTTGAAAAAACTTTTCCCACAACCTTTGCTATTTAAGATTATGCTAGAAAATATGTTTTCAAATTTTTCATGAAAGCATATTTACTGACCGAGTCAATCCCTGTCTTAGACTTCCATTTAGAAAACCTTTTCCTCACAGGTTTACATCTTGAACCAGTTCGAGAAGTTACAAAAGACGAGTTATAGACATTTGGTGCCTAACAATTTTATATGTCACAAAGCTGGTCTTCCTAGTCAGACCTCTCCAAAAGGAGCTCATAAATCCAGATAAGTCAAATTTCTTAATCTAGACCATTCTCAAGTGGTTCTCATCAATCCTATGGTGGAGAAAGAAATTAGAACAACTATCTTCTCTCTATAATTTAGAGAAGATGCCTGAAGTTGAAGCAAATATGTTCACATCTGTGCTCATTATCAATAGGCCATATTTTTAACATTTGCACACTGATAGTTTTTAGAATTTAGATTAGGCAAGAGAATGGTACACAACTCCACACCCAGCCATCCTTGGACAAGACTAAAATGTCCAGAGAAATTTACACAACTTTCTTTGTCACTTCAACCACCAACCCGAATCACATAATAACATCTCTCATACTTTTTTGAGACCTTAACATGAAATTCTTATGGTTCCAACCCCTTTTGCTATTTCATAACCTAAGTCCTCAAGGATTATCATCAAAGAAGAAAAGTCAGATTACACTGACTTTTTATTTCAAGATGCACAAGACCTTTTGGAATACTTTATATCCTTATCCCAGCATCTCGACCAACTTCAAACACTTCCTATAGAGCCTTAACCATTTGAAGCCAGTACCAGTGCAAATCCACCACAACCAAAGTAGTCAGTAAATCAGTTACCATAACTAAAGCAGTCAACCAATCAAACGGCTCCTTCAGACTACCCTCGAGCACAACACTATCTAAATCTATCATATGAACCCCATTGCGACTATCTAGAGCCATTGCCTTTAAAGAAAATATTCTCAAAAGAAGATACCAACAACTCATTTGATAAAGATTACATGAATCTCTCGTCACCATAACTTTATGTGTGTAGCTAGAATAATTAGTTTGCTTTTACTTTATGTATGTCCATGTAATAATTAAAGTAAGATTTGTCTTTATTTTTGCTTTATTGATGCTTTTGAAAGATGTGATGAGTCATTACTTTGTCAAAAGGATAAGGGTCTTGTCTTATCCTTTAGAATTATTTTGTTTTGCATTTGCTTTTAAAAAAAAGAAAAAGGATGTGGGTCCTTTCTCATCCTTTCTCAGGAGAATTCCTCTATAAAAGGAATTCTCTCCTCAGTTTATAGGCAGAGAAGTTTGAAGAAATAAAAGAAGTGCATATACTCTGGATAATAGCCTTAATGATATATTCAAACCAATCAGGACTTGTCACGTGGCATAATCCTGTACGTCTAAATTGTTTTAATTCGATGGCCATGATTTACTCATTGTATCCATAAAAAGAGAGCTCCCCTTTAATTTGACATCTCTGAGTTCATTTTTTAGCTCTATTTTTTGTAATTCTTTCTCCATCTTGTATTTTCTATATATTTTACTAAAAATTTTTATTTTACCCCTAATTTAAATATAAGTAGCTAATTTTTTTCAAACTTGGGTTGAAGGTGAAGTCTCAACATGTTCCATGGGCTTAATTGGTAAATTTTTTTTCTCTTCCCTTCTAATTTTTTTGTGTTATTACTATTTGGCATGATAAACTCTTAACACCATATTAATTAAAGCGTGGTTCATGAGGAGTGGATTTTCCCTTCATGATTTAATTTATACTAATAAGGAATATTGAGCCTTAGTGCATATTAATACAGATCCAGATACCCAAGTGTAATATTATAATAGTTGTCATTTTTAATTAGTCCCGCCATTCCAATTCAAAATTTATGATAATTTCACCATAATTTCAACCACCCACTTAGAAAATTAATTCGACATATAATTAAAATTTACTTTCTCGTGGAATCGATACTCATCACTATTAATCTATTTTATGATAGATTCATGCACTTGCAAGTTTAATAAAATTGCTCAACAAGTTTTTGGTGCCGTTGTCTGAGAGGTAAGTTATTTTATTTTGTTGAATTTATTTTTTAGTTTTCTTTGTACTCTTGTAATTTTTCCTTATAAAAAAAATAATTTTGTAATTTAATTTTTGTAATTTAAATTTCTTTAATTCAAATTTCAAGTTATTTTCCTTAGTAATTTTTTATTTCATCTTGTTAATTTATTTTAATTATTCATGAAATTAATCCATAAGATTAATTTTTTAAGCAATTTTTTGTTGTTTTCCTTTAAAATTATTTTTAAAAAAATTGTTAGCCTAAAGACTACACATAATGTAATTTTGATGATAAAAAACATGTTTCTTAATTATTTTAATGTATTTCATATTTTTATTAAGTTCTTGAAAGATAGTATTTATATAAGTGAATCAAGTAAAATCAAGTTCAAGACATTCAATGGACAACGGCTCGATCAAGAACGAAGTTTGGAACTCCATGGACTCAATATTATGAAAATTCTTGTAAAACTGGTACTTGTTTGTATTTGATCACATAAGGAAATGGCTCAATGAATTCAACCCATTTGGCATGTCTCTTATGCAACTTACCTTGCCCTTTCAAATGCTTTAAAGACTCATGATCAGTGTGTATGACAAACTCTTTAGGTAGAAGATAATGTTGCCAAGTTTCCAACGCTCTCACCAATGCATACATCTCCTTGTCATAAGTAGGATAGTTTAGGGCTGCGCCACTCAATTTCTCACTAAAATAAGCAATTGGATGCCCCTCTTGCATCAAAACAGCTCCAATACCTATACCTGAGGCATCACACTCAATTTCAAAAGTTTTAGCAAAATCGGGTAAAGTAAGTAGTGGTGCAGAAACCAATTTCTCCTTGATTAGATTAAATGCACTTTCTTGTTCACTACCCCACTTAAATCCCACGTGTTTCTTAATAATTTCATTTAAAGGTGCAGCAAGGGTGCTAAAATCTTTCACAAATCTTCTATAAAAGCTAGCCAAACCATGAAAACTTCTTACCTCACTTACGCTTTTAGGTGTAGGCCATTCCTTAATAGCCTTTATCTTCTCTTCATCAACCTCAATTCCTTTAGCACTTATAACATAACCAAGAAAAACAATCTGATTTGTACAAAAAGCACACTTCTTCAAATTAGCATACAACTTTTCCTTCCTTAACACAGTCAATACACTTTGCAAATGCTCAACGTGTTCTTCTAGACTTTTGCTATAGATCAAAATATCATCAAAGTAGACAACTACAAACTTACCAAGAAAAGCACGCAAAACATGGTTCATTAACCTCATAAAAGTGCTGGGTGCGTTAGATAATCCAAATGGCATTACTAACCACTCATATAAACCATATTTTGTTTTAAAAGCCGTTTTCCACTCATCTCCCTCTCTAATCCTAATTTGATGATATCCACTTTTAAGATCTATTTTGCTAAACACACAAGAACCATACAATTCATCAAGCATGTCATCAAGTCTAGGAATAGGATGTCGATACTTTACAGTGATTTTATTAATCGCACGACAATCAACACACATCCTCCATGTTCCATCCTTTTTGGGCACTAGTAGAACTGGTACCGCACACGGACTCATGCTCTCCTTCACATATCCTTTTGCTAAGAGTTCTTCAACCTGCCTTTGAAGCTCCTTTGTCTCTTAGGGGTTACTTCTATAAGCGGGTCTATTAGGAATGATAGCTCCGGGAAGAATGTCTATTTGATGCTCAATTCCCAATAGGTGGCAAACCATTAGGGACTTCATTTGGAAATACATCATCAAAGTCCTGCAAAAGAGTCACAATAACACTAGGCAAAAAGAGTTAAGCTCATTAGTATGCAAACAAGCCTCTTTGCACAAAAGTACAATGATAGGCTGTTTTGAAAAAGAAGGCCCTCTTAACCTCTCTCTCTTTTGCAAACAAGTTTACATGTTGCCTCTCTTTTCTCTCAACAATATTTTTTTCTATCTTTCCACTTTCTTTTCTCTCATTCTCTCTTTCTTTTGTACTCTCATTTTCTTTTTTTTTATCACTCTCTTTTTGTATTGTCATTTGATCCTCATACACTTGCTTAGGTGTTAAGGGTACAAGAGTGATTTGCCTTTTATTCATTACAAAAGAATATCTATTTAAGTAACCATCATGTGTCACTCGCCTATCATATTGCCAAGGTCGCCCCAAAAGAATGTGTCCAGCATGCATGGGTACTACATCACATGCAACCTCGTCCTTATATCTCCCAATAGAGAATGAAACCAGCACTTGTTTATTTACTTTAACCTCCCCACAATCATTCAGCCATTGTAACTTATATGGCTTAGAATGTTTTAGAGTTTTCAAGTTCAATTTTTCAACCAAACTAGTGCTAGCTACATTAGTACAACTTCCACCATCAATTATCATACTACATACCTTATCTTTGATGTGGCATCTAGTATGAAATATGTTATCACGTTGTACCTCCGCATCCTCTTTTACTTGCATGTTAAGAGCACGTCTAACAACCATCAATTTACCATCAACAGGATACTCTACACCATCATTAGCATCCTCCAAAGGTGGCATAGGATCATCATCTGATTCACTCTCGGTTTCAACATCACCATCTTCCCTCAAGATCATTACCCTCTTATTTGGGCATTGAGATGCAATATGACCTATCCCCAAACATTTAAAACACTTAATATCTCTATTTCTAGAGTGTTGGGAATCAGATTTACCTTTGCTTTGGCTGCCCCCTCTTTATGATCCTTCATTGGCTCAATCTTAGGCTTTGAAACAACCTTTTCATCTTTGCTCCATTTTGACTTCCATGAGGAAGGTGAACCCAAATTGGGTCTAGTGGAACCCTTTCTTTTTAGTTGTCGTTCCACTTTTATGGCCATGTGAACCATGTCTTCCAATTCAACATAATGCTGCAAGTCAACCACATTAGCAATATCTTGATTTAAACCATGTAAAAATCTAGCCATAGTGGCCTCTCGTTCTTCTTCAATGTTTGCTCGAATCATGATTATTTCCATCTCCTTGTGGTAGTCTTCCACACTTCTGGAGCCTTGTGTAAGACTTTGAAGCCTTTGATGTAGCTCCCTATAATAATGACTAGGAACGAATCTCCTCCTCATGATGGCCTTCATCTCCTCCCAAGTGTTTATAGGCCTTTCACGGTTTCTTCTCCTACTCAAAACAAATTGATCCCACCAAATAATAGCATAATCAATAAATTCAACAACAGCTAGTTTTACCTTTTTCTCCTCAGAGTAATTATGGCAATCAAATACTAGCTCCACCTTTTTTTCCCACTCCAAATAAGCTTCCGGATCATTTTTACCTTGAAAAGAAGGAATTTTCAGTTTGATACTCCCCAAATCACGATCTATGCGTCTTACCCTTCTATCATCTCTTCCACGCATGTCAACGGTGACCTGGTCATCAAAATTATCTAGGTCATCACCACCCTGATCTCCCATGGCAGCACGCCATTGATTATCTCTTACATTAGGAGCTATTGGTTGTTGCCCCTTTTGTAGATTGGCTATGGCAGTGTCTTGCCTTTCCAATTGGTCACGGATCTCTCCAAACATCAGGTTCATGCGCTCAAATTGTTGCTGCATGGCTTTGTGTATGATCGATTGATCTATAGCTTCTTGTTCTTTTGACATATTTTGTGATCTGAAAAATTAAAGTTAGCAAAAAAAAACCTCACAACACTCCCTCACGTGTTTCACTCAATTTGATTCACTTAACTCTCGTGTTTAACACACAAATTAGCTTTTTCCCTCTAATGATCTCACAAACTATTGCCTTTTACCACACTTAATTCTCTCTTTCAGTTCTTTATTGAACTAAAAACAAAACCAAGAAAAACAAAACAAGTGACACACCAAATAAGCTATTCCAGCACACTAATAAAGAAAAAGAATTAAGAGAACACAAAGAACAAAAACGAAATTGAAGAAAGGAAAACAAGCAAGTAAAGGACACAATTGATATTGATGAAAGTAGGAATACTTGAATCCTTTTGCAATCTTTTTCTTTTTTTTTTTGCTGTACGTTTCTTTTTTTTTTTTTGTTGTAAGTTTTTTTTTTTTTTTTGCTGTTTGTTTTCTTTTTTTGATAATCAAAATAAATAAGACATTCAAACCTGATTAGAAACTTGCTCTGATACCAAATTGATGCGAATCCCACATTGAAACTTTAAGGAGAATACTTAATTTGAAGTTTCAACTACCCAAGAAAGTTCTAAACAGATTTAAGACAAACAAAACCTTGACCCAATGCTTAATCAAACATGAACCAAAGGTATGGAGAAGGATATTGACGCCACACTCAAGATTTAGATGAGAAGGTGAGTGATAAGTCTTGATTTGGAACGCCACAAGAATGCAAATTCTTGATAAGTTCACTAGTTCTCAAAAGAACCAAAGAAAGAATAATTCTCTCAAATTCAAATAACATTAATCTCTCAATTGTCTTACATAGCAAGGTTGCTGAGTTTAAATAGGCCAATAGAGACCCAAAAATCCGAAAAAGATTAAATCCTAGTTCAAGTCGGAGTAGTTTTCCTAACTAGTTAAGGAGTCGTTGAAATTTCCAATTCTGCGCATGCTGTAATAAATTGGTCATAACTCCTTCTAGAGAACTCCAAATCTAACTCCGTAAAATTCTTTGGAAAGCTATCTTAATTATCTTTCCAACGGTATATGGCTTGCAAGTTAATTCCAGCTCAATCAATACCAGTTTTATTCCGAAATTGACCTTTCTGCATTTGACCCGAATTGTGTTTTTGGCTGCCCAATAGCTTGAATAAAGCCCACAATGCCTTGACATCTCTTCAAGCCCAATTCATGATGTCTTGCATCTTGAATTGTAGTTTCAATCCATATTTTCTCAATTAATCCATTTAAAGCAGCTTGTATCTTTTTGGCTCTAGCTCTTGTAATTGGGCCTTCATGAATGTGCAAAGGATCACTTGAAACTTTAATGGTATTCTCTTGATAGTTCTCATCAACAATTTATAAATTTTTCATAAAGTTACTTTTCCTTCATTGTATGAAGAGTGATTCTTAGATATTTGACACTTTCTTCTCCTATTCATGAGTGGATCAAGATGTCATCAATGAACACCATTAGGAATTTATCCAAATAGTCATTAAATACCCTATTAGTAAGGTCTATAAAAGCTGCTAGGGTATTTGTTAGACCAAAATGGCATGACAACAAACTCATAGTCCATAATGTGTTTACATGCTATTTTAGGAATATCCTCACATCTAATTTTTCATTGGTTATATCAGAATCACAAATTAATCTTTGAGAATAGCGATGCTCCTTGTAATTGATCAAATAAATCCTCAATACATGAAAGTGAGTACTTATTCTTAGTGGTGACCTTATTTAACTCTCAATAGTTGATGCACATCTGCATTGATCCATCATTTTTCTTTACGAATAATATTGGTTCTCCCCAAGGTAAATGGGTTAGATATATATAGCCTTTGTTTAATAGTTTCTGTAATTGATTCCTTAACACTTTTAGTTCCGATAGGGCAATCCTATAGGGCACTTTTGAGATTAGGACAGTTCATGGCAACAAGTTAAATTTGAACTCAACTTCTTGATCTGGTGGTAGTCTAGGGAGTTCGTTAGAGAAGACCTTAAGAAATTCATTTACTACTAGAGTATCTTCCAACTTTGGCTTTTACCCTTCTACTTTGATATCACTTGCCAAGTATTTATCACATCCTCCCTTTAATAGTCTAATTGCTTTTAAGGTGGAGTTAATTGGCATTCTTTTCTCTTTACACCCTCCCTTGAATATAAATGATTCCCTTTGTAGTGGTTGGAATGTTAAATCCTTTTTCTCACAATCTATCTTAGCATAATGCTTTGATAACTAATCTATACCAAGAATTATGTCATAGTCATATATCTCAAGGATTATTAGGTCAACACATAGTATATGACCACTAATATTGACCTTGCATGCCCTTACTAGTTGTCCTAGGTTCAATACTTCATTAGATGGAAACATGATACTAAAAGATCTACTTAATAAGTTAGGGGCCCTTTCTATTTTCTTAATGAATGCTAGTAAAGCAGATGAATTTATAGCTCTTGAGTTTATCAACACATGTGTAGGAGTTTGAGAGATAGATAGTTTACTTAATATTACTGAGAGGTTTACCTCTACATCTAGATTTGCTTTTTTGTTATGTCTTGATCTGAAAAGTATAACAATTCTTGTGTGTATAGTCCTAAACAATAATAACCATTTTTAAGAATATTCTAAGGAACTCAATAGTGGTTTGACCTAGGATGCTCTTTTTTTCAAAAAGTATTATGTCATGTGTGTTAACAAGATGAAGAAATTAGTCCAAAAGCTTTTGGTGGGATAAGTGATCGCATGAGAAAAGGAGAATATCATCAATATAGATAAGAGCATGGTGAAGGATGGGTTCAAAAATTTGAGTCATAGCTTTATGAAAGATGGAAGAGGCTACTTTAAGACCAAAAAGCATGACTGTCCACTAATAATGGGCATTTGGAATACAAAAAGTTATTTTGTATCTATCATCTGGGTGAATTCCTAATTGCCAAAAACCAAATCCGAGATCAAATTTTGAAAAACCTGAGCATTTTAGAGATAGATGAATAATGTCTGGATCTTTGGTAATGAGAACTTGTTATCTTTTAGAAAACAATTCAAAGGTTGGTAATCAATGATAAGCCGTTTCTTTTTCCTAACAAGCTCTAAACGTTTCTCAACATAGAAAACTTGACATGTCTAATTAGAGGTAGTTGGTTCAATAATTCCTTGTGAAAGAGTTGAGAACATTCTTGTTAGGCTAATTTGAGGTATGTAGGTGTCATTTTTAAATGGGTGGCTTTGGTTGGATTTATGTCTTCATTAAGCTTGAAAGAAAGCTTAACAAACAATTGATGATTTTTCAAAGGGGATAAGAATATGAAAAATTTGTATGGGACTCTGGATAAAAGAGAATGAACTTCTAAATGTATGATTGGTAAGGAGAGTTAGCTTTAGACAGCCTATATAGACAGAGGATATCTGTATAGGGTTTGAATTGTCTTTTATTAGATATTCTAGAGAATGTGATTTGAAGTTTCCTGGCCATGGATAAAAGATCAAAACCAATCAGAAGATCTTTGTTTAGAAAATTAGAACCAACAATCTTTGATCAGACGACATAATTTAGAAAATCTAAATGCCAATGGATTTTATAGTTATCAAATTTGTTTGAAATAACTAGCCATTAACTACTTTGAAATATTCTTCATGGTTTTCCTAAAGATAGAAAGAAATGATGGAAAGATGCAGCATGCTTTTTTTAGCACTAGTGTCAAAGAATCCTATAACAAAAATAGGCTTTGCAAACTTAGAGGACAAAATTTGGACAGGAATGAAAGGGATAGAAATTTGAAGTGTAGTTGGGTGAGGATCTTAAATCGTGTTAATGAAAAAAATGTTATTCTCAGAATCTAAGTCACTGTTGGCTAACACAAAGATTGTTTCTTTATCGGCAGTGTCTTATTATGAGAATAAAGATTCAATATCATCTGCTGAGAAAATGATAGATGAATCTTGGAGATATTTCAAAAGACGTAGGGCCTTTATAGGGCGATTTGGGCAATTCTTAGAAAAATACCCTTCTTTTTTACAAACGACGCATAACTGTCTTTTGACTTTTTTAAAGAAAAAAGATCCTTTTTCTTTAGAAATCTAAAAGACTTTCTTTTCTTGGCATGCTTGTGTTTGTGTCGATAAATCTTTTTTAAATGGACTTTCTTTTTAGAGGTACAAGTGCAACCTTTGCCATCTTTGCACTTGATGTTTAGATAAGGATTTTTGCAGGCACTCTTGAATGATTATTTATTTTCCATAAGATCCTTAAAGAATTCTTTTTGTTCATAGAGACATTCTAGACAACTGACTGCCAATTGATAAATCTTTTTAAGTGACATGTTCCGAAGTCCAGTTGATAAAGGTTGACTTGTCTCTATAATTCTAGTTGGAGCTCTATTAAAAGAGATGCCACAAATATATATTTTAGAGTTGGATCATTAGATTCATTAAGTTTGTAAAATAAAACAAACATACATTTGTAATGATAATCCAAATCTTTTTGTTGAAGAGAACAATACTTCATCTATAGATACTCGTTTCTAGCAAGTTCATTTCCTAAAACAGCTTCTCCTAAAAGTTGTTCATGAACCAATCTCAATGTTGTACCTACATTAGGAATTTAAATGAACTGTAATTGCCTTTAGGAACCCAAACTATTGAGCCAATCTCGTAATGAACTAATGAATCTAGAATTGAATTCTTTTAAGACAGATTAAACTGTAGATTTTGGATGAATCATTTAGATATTAATCTAGGCTATGAATTCTTATAACTTAGTAGCCCATTTATTCCTTAAAATATCATTAAAAGTAAACCAAGGTCTATCAGAGGGTTTAGAACCAGTATCTAGTGGATCTAGATAGACTATCTTTGCTTTATCGGTTTCCCCTACGATAGGAGTGTCTATAGCGGGATTAGAGGCTGAATGGTTGTTTGAGCCTATAGAAGGCTCCATGAGAAGTTTGGTTATATCAGCAAGATTAGCCTAATAATCAGAAGTAGAACTGTATTGAAAAGATGATTCTATCTCTACATCAGATGATTCAAGAGTTGTAAGTGGTGATGGAACAAGCTGTGTTATGCCTTAAGCAGGATTTTATTGGCTTGCTTTTTTATGTTTTGGTTGGGTAGAAATAATTGGTGCTGATGTTGGGATGGTAGTGTCAACCGACTCTGTATGTATAGGCACTGTTAATGATGGCTTAGGGACGTATGTAGGTTTGGGCTTTGGTGCTAAAGTTTGGTTAAATATTTTGTAAGTAAGGCTGACAGTTTTAGAGTAATCTGGTGGTTCTCCGAAAAGGGATGGAGTATAGAAAGGTTGATATGAATTAAAAGATGGCATATATTTTGGTAAAGAAGGTATTAGTGTCAAAAATGAAGGTTGTTGTTTTTTCAAATCAATTCGAGATAATTTTGGTTGAAGCTTTCTTATTTCAGCTCTGCATACTTATGTCTGTGTGGATAAGCCTTTTTTAAATGGACTTTCTTTTTGGAGGTGCAAGTGTAATCTTTGTCATCTTTGCACTTGATCTTTAGATAAGGCTTTTTGTAGGCACTTTTGAATTATTGTTTGTTTTTCATAAGATCCTTGAAGAATTCTTTTTGCTCATAGAGACGTTCTAGACAACTGACTTCTAATTGATAAACCTTTTTAAGTGACATATTCTGGATGTCTAATTGATGGAGGTTGACTTGTCTTTGTAATTCTAGTTGGAGCCTTATTCGAAGAGATGCCACAAACACATGTTTCAGAGTTGGATCATTAAATTCGTTAAGTTTATAAAACAAAATAGACGTGTTTGTAATGATAATCCAAATCTTTTTGTTGAATAGAACAGTACTTCGTCTGCAAATATTCATTTCTGGCAAGTTCATTTGTTGGAACAGCTTTTCCTAAGAATTGTTCATAAACCAATCCCAATGTTGTACCTACATTAGGAATTTAGATGAACTGTAATTGCCTGTAGAAACCTAAACATCGAACCAGCATCGTAATAAACTAATGAATCTAGAGCTGAATTCTTTTAAGATAGATTGAACTGTAGATCCTAGACGAATCATTTAGACATTAATCTAGGCTATGAATTCTTGTAATTTGGTAGCCCATTTATTCCTTAAAATATCATCAAAAGTAAACTAAGGTCCATCAAAGGGTTTAAAACCAGCAAGATAGAGTGTCTATAGGGGGATTAGAGGCTGAAAGGTTGTTTGAGCCAATAGAAGGCATGACCATAAGAAGTTTGGTTACATCGGCAAGATTAGCTTCAAAATCAGAAGTAGAACTATATTCGAAAGATGATTATGTCTTTGCATCAAATGATTCATAAGTTGTAAGTGGTGATGGAATAGGCTGTGTTATGCCCTGAGCAACATATTGTTGGCTTGGTTTTTGTCTTTTGGTTGGGTAGAAGTAGTTGATGTAGATGTTGGGATGGTAGTGTGAACTAACTCTGTATGCATAGGTATTGTTAATGATGGCTTAGGGACGTATGTAAGTTTGGGCTTTGGTGCTAGAGTTTGGTTAAACAATTTGTAAGTAAGGCTGAAATTTTTAGAGTAATCCGATAGTTTTCTAAAAAGGGATGAAGTATAGAAAAGTTGATATGAATTAAAAGATGGTGTATATTTTGGTAAAGAAGATATTGGTGTAAAAGTGAAGGTTGTTGTTTTCCTAAATCAATTCGAGACAACTCTGCTTAAAGCTTTCTTATTTCAGTTTCTTTCTGATCAAACTCTGAACATCAATACTTCTATTGAATCATTTGTTTTAATTCATAATCAAGTTGGTGAACTCAATTTTTTAAATATTTATACATTTGTTCAAGTTAAAGAGCAATGTTGTCAACCTTCTTTTCAATCTGTTGACATGAGATGTTACAGATTTGAATTTCTTATCTAGATGCTGTAATGCATCATTTTGTGCAATGGTATTTTGAGTTTGCCAATTAAGAACTACTTCATAGGGGCGAGGTTCCTTAAGTTATCTTATTGGTGATCATAGGAGAATGGATAAAAAGCTGGAAAGTAACCTTTTGGGTTCAGTCTATTTGCTTGGCTAAAGCATGGAACTGCAACTGTTATGTGGAAGAGGAATTGGAAAATATAATATATGGAGATCTTTGTCAGAGTGTTTTAAAGTGAAGATAGGGTTTCGTTTCTATAAAAGAGGATTTTTTCTTTCTGTAAATATCAGAAGCCTTTGTTGTAAATAAGCAAGAGAGCCTGACAACTTGGATCCTTAGGATCATGGGGAGAATAGTCCTTGTAAGGAGTTTTTGTATAGACTTGCTTTTTTTTTTCTTTTTTTCCTTCGACAAATGTCATCTTTATTAGAATCATGATCATATACACATGAACATTCTGGATCACACATGTATTCATCAGAAGTATTCCAAAGGAAATGACCATTAGGTTTGGCTGAATAAATCAATTTGTGTAAATCCCACATCGCTTGGGTGCACTGGGTCCTGGCCAATTTATAAGTGCTAAGCAGTCCTCACCTCTTAAGAGCTCTTTTGAGGCTGAGTTGCTTTGGCCTAAACTTGGTATCAAAGCCTAACACTGTCTGACGGGTGAGTGGCAGGGTAGTTTATGTAAATCCCACATCAGTTGGGTGGGCTAGGTCATAGCTAGTTTATAAGTGTTGGGAAGTCTCACCTCTTGAAAGCTCTTTTGAGGCTGAGTTAGGCTTTAGTTTATAATCAAGTTGGTGAACTTAATTTTTTAAATATATATACATTTGTTCTAGTTGAAGGGCAATGTTGTCAACCTTCTTGTTGTCAACCTTCTTTTCAGTCTATTGGACATTGGATATTACAGATTTGACTTTCTGATCCAGATGTCGTAATGCATAATTTTGTACAACGACATTTTTAGTTTGACAATTAATAGCCAATCATGTCCCTTTTGGTGAGACATCTTTTTATTTTTGTTCGATTTTAATTTTTTATTATCTTCATCAGTTGAGTCATTTGATTTTAAACATAATCTACTCCAATGACAAACCATATATGTTCAGAACAGTGATTTGAATACTTTTATAGTTGTTGCTGCAGTTAATGACTTATATTCTTTTAACCTTGAAGAACATTTTCACCTATTTCTCATAACATCCTATTTGGTGAATTGACATTAGATTCATCCTCTTCATCAAGCCCCTTACTTACATATCAACCATCTCCATCCCATTCAACATCACCATCATATCCTACTCATATTTATCAAACAAAATAAATCGTATCCAATCATAATATGATCACCAAAGTAAAAGCTGGTATAATCAAGCCTAAAATATTCTTGACAGCCTATAACAGTTTAGAACCATCAACTATTGCTAAAGCATTATTTGATACAAAATGGAAGGCAACAATACAAGTTGTTTATGATACCTTAACCAAGAATACCATTTAAAGTCTTGTGCATTTAACACCTGTCCATAATTTGGTCATATACAAGTGAGTATTTAGAGCAAGTTATAACATAAATGACAGGGTCCAAATACAATGCAAGATTAGTTACCAAAGGTTTTCACTAGACATCAAATATGGACTACTTAGAAACTTTTAGCTCTATGATGAAGTCTTCTGAGGCCAAAGTTAGATTAGCTATAATGGAGGGCTAGAAAGTTAGTTAGATTGATGTCAACTTTCTTAATGAGGGTCTTTCTAATAATATCTTCATGTCTCAGCCAATGGTTTCACATCTAAAAAAGGCTTTAGTAAACTTAATAAAGCTCTCTATGATTTAAAGCAAGCTCAAAGAGCGCAGACATGTTGAACTTCAAGGTTGCTTCATTAATTAGAATTTCTTTAACTCCAAGTTTGACACTTCTTTATTTATTAGACATGTCACAAAAGGGATAATTTATATTGACGACATTTTAGTTACTATTCTTGATTCTACTTTGCTGGAAGATTTTATTAACAGACTTAGTAAGGTCTTTGCCTTGAAAGACTTAGGACTAGTGGTTTGTTTCCTCGGTGTAGAAATCTATTATACAGATCATGGAATTAATCTATCTAGATAAAGTATATCAAGGACTTATTAGCTAAAACTTCAATGCAGAGTGCAAAAGATATGATACTCCTTTCAGTTTAGGTTTCCACCTAGAGAGAGCAATCAAAGGTCTATTAGGTCAACAATTTGAGAATCCCACTGTTTATAGAAGCATTGTTATAGGGTTCAACATTTAATTCTCACTAGGTCATATATTGCATATTTAGTCCACAAGCTTAGTCAATTGTTTAATGCTTTTACACTTTAATATTCGGTTACTAGTATTAAAAAAACACTCAAATATCTACAAACTACTAGCACTTACAACCATTACATTCAGAATGAAGGACAACTTGAACTTATTTATAGCACTTCATTCTATAATTATCTTAATTATAGAAATTTCACTCTTATTACGATACATATATAATTCTATAAACTTTATTAATAAGGATATTAAAATTATAACTAGGGTTATTTATAATGTTATTTTTTCAAATCCAATAAGGTTTCTTAAGACTCCTATAAATACATACTTTTTCCTATTCCATAACTTTAAGTCTACGATGCTTATTTCTTATTCTCTGCTACTCATAACGCTTTTACCAAACCTCAGTATTTAAACCTTAGTTTAAAAAAAGAATCAAATCAATTTTTATAAGTTTTCACTTCTGTTTAGGGTTCTAATTTGTTATTAAGTCATGATAATCGATCCCTAATGCATTAGACACACTAAATAATTCCATATAGTATGAGTGTCTTAAATTTGAACTCTTATTTTCTCAATGATTTTCTAAGAAGTTTATATTTTTGGAAACTGGACACATAGTGCTTCTAGAATAAATTTTGTTTCATCAAAGTTGGTTTCGTATTCAATTTTATATGTAATTTCAAAACCGATACTACTACATTAAAAAGTTAAGATTCCAGTAGAACAACTAGAGTGGTAAAATTATTTGCACAACAAAATAAAGTCTAAAAATTTTAAAATTTTACATCAAGACTGATATAGTTGCATAGTATTCACAGTTTTAATTTCATAATTTTTTTATTTGTTTCTAATTTTATAAAATTCTCAGAACCCACTATGTTTAGTTAAAGATACTGTAAAACAGTTTCGAATTTGTCAAGAAATAAATAATTATAAAAATGTTTTTGATTTTGAATCTTTTTCTAAATTTTATAAGAGATACCAGTGGATGTCCAAAATAGTTATGTAAAATAGTATGTCATTCTAACTTCTAGATTAAGAGCTAAACTTCTAGGAATTAGATTAGTACGGTATGCATAGAAAATTAGGTTCTTAGAATAAGCTATTAATAGTTGTTTCTTGTATTTTTTTTAAGGTGTTGAGAGTGTTTGAGGCTCTTAGAGGCTTTTAAACGTGTTAGATTAATTTATAAAATCGAGACCTTCATTCCTTATGTCCTGAATAAATAAGATTATTATATTCTACTATAAGTACAAGTGTTTTCATAGTTTTTCCAAAATTAGTGGTTTTCATTACAAAATTAGTTTGTGCAAATGTTTTGAAATATGAAAATTTTATTATTTTTATGATTTTAACAGAATATTATCAATGCTTTTACAAGTATAAATTATTTTGTTACTACATTAACTTTTATGGATTTATTTGTAAAATATTATAATAGATTTTATGCTGCAAGTCTAAACTATTATTGTGGATATTTATGAATATAATACAAAAGTTTTGTCTAATATATGATTTTAAGTTATGTTTTGGCTCATTATCCGTAGTTATTTTAATTATGATTATGATCATATCATATGATACATGTGAGTTATATAAGTTCTGGACCAGTACTGGGTGTATGATCTGAGCGTGTACACTATATTCTAATTATGATTATGTTAATTTGGATCATTTGAAACTATAGGTAGCACTATGTAACATAAGCTAATTTCTTATTATTTATGTATAAGTTATATGATTCGCTTTTATGATTTATTAAGTTTCTTATTGAGAGATTTGCTTAGCATTGAAGTTAAAGATTTGATTCACTCGCTAGTTGAATAAGAGGAGGAACAAACTTATAATTCTTTAAGTTTGTTTTTGTTATGGATTTGTTATTTAAGAGATTTGAGACTTTGATATATTTATGTCTTTAAAAAATATTATTATTTAGTATTAGATATGGATTTGTAGTTTTAATTGAATGAATATTTGAGGTTTTCAGTTTAAAATTTTATGTTTAAGGATTTTTTATTTGTAAGTAACCTCTTTTATCATATGCTCTACACATGTTGACTTGGGGTGTTACAATTGGGGTATCAGAGCACTAGATTAGGATTCTGTAGACTTTCTTTTAAGGTATAATCGAATTCCCTAATCAGATTATCACATTTGTTTTGTATACATAAAGAAGAACATTATGGTTATGAAAAAGTGCTAGAAATAAGAGATGGATGGAAATTGACAGGATTGAACAGGTTATCCTAGGGAGAATTCTAGTTAAAGATCTCAAAAGACTTTATAAAAGTGCAAATGGATGATAGACTAAAACAAATTAAAATTATTTATAAAGATACTTCTCCAGGGCCTAGAGCTTCAAAGAAGAAATTCAATTAGGCTATACGAGGACTATGTGTTTATGGCAAAGGAGTTAACAAAAATAAGCTTGTAGTACATCGCTTGTTTTGGACAAGACCTCAATTCAAGCCTTGCCATAACAAAAGATGGGTTCATCCATGCCTAGATAAATTGTCTAATGAAAGCCTTAAGAAAAATAAGATGTCCAATATCACAAAAGAGGAAAAAAATAGAATTAGATCCTTTTCTTATCTGATTGAGTAAACCTATGAATTATATAGCTACAAAGAAAATGCACGAGACTCATAAACATTGTGAAATTAATAGAGAGAATAGATCTTGAAGATAAGAGTAGTTGTTATATTTATCAGTTTGGTTTTGGTCTTAATGACTTTCTGGCTATTTGTGACATTGTAATAACTTTTCTCATAAGGAATTTTTGGTATTAACACAGAATGAATTATTTGCTCGCCCTCATTGGCGACTTTTAAATTTTCTTATGAATATTTCTCTCTTCTCTACACTTACTTAGTACTTTGTGTGCTAGTGCTAGTTTTATTGATAAATTATGTTCCGTCTAATTTAGTGAATTTTTTTTTTGGTTCTTCACTTCTTAGTTAAAGATGTCACGTAGGGGAGGTGCTAGGAATACCCCTACCTCGAGAGATGTTTTAGGTATTATTGATGACCTAATCTTATGCAAGACGGTTAATAAAAGTAACCTTATGATGCGTGTAATAATAAAGTTGGTGGAATAGCAGAGTAGACTGATACAAGATATGGTTAGAGATAGGAATGAGCCACAAGGGAATGTACCAGTAGAAAGGCAAGGTGGTGTTAGAGATCATGGGGCTATGGAGAAATTAGAACGATTTAAGAAGTTAGGACCGCCTAACTTTCAGGGAACTACTAATCCCATGATTGTAGAGGCATGGCTAAAACATAAAGAGAAGATATTTGTGGCTATGTGTTGCAATGATGACCATAGAGTGATTTTGGCCTCATTTATCCTATAGGGTAAGGCAGACCACTGGTAGGATGCTAAATTTCATCTTTCGAGGTTTGGTTTGCAAGATGCATCTATTATTTGAAAGTTATTTCTGGAAGCATTTCATGAGAAGTATTTTCTTGAATGAGTTTGACATTAGATAGAGGTTGACTTCCTAAAATTGACTCAAACGACAAAGTCTGTTGTAGAGTATAAAGAGCAATTTACTGCCTTATCTGGATTTGCTCCTTCGTTGGTCACTAAGGAAGGTAGCAAGTATAAAAAGTTCTTAGAAGGATTACGTCTAAAAATCAAAGGGCGATTAACTATCCTTAAGCTTAATAATTATGCAGATCTAGTGGATCAAGCGATTCTTACTAAAAAAGATATTCTTGAAGCTCAAGTTGTCTAGTTGCCTGATGTTTCCTCAGCCTTAGCACTCCTTCATGAACAGTTCATTGGCGAACCAGCTGCACACTTTGAAGCAGCCAGACGAGATTATCTCAACATGAAATGCTGTTCTCTCAAAGCCAAAGATCTTATCATAAAACATCAAAACAGTTTCCTTTGGTCATACAGCCCAAAACTTAAGACACTCCTGGTCTAAACTCTCTCTTCTCTCTCTATTAACGAAGTTCTTAGGATATCTGAAAAGGTTTGAAAAACAATTTATCAAGTTCATTTTCTAAAAGAAAACTTGAGATAGTATGCTCTGCACTTGTCTTATTCAAGGACCCTGTGCATCAGAAAAACTCATGCTTGTTTCCTAGACGGTCTGGTGCCCTGTTGAAGAAGACCAGGAGTGTCTTAAGTTTTGGGCTGTACGACCAGTGGAAACTGTTTTGATGTTTTATGATAAACTTAGTTTTCCTTGATATTATGGCGATCTTGTATTCATTTGCCTTACTCCCCTTTTGGTAGCTAGATTAGAATCCATTTGGATACTGTTATTATATGCATGTTATAAAGATTTTATTTTATTTCAAATAGATGTCAAAAGTGTTTTCTTGAATAGTTATATTATGGAAAAAGTTTATGTAAAACAACCCCCTGGTTTTGAAAATGAAAAATTTTCAAATCATGTTTTTAAATTATCAAAAGCTTTATGTGGATTAAAACAAGCACGTAGAGCATGGTATGATAAGCTTAAGAATTTTCTGCTGGAAAATAGTTTCTCAATGGGAAAAGTAGACACTATTCTTTTTGTTAAACATAAGAATCAGAATATTCTTATAGTTCAAATTTATATAGATGATATTATTTTTTATTCTACTAATGAGTATTTGTGTAAAGAGTTTTCTACATGTATGATAAGGAGTTTGAAATGAGTATGATGGGAGAGTTGAAATATTTTATTGGATTGCAAATAAAACAAAACAATAAGGGAATATTTATCAATCAAGCTAAGACATCGTCGGAGACTTGTTCAAACGTTTTGGGATTGATAACTCAAAACCAAAAGTACTCCAATGAGCTCAACAACCAAGCTAGACAAAGATGAAAAAGGTAAAGAGGTTGATATCAAGATGTATCGAGGTATGATTAGTTCTTTACTCTATTTAACTGTTAGTAGACCTGATATCATGTTTAGTGTATGTTTGAATGCAAAATTTCAATCATGTCCCAAGGAATCTCATTTGCTTGCTGTGAAAAGAATTTTCTGTTATTTGAATAGAACTATAAATCTTGGCCTTTGGTATCCTAAGGGAAATCATATAGATTTAACTTGTTATTTAGATGCCGATTTTCCTGGTCATAATTTAGATAGGAAAAGTAAAAGTGGTACTTGTCATTTACTAAGTAATGAATTGTTTAATGGATTATTAAAAAACAAAACTCAATTGCACTTTCAACCATCAAACCGAATATATTGCCGCAGGTAGTTGTTGTGCACAAGCTCTTTAGATAAAACAAACTCTGAAAGATTATGAGGTCAAGAATACATCCAGTCTTCTCATCAGTACAAAAAACTTTTGGTATCAGAGCCTTAAAAACTTTCTCATGTTTTGAGTGATAATATCATGTTTTGATTTCAAAAGAAAAGTGGTATGATAAAATGTTTTTCAGTTTTTGAAAGAATCCTAGACTTCAGGACACAGAGAGAGAGATTGCAAAATCATGGCTTCTACATCTCATTCTTCAGAATCTTCAAGTACTATTTCCCTTTCTTCTACCTTGTCTCTACCAAAATCATGCACTAGGCATACTGCAAATAAAATAGAAAACCTTGTAGAATATTCCTATATTCCTGAATCTACTCAAATCACTGAGTCTTCCTTTCCCCTTATCAGTCCTTATCATCTGTATAAACGATCTACTTCTCTTATCTGTAGTATCAAATCCCTCATCAGTACAAAAGGACCTCTTCCTAAAGAATACATCCAGTCCTCTCGACTCGATCAGTGTACTCTTCAAGCTACTACTGCTGAACAGTATGTTACTCTAGAAATTCCTCCAGAACTCGTTGTAAACTGGAAACGAGAAGGTTATACTCATCTCCATCTCGGCGGAGTAAGATTAATCCTGACTCTTCATGGGAGAAAAGGATTACCTGTCACTGCTCGAAATGCTATGCTTGACACCAGGTTCAAACAGTATCAACATGCTGTTATTGGTACAGTTTTGACTACCTTACATGCAGGCAGTGCTCTTCTCACCTTCTACCCAAATTTCAACTTGTCCCTCCAAGATATCAACCTTTCCACCGCCTTGAAAGTCCAAATCCAAATTCAGGGTGCTGACCAGATCTCCTCAGCAAAGATCGCAACCCTCCATCATCAATTGGTCTATAGGCTTCAAAATCATGCCTTAGATCTTCCAACTCCAGAAAGTCACTCTGATGCTCTTATGGTATTAGCAGAATTTGATCAAACTCCAACTATCATACAGATTCCCAGACAAATTCCTCAACAGGAACTTGTAAAGCTCATGCCTTTAGAATGGATCTAACGATACTCCAATTCAGACATCTGAAAGTATGTTTGAACGCAGACAAGATGGATCTGTCAAAATGACTTTCAAACCACCTCAGTCGGCTTCACAACCTCCTCCAGCTGTTCTACCTACAGCTCCACCAGAGTTTCCTAGACTATCTTTCACATATTCCTCAATGATTACTCCAGTCCAAACTGGTCAAGAGAAACTTCCAATCACTGGCTTCACTTCAGAAGGCTATCCAATTTATCCTGCTAAAATTGGAAAGCATTTCCTTTGGGATGCTCCTGGATCTGATATGTGTGATCCAGATTGTCCGTGCTGGCAAGATGGCGAAGATGAATTTATTCCTAAACGAAAACCTAAAAAGAAGTATCTTACTTCTTGTAAGGTTGACCACAACAGGCCACAAAACCCTCCTTCACCTCCATCTGCACCTACACCATTACCTCTTTACCACAAGGAACTCACATGGATTGCAAAATATTACAAAACAGAAGTCCCTTCACCAGTCATACCATCACCTCCTCTACAACATCAACCAATCCCATGTATGATGTTCTCCAGAGATTATTCTTCAAACTTTCCACCTCTTGAACCACAAACTGAAACCTAGAGAAAAATCGTATCAAAACCTTTTGTTCCTTCACCAATTACCTCTGCTGGTTATCTTAAAGAACCAAAACCTTTTGAATCAGTCCTCAATTGGCAAACCCAGAATGCCAAGGCACAGAATGATGCTCTACAGCATATCCATCAGCAAGTCGATCGAATCAGTTTAGGAACTGATAAGATTGAAACTAAAGTTGATTCCATCACCTCACAATCAAGCAAAGCAAATCCACGGGATCTAAAGAACGAGTTGCTCGACTTGATCTTCGAATTACGAGAAATGCTCGGACTAAGATATTATGGTCCCGAGTTTGATAGCAAAGAACGAGAAATCGAAAGTCGCAAGCGAGAACTAAACCGGATTGAATCAAAAGCAGAGACCTACCTCTTGATCGGACTCACCAATACCTTCATTGGTCCGACCTACCATCCGTTCACTCCTTTGCTAGCTCCAATCAAGCAATATGACCCTTCAAAGTTGTTTGGAATGACTTATACTCTTTTCAAACAAACACCTCAACCTACTCCACCTTCAAAGCTGAAACCAAGGTCCAAACCTCAACCTAAACCTTTGAAGATACATCAACCATCTCAACCTGCTCCACAAACTCAACAATCTGAAACTCAAGAACAGGAATCACTAGAATACACCTCGGTACCTCTTCAGGTGTCTCCACCTATTCCTCCTTCTCACATGACTCAAACACCACCTCATGTGCCTCAATCAAAGGATAAAGCTCCCATGCATCAATATGCTTCTTATCCTCATCCTGTCAACTCTTCCACAGATACCTCTACAGAAGAATCATCCTCAGAATCTGAACCTGCTCACAGATCTGTTGATACATCATCTCAACCTTCAGACTCAAACTCTACAACTAGTTCAGAACCTTCACACTCTTCGGTTTCTACTACCGATTCAAAAAAGTCTTATGCAGACATCACCAAGCTCTTAATGGCTCAACCAGAAGACACAGAGCATGCATAGACTTCTCATCCAGAATCTTACTTTGAGATTCCCTCAGATGTTCATGATCCTACTGAATCTATATCTGCACCTCCATCTCAACAAACTCCAAAGTCATCTAATGGTCCATGGTTTACTTTTGATGATATTCCAACAAGTAAATGGCGCGACAAACTATCCGAGATTTCAGCTTAGGTAGACCTCCAAATGCTTAAACCTGACGCAACAGTGGAATCAGTTCTTAAGGAACTAACCACCCGTTTCATTAGATCCGCCGAGATTGGTTTTGATGACCTAGGCTCATCAGACAACACCAATTTGTCGGTTGCACGATGTTTCTCACCCTTAGCACTCCTTCATGAACAGTTCATTGGCGAACAAACTGCACACTTTGAAGCGGCCAGACGAGATTATCTCAACATGAAATCTTTGTTCTCTCAAAGCCAAAGATCTTGACTTCACTACAAAAGGATGTCAATCTTGTTCTACAAATTGAATGGTTTCAATGATCCCACTCAAGCATGTTTTCCTTACTTCCTTACGATGAATTGCAACGGATATTCAAAGACAACTTGTTGTTTCCAACCTCGGCCTTGAAAACATCTCCTTAGGCAAGATCTTCCAGATTGTAAAGTTATGTCTTCATAAACTTTGAACAAAAGCTTGATTCAAAGAAGAATCGATGAGACAAAGAACCATTCAGAAGTGCTTGTAAAAAGCCTTATCTACAAATCAAGTGCAAAGATAAAAAGAAATGTGATTGCGGTCCTCACAAGAAGAAGCATTTCAGAAAGCTTAAACAGAAATCTTCTTCCAAGCCTTATTATCAGAAAGTTCGCAGACCATTCACATTCTACAGAAAAAAGTCTCCTTCCTCTAAGGAACGACAACGGCAAAAGTCCAGTAGATGCTTCATTTGCAAAAAGAAAGGACATTACTCCAGAGATTGTCCTAACAAGCGAGACAAAGCTATTCGTCTCATCAAGCATTTACAGACTATTACAGACTATTTTCCAGACAAAGACGAAGTTGAATCTTGTTTCTCAGAACAAGAAGCACCAAATGAAGAAACAGTGTTCGCACTGGAAAATTCATCTGATGAATCTGATACAGATGGACTCCTCACTGTCTACCACCAACACTCTTTGTCACTGGATTCCTCTATTCCAATTCCATCAGTCAAAATCCAGGTTTTACCCTCAAAGTTTCACAGACCACTTACTGTCATTGGATTTTTCGACACTGGCACTCAAAAGACGATGCTCAATCCAGATATCCTTCCATTACAACATTGGAAGCCTCATACAGAACATTTCAAAACAGCCGATGGAAAACTTTTCACAACAGATTTGATTACCAAACATCCTATTGGTATTCGGATCTTCCCAAATTGTGTTATTTGGACACATGTCATTGGTTCGAATCTACCTGATAAAGACATCTTATTAGGTTTTGATACCATCTCCAAAGTCCCACATCTCCAAATCCTTCCAACCGGTATTCGAGTCAAATCCATGTTCAAACCTTTCATAAATATTCTCAGACTCTACAGTCTTACCAATTCTCCTCAGTCCTACCAAGACATCTCAGCCAAACTACTCAGGTTTGCCCCGAGTCTCATGTCAATTCACCCATCCAAGTCCAGTATGGTAAAACAAGTCCTTCTTTATTAAGCTCCACTTCATGCTAAATGAAGACACTAATCCTACCAAAGCAACCCATCCGGGAATGAGTCCCTCTGACTTAGTCCTAGCCCAAAATGAATGCTCACTACTTTTGGCCCAGGTCTTATGAACCCACAAATTCTCGGTGGGCTTGTCAAGCTTTTTATGTGGAAAAACACTCTACGAACTTGTCCGTGGAAAAAAGAGATTAGTCATCGATTATCAGCCTTTAAACATGTTTTTACAAGATGACAAATTTCCTCTTCCAAAAAGACAAAACATTTTCACATATTTGAAAAATGCCCAAATCTTCTCAAAATTTGATTTAAAATCAGGTTTTTGGCAATTAGGCATTGAACCCTCTGAAAGATACAAATCGCTTTTGCATTCCGAATGCTCATTATCAGTGGACAGTTTTACCCTTTGGTTTAAAGACTGCTCCTTCCATTTTCCAAAAAGCAATGGTTTAAATCTTTCAACCAATTTTGCATCACGCATTGATTTACATTGACGATATTTTGTTATTTTCAGAAACACATGCAGAACATCGCCAGCTGTTAAATCACTTTCTTGACATCATTCAATCTCATGGAATCATGCTGTCTCCCAAGAAAAGCACCATAGCCACCTCCAACATTGAATTCCTTGGCATGGTCATCAAAGACGGTCACTACCAACCAGGAAAGCACATTGCTCAAGAACTGCTTCACTTTCCAGATCAACACTTATCCAGAAAGCAGCTCCAACAATTTCTTGGTATCATCAATTACATCCGTGACTTCATCCCACATGTGGACCAACATACAGCACAACTTTTGGCTTTATTGAAAAAGAAGCCTCCAGAATGGAATGACACCCATACTACAGCTGTCACCCAGCTCAAACAGATTGCACAAGATCCTCCACCATTAAAGCTCATTACAGATGGCAACCGGATCTTACAGACAGACGCAAGTGACACCTCATGGGGTGCTGTACTCCTCGAAGAAATCAATGGAAAAGAGAATCGTATCGGATACGCTAGTGGACATTTCTCTGACTCACAATGCCACTACCACAGTATCTACAAAGAGATTTTAGCCGTGAAAAATGGTATTAAAAAATTTGAATATCATTTAATCGGTTATCATTTTCTCATCAGATTAGACAGCTCATCTTTTCCGTCTATCCTGAACTCAAAGAGAAAGAATGTTCCAAAGAAGATGCTTTTGCGATTAAAAGACTGGTTTTCAAAATATGACTTCTCCGTGAAGCATATAAAAGGAACCCAGAACCTCATCCCTGATCTTCTATCCAGACTTGCCAAACCTTCTCAGCTCATACATTGCCTTTCATCTCTGTCCTTCTTTCCTTTAATCACCATGGCAACCTCCCTACCTACTCAAGCCCTCACCAAACGATATTTTCCCCCTGGCAAAACTTTTCACTCAGCATTTGCTATTCAAGACTTTGCCCGAAAATATGTCTTTAGGTTCTTTCTCCAAGCTTATTTCCTCACTGACTCCATTCCTGTCTTGGATTTTCATCCCGAAGACCTATTCCTTACAGGTCTGTATCTTCATCCTCTCAAAGGCATTACGGAAAATGAGTTATGGTACATTTGGTGTCTCACCGTCCTTTATGTTACAAAACTCGTCTTTCCAGTCAGGCCTCTATTTCTACACCTCATGAATCCTGAACAATCCACTTCCCTCATTTGGACTATCCTCGAATGGTATTCTCCAATTCCTTGGTGGAGAATGAAATTACAGCAAATCATCTCCCTCTATAACCTTGAAAAGATCCCAGCCACCGAAGCAAACATGTTCACCTCTATCTTCACCATTCATCGACCCTATTTTCAACATCCTCATATTGACAACTTCTGGACTGTAGACCAGGCACGAGAATGGCAAACCCTGCCACATCCAGCCCTTCTTGAACAGGATCAAAATATTCAAAGAACTTTGACCACCTTCCTTTGCCAACTTAATCATAGGTCAGATCCACCAAAGGACATTTTCCACACCTCTTTAGGTCCTCGACATGACATTCTCATAGTCCCAACTCCTTGACCATATCTACACCAAAACTTGAGGATTATTCTCGAGGAAGAAAAGCCGATTACATAATCGACTTTCTATTCCAAGATGCTCAAGACCCATGGGAAGATTTCATGTCCTTAACCCAACACTTAGAACAACTTCAAACACCACCTACAAATCCTAATGAAGCAAGCACAAGTCATCAACCAACCAACCAACCATCAGACCAGTTCTATCCACCTTACTGTTCTCAAGTCCGGCCCAATCCTTCACCTAATCCAGAAGAAGAACAAAGAGCCAAATTTTGCCCTTGGCCCTGTGTGCCAGGTTGTACTCATCCTGAAAAGGTCTTCAAGATAGCTGCTGACGATGACACTGACTCAGACACTGATGCTATCTCACTCTGAGACACATCAGCTTGCCGACACTTTGTATTTTGTCGTGTTGTAATAATTATGTTTTGTTTGAGTGTGTTTATGCTTGTACTTTATTAAAGTTGCTTTAGAAAAGAGATAGGGACGTGTCCTATCCTTTTACCTTTTGCTTTTTATCCTGTCTCCTACTTTTGAAAAGTAGATGCTTTATTTTATTCTTGCTTTTGTAAAAGCAGGGGCCCTGTCCTGCTTTGCTCGCCTATATAAGGCAGTTCCCTCCTTATTGTAAAAGATAAGGTCTAAACAGATTGGGAAAAAATAATAGAAATCTAAGAAGTTTGTTTTAAGCTATGAATCTCTAAACTCTCTCTTCTCTCTCTGTTAACAAAGTTCTTAGGATATCTGAAAAGGTTTGAAAAATAATTTATCAAGTTTATTTTCTAAAAGAAAACTTGAGATAGTATGCTCTGCACTTGCCTTATTCAAGGACCCTGTGCATCAGAAAAACTCATGCTTGTTTCCTAGACTGTCTGGTGCCCTATTGAAGAAGACCAGGAGTGTCTTAAGTTTTGGCCTGTACGACCAGTGGAAACTGTTTTGATGTTTTATGATAAGCTTAGTTTTCCTTGATATTATGGCGATCTTGTATTCCGCTGCCCTTACTCCCCTTTTAGGCTCAGTGAGATAGCATCGATTATCCGAAGTCGTGTCATGTCATCAGACTATCTTGAAGACCTTTTCAGGATGAGTACAACCTGGCACACAGGGCCAAGGGCAAAATTTGGCTTTTTGTTCTTCTTCTGGATTAGGTGAAGGATTGGGCCGGACTTGAGAACAGTAAGGTGGATAGAACTGGTCTGATGGTTGGTTGGTTGGTTGATGACTTGTGCTTGCTTCATTAGGATTTGTAGGTGGTGTTTGAAGTTGTTCTAAGTGTTGGGTTAAGGACATGAAATCTTCCCATGGGTCTTGAGCATCTTGGAATAGAAAGTCAGTGTAATCTGGCTTTTCTTCCTTGAGAATAATCCCTGAAGTTTTTGGTGTAGATATGGCTGAAGGAGTTGGGACTATGAGAATGTCATGTCGAGGACCTAAAGAGGTGTGGAAAATGTCCTTTGGTGGATCTGACCTATGATTAAGTTGGCAAAGGAAGGTGGTCCAAGTTCTTTGAATATTTTGATCCATTGAAGAAATTTGGATGTGGCAGGGTTTGCCATTCTCGTGCCTGGTCTACAGTCCAGAAGTTGTCAATATGAGGATGTTGAAAATAGGGTCGATGAATGGTGAAGATAGAGGTGAACATGTTTGCTTCGGTGGCTGGGATCTTTTCAAGGTTATGGAGGGAGATGATTTGCTGTAATTTCATTCTCCACCAAGGAATTGGAGAATACCATTCGAGGATAGTCCAAATGAGGGAAGTGGATTGTTCAGGATTCATGAGGTGTAGAAATAGAGGCCTGACTGGAAAGACGAGTTTTGTAACATAAAGGACGGTGAGACACCAAATGTACCATAACTCATTTTCAGTAATGCCTTTGAGAGGATGAAGATATAGACCTGTAAGGAATAGGTCTTCGGGATGAAAATCCAAGACAGGAATGGAGTCAGTGAGGAAATAAGCTTGGAGAAAGAACCTAAAGACATATTTTCAGGCAAAGTCTTGAATAGCAAATGCTGAGTGAAAAGTTTTGCCAGGGGGAAAATATCGTTTGGTGAGGGCTTGAGTAGGTAGGGAGGTTGCCATGGTGATTAAAGGAAAGAAGGACAGAGATGAAAGGCAATGTATGAGCTGAGAAGGTTTGGCAAGTCTGGATAGAAGATCAGGGATGAGGTTCTGGGTTCCTTTTATATGCTTCACGGAGAAGTCATATTTTGAAAACCAGTCTTTTAATCGCAAAAGCATCTTCTTTGGAACATTCTTTCTCTTTGAGTTCAGGATAGACGGAAAAGATGAGCTGTCTAATCTGATGAGAAAATGATAACCGATTAAATGATATTCAAATTTTTTAATACCATTTTTCACGGCTAAAATCTCTTTTAGATCTTGTGGTAGTGCATTGTGAGTCGAAAGAAATGTCCACTAGCGTATCCGATACGATTCTCTTTTCCATTGATTTCTTGAGTACAAAGACCACGAGGTGTCACTTGCGTCTGTCTGTAAGATCCGGTTGCCATCAGAATGAGCTTTAATGGTGGAGGATCTTGTAATCTGTTTTGGGTGTGTGTTTGTAGTATGGGTGTCATTCCATTCTGGAGGCTTCTTTTTCAATAAAGCCAAAATTGTGCTGTATGTTGGTCCACATGTGGGATGAAGTCACAGATGTAATTGATGATACCAAGAAATTGTTGGAGCTGCTTTCTGGATAAGTGTTGATCTGGAAAGTGAAGCAGTTCTTGAGCAATGTGCTTTCCTGGTTGGTAGTGACCGTCTTTGATGACCATGCCAAGGAATTCAATGTTGGAGGTGGCTATGGTGCTTTTCTTGGGAGACAGCATGATTCCATGAGATTGAATGATGTCAAGAAAGTGATTTAACAGCTGGCGATGTTCTGCATGTGTTTCTGAAAATAACAAAATATCGTCAATGTAAATCAATGCGTGATGCAAAATTGGTTGAAAGATTTAAACCATTGCTTTTTGGAAAATGGAAGGAGCAGTCTTTAAACCAAAGGGTAAAACTGTCCACTGATAATGAGCATTCGGAATGCAAAAAGCAGTTTTGTATCTTTCAGAGGGTTCAATGCCTAATTGCCAAAAACCTGATTTTAAATCAAATTTTGAGAAGATTTGGGCATTTTTCAAATATGTGAAAATGTTTTGTCTTTTTGGAAGAGGAAATTTGTCATCTTGTAAAAACATGTTTAAAGGCTGATAATCGATGACTAATCTCTTTTTTCCACGGACAAGTTCAGAGTGTTTTTCCACATAAAAAGCTTGACAAGCCCACTGAGAATTTATGGGTTCAATAAGACCTTGGGCCAAAAGTTGTGAGCATTCATTTTGGGCTAGGACTAAGTCAGAGGGACTCATTCCCGGATGGGTTGCTTTGGTAGGATTAGTGTCTTCATTTAGCTTGAAGGGGAGCTTAATGAAGAAGGACTTGTTTTTCCATACTGGACTTGGATGGGTGAATTCAGCATGAGACTCAGGGCAAAACTGGAGTAGTTTGGCTGAGATGTCTTGGTAGGACTGAGGAGAATTGGTAAGACTGTAGAGTCTGAGAATATTTATGAAAGGTTTGAACATGGATTTGACTCGAATACCGGTTGGAAGGATTTAGAGATGTGGGACTTTGGAGATGGTATCGAAACCTAATAAGATGTCTTTATCAGGTAGATTCGAACCAATGACATGTGTCCAAATAACACAATTTGGGAAGATCCGAATACCAATGGGATGTTTGGTAATCAAATCTGTTGTGAAAAGTTTTCCATCGGCTGCTTTGAAATGTTCTGTATGAGGCTTCCAATGTTGTAATGGAAGGATATCTGGATTGAGCATCGTCTTTTGAGCGCCAGTGTCGAAAAATCCAATGACAGTAAGCGGTCTGTGAAAATTTGAGGGTAAAACCTGGATTTTGACTGATGGAATTGGAATAGAGGAATCCAGTGACAAAGAGTGTTGGTGGTAGACAGTGAGGAGTCCATCTGTATCAGATTCATCAGATGAATTTTCCAGTGCGAACACTGTTTCTTCATTTGGTGCTTCTTGTTCTGAGAAACAAGATTCAACTTCGTCTTTGTCTGGAGAATAGTCTGTAACAGTCTGTAAATGCTTGATGAGACGAACAGCTTTGTCTCGCTTGTTAGGACAATCTCTAGAGTAATGTCCTTTCTTTTTGCAAATGAAGCATCTACTGGACTTTTGCCGTTGTCGTTCCTTAGAGGAAGGAGACTTTTTTCTGTAGAATGTGAATGGTCTGCGAACTTTCTGATAATAAGGCTTGGAAGAAGATTTCTGTTTAAGCTTTCTGAAATGCTTCTTCTTGTGAGGACCGCAATCACATTTCTTTTTATCTTTGCACTTGATTTGTAGATAAGGCTTTTTACAAGCACTTCTGAATGGTTCTTTGTCTCTGATCAGTTCTTTGAAGAACTATTTCTGTTCACAAAGTTTATGAAGACATAACTTTGCAATCTGGAAGATCTTGCCTAAGGAGATGTTTTCAAGGCTGAGGTTGGAAACAGCAAGTTGTCTTTGAATATCTGGTTGCAATTCATCAGGTAAGGAAGCAAGGAAAACATGCTTCAGAGTGGGATCATTGAAACCATTCAATTTGTAGAACAAGATTGACATCCTTTTGTAGTGGAAGTCAAGATCTTTGGCTTTGAGAGAACAGCATTTCATGTTGAGATAATCTCGTCTGGCTGCTTCAAAGTGTGCAGCTGGTTCGCCAATGAACTGTTCATGAAGGAGTGCTAAGGCTGAGGAAACATCAGGCAACTGGACAAATTGGAGTTGTCTGTATGAGCCTAGGCTGTCAAACCAATCTCTGAGGGATCCAATGAAATGGGTGGTTAGTTCCTTAAGAACTGATTCCACTGTTGCGCCGGGTTTGAGCATTTGGAGGTCTACCCAAGCTGAAATCTCGGATAGTTTGTCGCGCCATTTACTTGTTGAAATATCATCAAAAGTAAACCATGGACCATTGGATGACTTTGGAGTTTGTTGAAATGGAGGTGCAGATGTAGATTCAGTAGGATCATCAATATCTGAGGGAATCTCAAAGTAAGATTCTGGATGAGAAGTCTGTGCATGCTCTGTGTCTTCTGGTTGAGCCATTAAGAGCTTGTTGATGCCTGCATAAGACTTTTCTGAATCGGTAGTAGAAACCGAAGAGTGTGAAGGTTCTAAACTAGTTGCAGAGTTTGAGTCTAAAGGTTGAGATGATGTATCAACAAATCTGTGAGCAGGTTCAGATTCTGAGGATGATTCTTCTGTGGAGGTATCTGTGGAAGAGTTGACAGGATGAGGATAAGAAGCATATTGATGCATAGGAGCTTTATCCTTTGATTGAGGCACATGAGGTGGAGTTTGAGTCATGTGAGAAGGAGGAATAGGTGGAGACACCTGAGGAGGTACCGAGGTGTATTCTGGTGATTCCTGTTCTTGAGTTTCAGATTGTTGAGTTTGTGGAGCAGTTGAGATGGTTGATGTATCTTCAAAGGTTTAGGTTGAGGTTTGGACCTTGGTTTCGGCTTTGAAGGTGGAGTAGGTTGAGGTGTTTGTTTGAAAAGAGTATGAGTCATTCCAAACAACTTTGAAGGGTCATATTGCTTGATTGGAGCTAGCAAAGGAGTGAACGGATGGTAGGTCGGACGATAGAAGGTATTGGTGGAGTCCGAGTGAAGAGGGTAGGTCTCTGCTTTTGATTCAATCCGGTTTAGTTCTCGCTTTGACTTTCGATTTCTCGTTCTTTGCTATCAAACTTAGGACCATAATATCTTAGTCGAGCATTTTCGTAATTCAAAGATCGTCGAGCAAATTCTTTAGATCCTGGTGGATTTGCTGCAGTTGTGAGGTGATGGAATTAACTTTAGTTTCAATCTTATCAGTTCGTAAACTGATTCGATCGACTTGCTGATGGATATGCTGTAGAGCATCATTCTGTGCCTTGGCATTCTGGGTTTGCCAATTGAGGACTGATTCAAAAGGTTTTGGTTCTTCAAGATGACCAACAGAGGTAATTGGTGAAAGGACAAAAGGTTTTGATATGATTTTTCTCTAGGTGTCAGTTTGTGGTTCAAGAGGTGGAAAGTTTGAAGAATAATCTCTGGAGAACATACATGGGATTGGTTGATGTTGTAGAGGAGGTGATGGTATGACTGGTGAAGGGACTTCTGTTTTGCAATGTTTTGCAATCCATTTGAGTTCCTTGTGGTAAAGAGGTAATGGTGTAGGTGCAGATGGAGGTGAAGGAGGGTTTTGTGGCCTGTTGTGGTCAACCTTACAAGAAGTAAGATACTTCTTTTTAGGTTTTCGTTTAGGAATAAATTCATCTTCGCCATCTTGCCAGCACGGACAATCTGGATCACACATATCAGATCCAAGAGCATCCCAAAGGAAATGCTTTCCAATTTTAGCTGGATAAATTGGATAGCCTTCTGAAGTGAAGCCAGTGATAGCAAGGTTACTGAGTTTAAATAGGCCAATAGAGACCCAAAAATCCGAAAAAGATTAAATTCTAGTTCAAGTCGAACTAGTTAAGGAGCCGTTGAAATTCCCAACTCTGCACGTGCTATAATGAATTGGTTATAACTCCTTCTAGAGAACTCCAAATCTAACTCTATAAAATTCTTTGGAAAGCTATCTTAATTATCTTTCCAACGGTATATGGCTTGTAAATTAATTCTAACTCAATCAATACCAGTTTTATTCCGAAATTGACCTTTCTACATTTGATCTGAATTGTGTATTTGGCTGCCCAATAGCTTGAATAAAGCCCACAATGACTTGACATCTCTTTAAACCAAATTCATGATGTCTTGCATCTTGAATTGTAGTTTCAATCCTTATTTTCCTCAATTAATCCATTTAAAGTAGCTTGCATCTTTTTGGCTCTAGCTCTTGCAATTGGGCCTTCATGAATGTGCAAAGGGTCACTTGAAGCTTTAATGGTATTCTCTTGATAGTTGTCATCAGAAGATATCGGCATTTTTGAGATATTTGGAAATGCTTTGTCTTTTGGGAAGAGGAAATTTGTCATCTTGTAAAAACATGTTCAGGGATTGATAATCAATAACTAATCTCTTTTTTCCTCGGACAAGTTCAAAATGTTTTTCCACATAAAATGCCTGACAAGCCCATTGAGAATTTGTTGGTTCAATGAGGCCTTGGGCCAAAAGTTGAGAGCATTCCTTTTGAACTAAGATTAAGTTAGATGGACTCATTCCTGGATGAGTAAGCTTAGTAGGATTAGTGTCCTCATTTAGCTTAAAAGGCAATTTGACAAAGAAAGATTTATTTTTCCATAGATGATTTAGGTGTGTAAACTTAGTAGAGACTCAAAATAATAATGAAGAATTTTAGTTGAAATTTCTTGGTATGACAGTGGAGAGTCAAAAAGACTGTAAAGTCTAAGAATGTTTATGAAGGGTTTAAACATGGATTTGACATGGATTCCAATAGGAATGATATGAAAATGTTTTATTTGGTGAATGATGTAAAAGCCTAATAAGATATCTTTATCAGGAAGCTTTGAACAAATGATTTTTGTTTGAATAACACAATTTGGGAAAATTTAAATACTAATGGGATTTTTTGTAATCAAATCAGTGATGAATATCTTCCCATCTGCCACTTTGAAATGTTCTGTATGGTGTTTCTAATTTTGAAGAGGAAGAATATCTGGATTTAACATGGTTTTTTGGGAACTAGTGTCAAGAAAACCAACTGCAAGGATTGGTCTTTGGAATTTTTGTGGTAAAATTTTGGATTTTGATAGAAGGGATAGGAATAGTGGAACTCATCTCCTTCATTTGGCTCATCTTGCTCAGAGAAGTAAGAATCTACTTGTTCTTTGTCAGGAGAATAGTCTGTAACAGTTTGTAAATATTTTATCAGTCTAACTACCTTTTCTCTCTTGTTGGGGTAGTCCTTTGCATAATGACCCTTTTTCTTATAAATAAAGCATCTACTGGATTTTTTTCTCTACTGCTCCTTGGATGAGAATGATCTCCTTTTGAAGAATTTGTATGGCCTTTTAATCTTCCTGAAAAAATGAGGTTTTGAATAGGAATTTGAATGTCTGAATTTTTGGAATGCTTTCTCTTTTGAGGCTGCAATCACATCTGTTTTTATCCTTGCACTTGATTTGCAAGTATGGTTTTTGCAAGCACTTGAAAGGCACTTTGTCTTTAATGAGATCTTTGAAGAACTGTTTCTATTAATAGAGTTTTTCTAGGTATCCTTTGGCAACCTGAAAAATTTTTCCCAAAGAGATATTTTTAAGATTGAAATTGTAAATCATGAGTTGCCTTTGTATTTTAAGTTGCAATTCTTTTGGTAAGGAGGTAAGAAACACATGCTTCAAAGTGAGATCATTGAATCCATTAAGCTTGGATGTGGCATTCCAAATCAAGACTTATCACTCACCTTCTCATCTAAATCTTGAGTGTGGTGTCAATATCCTTCTCCATACCTTTGGTTCGTGTTTGATTAAGCATTGGGTCAAGGTTTTGTGTGTCTTAAATCTATTTAGAACTTTCTTGGGTAGTTGAAATTTTAAATTAAGTGTTCTCCTTAAAGTTTCAATGTGGGATTCGCATCAAGTTGTCCAGTATGAGTGACAAGGGACTGGACAAATGGTTTTAAAACCACTTTAATTTGTGAATCCGTCTGTTTCTCCAGAAGAGGAAATTATTCATGGTAAGAATAGAGGAGGAGATCATGCATGGTTGTGAGCTGGATAAGGTCAGCAACGAATCATTTGCTTCTTATCTACACATGGAAGAGAACATCA
Organism: Aegle marmelos; assembly: GCA_030449875.1. NCBI lineage: Eukaryota > Viridiplantae > Streptophyta > Magnoliopsida > Sapindales > Rutaceae > Aegle > Aegle marmelos. The sequence continues at coordinate 292,265 of JASUUL010000013.1, forward strand.
TGCATGGTTGTGAGCTTGATGAGGTCAGCAACAGATCATTTGCTTCTTGTCTGCACGTGGTTGGCTATTGAGGAATATCAATTACCTCAACTTTTGTTGATTCTTCTGGCCATAGAGTGTAATCTGGATCGTCATCATCTTCAAACATCCAGATTATTAGAGCTTTACAAACTTCTGGTTCTTTTTTCTTTTTTGGTCGTCTGTTGACATACCAATCATCATCTAATTCACCATCTTCAAGACAAGGGCAATTGTCATCACACATGTGTGATCCTGGTGCATCCCATAGGAAGTATCCTTGGATTTTTGTAGGATAGATGGGATATCCATGTAATCAAATCCTTCAATGGGTAACTTTTCTTGTCTGTCTTTTACCGCCATGATCATAGCAAGTATATGAGAGCTTGGAAGGATGAGCTGTTGGTTGGACTCAGAGTTGAAAAGTCTTGACAGCGGTGCCATTTGGTCTTTTTCAAACCGGGCCAGAGGTCTATATAGGTTGGGAATTTTAGTGGAATTTCTCAGAAGGGTGGTATATTGATAGATAGATTTGTGATTCTGGAATAGAAGAATAGAAACTCAAAAATCATGGCTTCCACTTCTACTTTGATCTCGAGTCTCCAAGTATCTCTTTCTTCTACTCTGTCTCTTCTTAAGTCTTGTACAAAACATTTAGCTTCTAAGATAGAGAATCTTGTAGAATATTGATAGATAGATCTGTGCACCACATCCAACCCTTTTGGAACAAGACCAAGACATTCAAAGGAATTTACACAATTTCCTTTGTCAACTTAACCACAAGCCAGAACGAGACAGAAACATTTTTCATAACTCCTTAGGCCCTCACCATGAGATCCTAATGGTTCCAACTCCATCAGCCATTTCTAACCCAAAGTCTTTAGGAATCATTCTCAAAGAAGAAAAGCCAGATTATACTGACTTTCTATTTTAAGATGCCGAAGACCCTTGGGAAGACTTTATGTCACTACCCCAGCACCTTGAACAACTCCAAACACCTCCATCACTCAATGGAGCCAGCACTAGCAACCAACCAGCTGATCAGTAGCATTCAGCACAGCCATCAGATATTTTCCCACCATATTGCTCACAAGTTTGGACTCAGTCTTCACCTGATCCAGAAGAAGAAAAAAGAGCCCAAAATTACCCTTGGCCCTGTGTACCAGCTGTACTCATCCAGATAAGATCTTCAAGAAAGATAATGAGGATGAGACTACTCGAATCTCGTACGATCTCACTTGGATAAGATCAATCAGCTTGTCGACACTCTCTAAAGTTAAAGTTATTTGTCTTATTGTCATTATGTTTGTTAAGTGTGCTTTACTTTTCCAGAGTGCTTTACTTTTTCAGAGTGCTTTAGTTTATTAAAGTTTGCTTTATAAAAGAGATAGAGACATGTCTTATCCTTTTATCTTTATCTTTAGCTTTGTTTTTTGTCTTGTCACTCTACTTTTTCAAAAGTAGATGCTTTACTTTAATCATGATGTTTGTAAAAAGCAGGGGTCCTGTCCTGCTTTGCTCGCCTATATAAGATAGCTCTCCCTCCTTTGTACGATAAGCTGGTTCAATCCTTAGATTGGAGAAATAAAAAGTGTTTTCTAAATATCCATGATTAGCTAAGTTCTTTCTCTCTATTCTTCTATTAAGGATAATAGATCGTCTTAAGTTGTTCACCCATCTTTTGCCCTATCGACAAGTATGCTCTACACTTACCTCTTATAGAGGATCCTGTGTATCAGAAAGTCTCCAATACACCAGAGTCAAGTCTTAGGGTATTCATGTATACCAGGTCCAAGAATAGATCTCTAAAAACACTGTTCATCCTCGTTAATGCCAGGGAGTGGCTCAGGTTTGGGTGGTATGTGTTCAGGTTACTACTCTGGTATTTAGTATACAGGTCAGAAACCCTATAGCATCAAAGCTTGTATAGCTTTGAGTCAGAACTTGTGTAGTTCGCCCGTCACCGGTAGACCTTTTCGCCATGTAAGGTAAGGATTATATAGATCCCTAAGATGGAGGTGTGTATAACCTTCTCTTTTCCATTGGGTAACAAGCTCGTTGAAATCTAAGGTAACATATTGTTATTGCCTGTGTTGCTTGTAAAGCACACTGATCTAGTCCGGATGACTAAATATATTCTTTTAAAGTTGGCCTTTTTGTGGAGATAAAGCACGAATGGTTTAGTAAAGGACTAGGTCTTTGGTAGAGTTTGTATTTGACTGATCAGAGGTAAGGAAGACTCAGAGATTTGTGCAGAATCTGGGAGATAGGAATATTCTACAAGATTCTCTATTTTAGAAGCTAGATGTTTTGTACAAGACTTAGGAAGAGAAAGAGTAGACGAAAGAGATACAGGAGACTCAGTAGACTGGGAAGTTGAAGAGGAAGCTAAAGTCATGGCTTTTAAGTTTCATATGAAGTAGGAGGTGGTATGGAGGTAAAATCTTCGTAAGGGTCATGTGAGTCTTAGAATAGGTAATCTGTGTAGTCTGGCCTTTCTTCTTTGATCATGATTCCCTTATTGTTTGGTTGAGAATGAGAAGAAGGTGTTGGAATCATAACTATGTCATGCTTTGGTCCAAGGGATGTATGGAGGGTGGATGGTGCATCTGGAGGAACATGATTATATTCTAGGAGAAAATTTGTGAGAGGCTCTTTGATCGTGTTGTCTTGTTCAAGTTGGGTAACATGTGGAACCATAATCCATTCATAGGCAATGTCTTGTGTCTAAAAATCATTGGTTTATAGATGTTGGAAATATGGTCGATGAACAATAAAGATAGTAGTGAATTGTCGGCATTCTTAGTTAGGAAGCTCTCTGAGATTATGGAAATCTGCAAGTTGTTTCAGCTTTCTACACCACCATGGCAATGGCGAGAACCATTCAAATAATGTCCATGTCAAAGTGTTTACCTGATCTGGATTATTTAACCACGTCAAGAATAGCAAAATAAGAAAAATTATCTTGGTGGCATACAAAACTATAAGACACCAGAGATACCAGACTTCATCTTTAACGACATCTTTGTTGGGCAGAATCTGTAATCCTGTGAGGAACAAGTGATCAGGATGAAAACTTAGAAAGACCATAGGCTCATGACGTGAACGCTGCAAATACATATTATGGAAAAATCTAAAAAGAAACTTTCTAGCAAAGTCCTGAATTTGGTGAAAGGAAGTGAAAGACATTTTTAGAGGAAAATATTTTTTGGTAAGAGCTTGGTTAGGTAGGGAAGACACCATGGTTATAAGACTGGAATTGGACCGAAAGAGTTTATGAGTGAAATGTGTTTGGAGGGTCTGGAGAGAAGGTCAGAGATGAGATTTTTGTCTCCCTTGATGTGTTGGACTGTGAAATCATAACGGGAGAACTAGTTTTTAAGGTGAAGAAGGTGCTTGTCTAGTAGCACTTTATTTTTAAATTCCATGATCCTCGGGAGGGATGAGTTATCCAATCTGACAATAAAGTTATGGCCGATGAGGTGGAATTCAAATTTTTGGATCCCATATTTGACTACTAGGATCTCTTTGTAGATCACATGGTAATGCTTTTCAGACTCTTTGAATTGTCCACTGGCATGAGCATAGTAGAAGTCTTTTCCATCAATTTTTTCTAAAAGAACTGCTCCCCAGTATTCATCGCTAGCATCTATCTGTAATATGCGTTGTTCGACTAATGGGATCCTCAAGGATAGAGGATGCTGAGTTATCTATTTTAGCTTTTGGACAGCTATGGTCTATTTTGGTCCCCAAGGTGGGGCATTCTTCTTTAGCATTTTTGATAATTGAGAAGTGTGGACCAATATGAGGAAAAAAATCTCTGAGATAGTTGACTATCTTGAGAAATTATTGAATTTGCTTTCTGGATAAGTGCTGATCTGGAAAATGCATGAGTTCTTGAGCAATGTGGGGCCTTGGCTGGTAGTGGCCATCTTGGCCTATCTGACTTTTCTTTTCAGAAAGCATGATGCCATGTGACTCAATAATAGACAGAAATTGGCTCAAAAGTTACTGGTGGGATTCATGGTCCTTTGAGAAAAGTAAGATGTCATTAATATAGATGAGAGCATTATTGATGACGGCTCAAAGATTTTTACCATGGTTTTTTGAAACAAGGATGGTGCAACTTTCAGACCAAAAGGCATAACCGTCCATTGGTAATGGGCATTAAGGATACTGAGAATCTTTGTTTGGGCTGATCATCAGGATGGATGCCAATCTGCTAGAATCCTGACTTAAGATCAAACTTAGAAAAAAATTTTGCACCTTGAAGATGAATGAATAGAGATTAAGGAAATTTGTCATCCTTGAGAAAACAGTTGAGAGGTTGATAATCAATCACCAATCTTTTCTTAACCCGAATAATTTCTCGATGAGACCTTGGGCCATAAGCTATTGGCATTCTAGGATGAGTGGCTTTGGTTGGGTTAATGTCTTCATTAAGCTTGAAAGGTAACTTAACAAAGAACTTGGAATTTTTCCACAGAGGATATGGATGAGAAAATTGGAGCTAGCTTTCTGGACAGAAAGGAAGGAATTGTTGTTAAAGTTTTCATAGAAAGGAGGAGCATTAGAAATTGAGTATAATTTTAAGGTATCAGTGTAAGGTAAAAACCTTTGCTTGTGTCAAATACCATTAAAGGATATATCCAATTTTTTGACTAATTGAAGGACATCAAATCCTAATAGTAGGTCTTTATCTAGAAGGGAAGATCTAACTATTTTGACCCAGAGAATGCATTCTAGAAAGAACTGAATACCTATAGATTTTTTGGTGATAAGATTTGTTTGGAATAATTCCTCATTGGCTGCTTTAAAGTATTTAGTATGATGTTCCCAAAACTCTAGTGGAAGAATAGAAGGATTGATCATGCTCCTTTGTGCCCCTGTGTCAATGAAAGCAATGATAGAAATTGGTTTAGAAAACTTTGAAGGAAGAAGGCTGATTTTTACAGAGGGTCTAGTTTCTTGGACTAGGTTGATGGAGTCAACATTGTGAATTGCAAGGATACTCTCAGAATCTAAATCAGAACTTTGTTCAGAAGAATAAAAACTGTATCATCATTATAATCTTGGACTTAACATCTTGTTTATGCGGAGAAGAGATCTTTTGAAGGTGCTGCCAAGCGATGCTGGTCGATTTGGCTGGTTTGTTTGGACAAGATTTTGCAAAATGACCTTTTTTTTTGCAAATGAAGTATCGAGCATTCGTTTGACTTTTGGACTCGAAAGGTTTTCTTTAAAAAAACCTATAGGGCTTTTTAGGTTTTCTGGAACTATATTTCTATGAATGCTTGGATGGAGAATATTTTAAATGGGACTTTTTCTTGGTTGGGTAGTGAGTTTTTTCATCCTTGCATTTGATAGCAAGGTGGGGCTTTATAGGCACTTTTGAAGGGCTTTTTGTGCTCCATGAGATGCTTGAAAAATTCTTTTTGTTCACAGGGGTTTTCTAGGCAAGAGACACCAATTGATATATTTTCCCAAGTGAGAGGGTATCAATATTAAGCTGATGGAGATGGAGTTGCCTTTGTAACTCATGAAGGATTTCTTTGGGAAGAGATGCAACGAAGACATGCTTAAGAGAAGCATCGTTGAAGTTGTTGAGTTTGTATTATAAAACCTGCATCATCCTCTTATCCTTGATTTTTAGAGAGCAAAGATTTCATTTGGTGAAATTCTCGTCTAGCTGCTTCTTGAGCTGCCGTTGGTTCTCCTAGAAATTGTTCATAGATGAGTCCTAGGACTTGAGGGATTATGGCCTGATAGAGCTGGAGTTGTCTATACTGGCTAAGACTTTCAAACCAGTCTCGTAGAGAACCAAGGAATCTTGAGTAGAATTCTCGAAGAACAGATTCTGAAGTAGCATCAGCTTTAAGCATCTGAACATCTGTCTATGCAAAGAACTCTTTAAATCTTTGGAACCATTTGACTTTTGGTACATCGTCAAATGTGAACCAAGGCCCATGAGATGATTTGGGAGTTGAATTATATTGATATATAGAAACATCTTTAGGATCTTCAACTATAGGAGGTTCCTATGAGGTAGAAGAATCATCTTCTCCAGGGTAAGGAGGTTCATTGGATCCTATTGATGGTTGAACCATGAATAAATCTGGTATATCAACATAATGTTCTTCTGAATCTGGAACAGAGATTGACTCTATTGAAGAAAAAGATTCATCAGAAGAAGACTCTGAGGTTGCTACAGGAGTACTGGTTTCCAAAGAAGAAAAACTAGTGTGAAGCTCTTAGGAAAAAAGCTGATGCATAGGTCCTTTGTCTTTTGCTGGTGTATGAGTGGGCTCTTGTGAGGTACAAGCTTCTTACTTGGATATAATATAATCAACCCAACAAACTCCCTTAAGCATTTATCATAAGAATAATAATAATAATAATGTATAATAATATAATGACATAAAATAATGTTGTAGAGATATTAGAAATTTTAGAAATTACTAAAGATATTTATGAAAGGATAAATCAATAATTAAAGCTAATAGTGACATAAGCAATGACATAAGTGATGATACAATAAGAAATATTGTAGAGATATTAGGAATATTACTAAGATATTTATGGAAAGATAAATTAATAATTTAAAAGTAATGATGACATAAGCAATGACATAAATAATGATGTAATAAGAAATGTTATAGAGATTTAGAAATTCTAGAAATTTATAAGATATTTATAAAGAAATAAATCTTTAGCATTAATTAAGTCTTTAGGTGGCAAAATCCTAAGCATTCTAGAAATCACCAAGATATTTGTAGAGAAATAAATCTCTACCATTAATCAAATGACGTGGTGGCAAAATCCTAACCACTCATGGGCCTTGGGAAACTCTATAAATACCCCTTAACCCTTGCATTTCTCCATAAACACTAGAAATCCCATCTTGTCCCATTCTAAGCCAAAGCATCCCTAGTGAAGAAATTCTCAAGTTTAGGAAGGAAGGTTTAGGGGAATCAAAGAAAAACAGGTAAGTAACACTTTACTTCAACTGCAATGTAAGGGCAATATGTTTAATTAGCTTTAAGTAATAATTCTCTTATGTTAGGTTTAGTCCTAAATAATCTCTTGTCTTATAATGATTATTATTGTGGTGTGATTAACTATTATTAAATCCCAATGGCTGGCAATGCCGCCTAGGATGTGATTGAATGGTCGGCAATGCCGCCTAGGATGTGATTGAATGGTCGGCAATGCCACCTAACATGTGATGCTCTTATTTTATTATGCCATGGTCAGCACTGCCGCCTAAATTATGATGTTGGTATAACTCTCTACATGGTCAGCACTGCCACTTAATAAATAATATTGTTATGACTCTTTACATGGTCGGCCCTGCTGCCTATATTATAATTCTATTTCTTTAGATTTCTATATGGACGGCACTACCGCCTATGTTATATGTTGTAGTTTCAAGTTATGCTTTATTATATATTTAGAGGATTTATATGCTGTGACATAAGTTGCATTGATCTCATGTATTTCACGAGTGATTTGTTAAATAGGTATTTTAATAATTTTAAAGAAAAAGGGTTGCTGTACTACTAGGTACATTCATAAAGATATCCTTTGGGGACGACTATACGTAATGCCCAACGAATCAATTAATTTAAGCCCAAGGGCATGTTTTAGAATGCTAGCCTTGTAGTACAACAAACCTAGGGCCCTAACATTATTCTTCATATTTTAAAGTTTTATGTAAAAAGTTTTAGCACTTATTTTATAAAGTTATTCATAGATGATGAGAACTATCAAGAGAATACAATTAAAGCTTCAAGTGAACCTTTGCACATTCATGAAGGCCCAATTACAAGAGCTAGAACCAAAAAGATACAAGCTGCTTTAAATGGATTAATTGAGAAACTATGGATTGAAACGACAATTCAAGATGCAAGACATCATGAATTGGGCTTGAAGAGATGTCAAGGCATTGTGGGCTTTATTCAAACTATTGGGCAGCCAAATACATAATTCGGATCAAATGCAGAAAGGTCAATTTCGGAATAAAACTGGTATTGATTGAGCTGGAATTAACTTCCAAGCCATATACCATTAGAAAGATAATTAAGATAGCTTTCCAAAGAATTTTATGGAGTTAGATTTGGAGTTCTCTAGAAGGAGTTATGACCAATTCATTACAGCATGCGCAGAATTGGATATTTCAACGACTCCTTAACTAGTTAGGAGAACTAGTCCGACTTGAACTAGGATTTAATCTTTTTCGAATTTTTTGGGTCTCTATTGGCCTATTTAAACTTAGCAACCTTGCTATGTAAGACAATTGAGAGATTAATGTTATTTGAATTTGAGAGAATTATTTCTTTCTTTGGTTCTTTTGAGAACTAGTGAACTTATCAAGAATTTGCATTCTTGTGGCGTTCCAAATCAAGACTTATCACTCACCTTCTCATCTAAATCTTGAGTGTGGCGTCAATATCCTTCTCCATACCTTTGGTTCATGTTTGATTAAGCATTGGGTCAAGGTTTTGTGTGTCTTAAATCTGTTTAAAACTTTCTTGTGTAGTTGAAACTTCAAATTAAGTGTTCTCCTTAAAGTTTCAATGTGGGATTCGCGTCAATTTGGTATCAGAGCAAGTTTCTAATCTGGTTTGAATGTCTTATTTATTTTGATTATCAAAAAAAAATAAACAACAAAAAAAACTTACAGCAAAAAAAAAAAAAAGAAACGTACAGCAAAAAAAAAAAGATTGCAAAAGGATTCAAGTATTCCTACTTTCATCAACATCAATTGTGTCGTTTACTTGCTTGTTTTCCTTTCTTCAATTTCTTTTTTGTTCTTTGTGTTCTCTTAATTCTTTTTCTTTATTAGTGTGCTGGAATAGCATATTTGGTGTGTCACTTGTTTTGTTTTTCTTGGTTTTGTTTTTAGTTCAATAAAGAACTGAAAGAGAGAATTAAGTGTGGTAAAAGGCAATAGTTTGTGAGATCATTAGAGGAAAAAGCCAATTTGTGTATTTAAACACGAGAGTTAAGTGAATCAAATTGAGTGAAACACGTGAGGGGGAGTGTTGTGAGGTTTTTTTCTAACTTTAATTTTTCAGATCACAAAATATGTCAAAAGAACAAGAAGCTATAGATCAATCGATCATGCTCAAAACCATGCAGCAATAATTTGGCGCATGAATCTGATGTTTGGAGAGATAAGTGACCAATTGGAAAGGCAAGACAACTGCCATAGCCAATCTACAAAAGGGGCAACAACCAATAGCTCTAATGTAAGAGATAATCAATGGCGTGCTACCATGGGAGATCAGGGTGGTGATGACCTAGATAATTTTAATGACCAAGCCACCATAGATTGACATGCGTGGAAGAGATGGTAGAATGGCAAGACGCATAGATCGTGATTTGGGGAGTATCAAACTCAAAATTCCTTCTTTTCAAGGTAAAAATTATCCGGAAGCTTATTTTGAGTGGGAAAAAATGGTAGAGCTAGTATTTGTTTGCCATAATTACTCAGGAGAAAAAGGTAAAACTAGTTTCTTTATTGAATTTACTGATTATGCTATTATTTTATTTGGTGGGATCAACTTGTTTTGAATAGGAGAAGAAATCGTGAAAGGCCTATAAACACTTGGGAGGAGATGAAGGCCATCATGAGGAAGAGATTTGTTCCTAGTCATTATTATAGGGAGCTACATCAAAGGCTTCAAAGTCTTACACAAGGCTCCAGAAGTGTGGAAGACTACCACAAAGAGATGGAAATAATCATGATTCGAGCCAACATTGAAGAAGAACGAGAGGCCACTATGGCTAGATTTTTACATGGTTTAAATCAAGATATTGCTAATGTGGTTCACTTGCAGCATTATGTTGAATTGGAAGACATGGTTCACATGGCCATAAAAGTGGAATGACAACTAAAAAGAAAGGGTTCCACTAGACCCAATTTAGGTTCATCTTCCTCATGGAAGTCAAAATGGAGCAAAGATGAAAAGGTTGTTTCAAAGCCTAAGATTGAGCCAATCAAGGATTATAAAGAGGGAGGTAGCCAAAGCAAAGGTAAATGTGATTCCCAACACTCTAGAAATAGAGATATTAAGTGTTTTAAATGTTTGGGGACAGGTCATATTGCATCTCAATGCCCAAATAAGAGAGTAATGATCTTGAGGGAAGATGGTGATGTTGAAACTGAGAGTGAATCAGATGATGATCCTATGCCACCTTTGGAGGATACTAATGATGGTGTAGAGTATCCTGTTGATGGTAAATTGATGGTTGTTAGACGTGCTCTTAACATGCAAGTAAAAGAGGATGCGGAGGTACAACGTGATAACATATTTCATACTAGATACCACATCAAAGATAGGGTATGTAGTATGATAATTGATAGTGGAAGTTGTACTAATGTAGCTAGCTTTTGATTTAGTTGAAAAATTGAATTTGAAAACTATGAAACATCCTAAGCCATATAAGTTACAATGGCTGAATGATTGTAGAGAGGTTAAAGTAAATAAACAAGTGCTGGTTTCATTCTCTATTGGGAGATATAAGGATGAGGTTGTATGTGATGTAGTACCCATGCATGCTGGACACATTCTTTTGGGGCGACCTTGGCAATATGATAGGCGAGTGACACATGATGGTTACTTAAATAGAAATTCTTTTGTAATGAATAAAAGCCAAATCACTCTTGTACCACCTTAACACCTAGGCAAGTGTATGAGGATCAAATGACAATACAAAAAGAGTGATACAAAAAAAAAAAAAGAAAATGAGAGCACAAAGAAAAGAGAATGAGAGAAAAGAAAGTGGAAAGATAGAAAAAATATTCTTTGAGAGAAAAGAGAGGCAACATGTAAACTTGTTTGCAAAGAGAGAGAGGTTAAGAGGGTCTTCTTTTTCAAAACAGCTTATCATTGTACTTTTGTGCAAAGAGCATTTGCATACTAATGAGCTTAACTCTTTTTTGCCTAGTGTTATTGTGACTCTTTTGCAGGACTTTGATGATGTGTTTCCCAATGAAGTCCCTAATGGTTTGCCACCTATAAAGGAATTGAGCATCAAATAGACTTTCTTCATGGAGCTACCATTCATAATAGACCAGCTTATAGAAGTAACCCCAAAGAGACAAAGGAGCTTCAAAGGCAGGTTGATGATGCGAATCCCACATTGAAACTTTAAGGAGAATACTTGATTTGAAGTTTCAACTACCCAAGAAAGTTCTAAACAGATTTAAGACAAACAAAACCTTGACCCAATGCTTAATCAAACATGAACCAAAGGTATGGAGAAGGATATTGACGCCACACTCAAGATTTAGATGAGAAGGTGAGTGATAAGTCTTGATTTGGAACGCCACAAGAATGCAAATTCTTGATAAGTTCACTAGTTCTCAAAAGAACCAAAGAAAGAATAATTCTCTCAAATTCAAATAACATTAATCTCTCAATTGTCTTACATAGCAAGGTTGCTGAGTTTAAATAGGCCAATAGAGACCCAAAAAATCCGAAAAAGATTAAATCCTAGTTCAAGTCGGAGTAGTTTTCCTAACTAGTTAAGGAGTCGTTGAAATTTCCAATTCTGCATGCTGTAATAAATTGGTCATAACTCCTTCTAGAGAACTCCAAATCTAACTCCGTAAAATTCTTTGGAAAGCTATCTTAATTATCTTTCCAACGGTATATGGCTTGCAAGTTAATTCCAGCTCAATCAATACCAGTTTTATTCCGAAATTGACCTTTCTGCATTTGACCCGAATTGTGTATTTGGCTGCCCAATAGCTTGAATAAAGCCCACAATGCCTTGACATCTCTTCAAGCCCAATTCATGATGTCTTGCATCTTGAATTGTAGTTTCAATCCATATTTTCTCAATTAATCCATTTAAAGCAGCTTGTATCTTTTTGGCTCTAGCTCTTGTAATTGGGCTTCATGAATGTGCAAAGGATCACTTGAAACTTTAATGGTATTCTCTTGATAGTTCTCATCAGTTGAAGAACTCTTGGCAAAGGGATATGTGAAGGAGAGCATGAGTCCATGTGTGGTACCAGATTCTACTAGTGCAAAAAAGGATGGAACATGGAGGATGTGTGTTGATTGTCGTGCGATTAATAAAATCACTGTAAAAGTATCGACATCCTATTCCTAGACTTGATGACATGCTTGATGAATTGTATGGTTCTTGTGTGTTTAGCAAAATAGATCTTAAAAGTGGATATCATCAAATTAGGATTAGAGAGGAGATAAGTGGAAAACTGCTTTTAAAACAAAATATGGTTTATATGAGTGGTTAGTAATGCCATTTGGGTTATCTAATGCACGACACTTTTATGAGGTTAGTGAACCATGTTTTGCGTGCTTTTCTTGGTAAGTTTGTAGTTGTCTACTTTGATGATATTTTGATCTATAGCAAAAGGCTAGAAGAACACGTTGAGCATTTGCAAAGTGTATTGACTGTTTTAAGGAAGGAAAAGTTGTATGCTAATTTGAAGAAGTGTGCTTTTTGTACAAATTAGATTGTTTTTCTTGGTTATGTTATACTAGTTTTTATAGAAGATTTGTGAAAGATTTTAGCACCTTTGCTGCACCTTTAACTGAAATTATTAAGAAACATGTGGGATTTAAGTGGGGTAGTGAATAAGAAAAGGCATTTAATCTAATCAAGGAGAAATTGGTTTCTGCACCACTACTTTACTCGATTTTGCTAAAACTTTTGAAATTGAGTGTGATGCCTCAGGTATAGGTATTGGAGCTATTTTGATGCAAGAGGGGCGTCCAATTGCTTATTTTAGTGAGAAATTGAGTGGCGCAACCCTAAACTATCCTACTTATGACAAGAAGATGTATGCATTGGTGAGAGCATTAGAAACTTGGCAACATTATCTTCTATCTAAAGAGTTTGTCATACACACTGATCATGAGTCCTTAAAGCATTTGAAAGGGCAAGGTAAGTTGCATAAGAGACATGCCAAATGGGTTGAATTCATTGAGCCATTTCCTTATGTGATCAAACCTGAACAAGGTAAAGAGAATGTGGTGGCTGATGTATTATCGAGAAGGTATGCACTTATCTCTGCATTAAATACAAAGTTATTAGGATTTGAGTACATTAAAAATTATATGTTAATGATCTAATTTTGCTAATGTGTTTAATGCTTGTGAAAGCCGCATTTGGAAAGTTCTATAGGCACGATGGGTTCTTTATTTAGAGAGAATAAATTGTGTGTACCGTATAGTTCGGGATATTTCGGCATTGCGAAAGACTTTACATGTTTTAAAGAACATTTTTGTATATGAAATGTGATGTTGAAAGAATATGTGAAAGTATATCACTTGTAAACATGCTAAGTCTAGAGCTTTACCCGTGGATTGTATAAACCTACCTATACCTAGCGAACCTTAGGTTGATATTTCTATGGACTTTGTTTTGGGTTTACCTAGGTCAAAAAGCAAAAGATTCTTTTTGTTATTGTTGGTAGGTTTTCAAAGATGGCACATTTCATTTCATGTCACAAAACTAATGATGCAACAAACATAGCTAATTTGTTTTCAAGAAATAGTCAGATTACATGGAGTACAAGGAGCATAGTTTCGGGATCGAGATGCTAAGTTCTTGAGCCACTTTTTGGAAAACTTTGTGGGTTTGGATGGTAAAAGAAAGTCTGAATTTGTTAAGCAATTGCATGAGAAAGTGCGGCCTGACATAGAAAATAGGACTGAACAATATCTACTCAAGCCAACAAAGGATGAAAGGAAGTGGTTTTCAACTGGAGATTGGGTTTAGGTGCATATGAGAAAGAGAGATTCCCGTACAAAGGCGTTCAAAGTTGCTTCCAAGGGGATGGTCCATTTCAAGTAGTTGCACGAATCAATGACAATGCCTACAAATTGGACCTTCAGGTGAGTATAATGTGAGTGCTACTTTTAATGTTTCTGATCTTTCTCCTTTGATGTAGGTGAAGATTGAGGACAAATCCTGTTGAGGAGAGGGGGAATGATGAGAACTATCAAGAGAATACCATTAAAGCTTCAAGTGACCCTTTGCACATTCACGAAGGCCCAATTACAAGAGCTACAGCAAAAAAGATACAAGCTGTTTTAAATGGATTAATTGAGAAAATATGGATTGAAACTACAATTCAAGATGCAAGACATCATGAATTGGGCTTGAAGAGATGTCAAGGCGTTGTGGGCTTTATTCAAGCTATTGGGCAGCCAAATACACAATTCGGATCAAATGGAGAAAGGTCAATTTTAGAATAAAACTGGTATTGATTGAGCTGGAATTAACTTTCAAGCCATATGCTGTTGGAAAGCTAATTAAGATAGCTTTCCAAAGAATTTTACAGAGTTAGATTTGGAGTTCTCTAGAAGGAGTTATGACCAATTCATTACAGCATGCGCAGAGTTGGGAATTTCAACGACTCCTTAACTAGTTAGGAGAACTAGTTCGACTTGAGCTAGAATTTAATCTTTTTCGGATTTTTTTGGGTCTCTATTGGCCTATTTAAACTCAGCAACCTTGCTATGTAAGACAATTCAGAGATTAATGTTATTTGAATTTGAGAAGGTATTCTTTCTTTGGTTCTTTTGAGAACTAGTGTACTTATCAAGAATTTGAATTCTTGTGGCGTTCCAAATCAAGTCTTATCACTCACCTTCTCATCTAAATCTTGAGTGTGGCGTCAATATCCTTCTCATACCTTTGGTTCATGTTTGATTAAGCATTGGGTCAGGTTTTGTGTGTCTTAAATCTGTTTAGAACTTTCTTGGGTAGTTGAAACTTGAAATTAAGTGTTCTCCTTAAAGTTTCAATGTGGGATTCACATCATTTTATATAGTTTTATGTAAACAAACCTTTTTTATTCAATATTTATAAAATGCTTATTTTGAAATCGTTTCTTGAAATACTTAATGTTATATTAGGTCTGAATATAAAGGTGGAGCATTACGACTCGGTATGGCTTGAGGAGAAGTAGGTCTTGTTTGGAAGTAAAAGTTTAGAAGTTGTAAGCTTGGTGGGTGGTTTTAGTTTTGGTGCTGGTTGCGATGTTGAGAGATGTGATAGCACGAAAGAATTTTGCATAATCACGGGTTGTTCATAAGCGACGAGGTTTGTAGAAAGGTTGGTATGTGGTAAAGGAGGAGTGTATGCTAGTATAGTTTGGGTTTTCAAGCGAGAGATGGTTGTTGTTTTTATTATCAATTCTTGCAAGCTCACTTTTAAGCTATTTGATTTTAGCTTATTTTAGGTTGAACTACGAGACTCGATATTTATTTTGAATCACATATGTGAGCACGGTGCATTGGATAGCCATCGGAGGCAAAACCTTGATGGATAATTTTCTTGTCTATTTTACTCTGTAATCATAGTAGTATATCTGTGATTTGGGAATTTATGTTTGTTTGTTGGACTCAGAAAGGCTAAAAGTTAACTTTGTGAGTGCCATTTGATCTTTTTTAAGCTGGCATGAAGTTTGGATAAGTTAGAATTTTGGTGAAATTTTTCATAGTTTGATAACCAACTCTAGTAGCATGCTTGAGAAGCTCTTGTTTTAAAGGATCATGAGTGTGTCACGAGGTAGCTTGAGGTGAAGGTAAGTCAAGGGCATGACTTTGAAGGCGATCATAGCGATGGTGTAAAGTAGCCATTTTGCGGTGACTACTTGTTCGACTCCCTAAAGTTGGATCTAAACCTTTAAAGTTGTGGATAAGTTAGGGTCTTGAGGAAAGGTTAAAATTTAGATAACAAGTAGTGAAGGGCGCTCGACATGAAGTATTATCGAATTTGTACCAATAACGACATATTGGTATTCTTTAAACCTTGTGTCCATGAGCTATCGGCCATCGTAAACCAACCGCTCGCCATGTAAAAGTAAGGATAATACGGATCCCGAAGATGGAGGTGCGTATAGCCTTCTCTTTTCCGTTAGGTTCAAGCTCTGTTGGCATCTCCCAGTGACATATTCTCTGCTTGGATTACTTGCAAAACACAGCTGATCGGATAGAAAATTTGGATATATTCTTGAGGCGGCCTTTTAGTAGAAATAAAGTGCGGATAGTTTAGTGAAAAAAGTTGGGCGTTGGTAGAGTTTATATGGGGTGTCGGAGGTAATGAAGATTGAGATTGGAAGCGATGTATAAAACATAAGTATTTAACAAGATTTTTAATTTTGAAGCAAGATATTTTTGTACATGATTTAGGAAGAAAGAGTATAAGAAAGAATACAGCGACTCGATAGATTGAGAGTTTGAAAGAAAGCCATAAGATTTAGATTCTATTCTTATTTCGGGAATCGAGATCTTATAATATACCACCCACCGAGAAAAAACGATGGCTCACGATACCACTCGGGTAGCGGAGTGCGTGGCGTTATTACGCGAGCAATGATGCCCGCAAAAGTGCATCCTTTAGACGATGGCCAGCGTACTCGGGTTTTAGTCTATATACCTAATACTAGAGAAGAAACTATGTACATACCACCAAAACTAAAAGCCACGCTCTGGCGTAAATGAGGATGAATAGTATTTTTGAAGCCCGACTGGGAATTTGATACATGGGGAAAAGCGAGACCTAGATCAGAGTGATGAAGACTTTACGATACATAGGATCCTCTGTAAGAGAGCAAGTGTAGGCACATACTCGTCGTTAGGCGAAAAGAAGGATGAACAACTAAGATGACATGACCTTAATAGAAGAATAGAGAGAAGAGTTTAAGGCACTATGTGTGTCGAGCGTGTCGAATCACGGGCATGAGTGATAAGAAGAAGCAGGACTCAACTCGGATGATCATGCTGAGATAAACACATCCGTTTTACTTTTGTATTATTAGCTTGCTTTATGCTTTTATCGTTTTGCTTTTAGAAAGCATGAGTCTATCGACTTTATCAAAAGTGTGTTTTGCTTTAATAATTATGTTTGCTTTTAAAAAAGTGATGGGATTCCAAAGTCAATATCAAAAACACTATTCATCGCGTTTATGCCCAGTGTGGCTCAGGTTTAAGGTGGTATGCGTAATGGTTTACCTGCGGTATTGAGTATAGGTGAAAACCCAGAAGCATGCAAGATCTATAATATCTCTATATAAGGGTGTCTCTCTCTTTTGTAAAATAACTTAGAAAACTTCAAAAACTAAGAATATATTAGGTATTTTCTATTTATGACTTTAATTCTCTCTCTTCTTAAGTTCGATGAAGCTTTGAAATAAATAAAGAAAAGATATAAGTAAGGAAAAAAATTTGTTCAAATTAAAACCAAGTTGTATGCTCTGCACTTGCCTTCTAAAGGATCTGTGTATCAAAAAAGCTTGAGACTTTTTGTTGTTTTCTTATCTAGTTTTATACGTTTTAAGCTAAGAAAAGCCATTTTAGGGTTTATAAACCTATAAAAGAAAAGATTTTGGTTTTTAGTTTTTTGGTTAAGGTATATCGGCGGGAATCCAACAACGTAGGTTAAGGTGAACCGAATGGACACTTTAGTTTGGTCGGCCTTTGTGTGGTAACAAGCCACGTACTTAGCAGGTCAGTCTTTCCAGATTCTTTATCAGCTTGGAAAATACAAAAGGTGAAGATCGCCTTATATAGGCTAAGACCTTTTCTAAAAGCGAAGGATCGAGCCCTACTTTGACATCATAATTAAAGAAAAATCAAAATCAAAGAAAAGCATCTACTTTTGAAAAGTAGATTCTTTTACAGTGACCACATCTTTTAATAAAGTAAAGGAACCTGATAATTATAAGCGACTAACTACTTTAAAGCACACTTATTACAACATGAAAGCAACTTTTTTAGAGAAATAGTCACGGTTGTGAAGATTCATCTCATCTGGATGTTGATTAGGATCTTATCTTTTTAAAAAAATTTCTAAATGGATCTTTATTAGGAACACATGGCCAAGAGCATTGTTAGGCTTTCGGCTTTCTTCGAGATCTAGTGAAGGTTGAGTCCAATTTGTGATAAGTATCTTTTGAAAATGGATTTGGTAGTTCATCACAATTTGAAGGTGGAATTGAAATGGAGGAGGGACCTTATTTCATATAGAATTGGAGTAGAAGTCCTCATAAGGATCCTATGTCTTGAAATAGATAATCGGTATAGTACGGCTTTTCTTCTTTGATCATAATTCCTCTATTAAGAGGGTTGAAGCGAGAGGTAGGTGTTGGAATCATAACCATGTTATGTTTAGGACAAGAGATATGTGAAGAATGGTAGGTGGATCGGGAGGGAGATGGTTATACTTAATGAGAAAGTTTAGAAGTTCTGTCGATATCTTGTTCAAGATAGGTGATGTGTGGGGTGTGATTTATTAAATAAGCGATATCTTGTGTCGGAAGTCATTTGTTTGTGGATGTTGGAAATATGGGTGGTGAACTATGAAAACAATGGTGGTGTTGGCATGCTTGATCGGGAAGTTCTCTAAGGTGGTGGAAAGCGACAAATTCTTTGTAGCTTTTTGGTGAAAACCATTCAAAAGAGTGTCCTGACAAGGTGATTGAGTGCTCGGATTATTTAACCCTCTGGGGGAGGTAAAATAGGAAAAATTATCTTGTAGCATACAAAGCTTAAGAAGCCCCAGAATCAGGGAGTTCATCTGATGACATCTTCGTTGGGTAAAATTTATAACCTTGTAAGGAAAAGATGATCGGGATGGAAACTAGGAAGGACCGTAGGACCAAGTAGGAGGCGGAGAGGTGGAAGGATCATAGACGGATCAATGCATGAAAATTTCAAAATAGTTTCGAAGGTTATAAACCCAAAACTAGACTGTTGTCTTTGAATAGAAGTACTAAACCCGAAGGAAACAATCAAGTTTTTACGATGCCACGGGATCCTTGTTTTTGATTGGGACATGTGGGAGGAGGAGGAATAGATGTATATTGGTGATTGTTGTTCAGGTTTCATGTTGAAAGGGTTGATTTATTTTCAAAGGTTGGGGTTGAGGTTTAGGTTTTTTGGTTTTGGTTTTGGCTTTGGTGGTTGAGGAAGGTCGAGGTGTTTGTTGGAATAGTGTATGGGTCATTCAAATAATTTAGATGGGTCGTAGGGTCGATTAGAGCTAACAAAGGGAGTGAGCGGATGGTATGTTGGACCCGATAGGTGGTATTGGTGGAGTCTTAGTGAAGAGTGTAGGCCTTTGATTCTACGATTCGATTCGGTCTAGTTTTACTTTAATTATACGATCTCTCATTCTTTTCTATCAAACTCAAGACCATAATATCTATCGGAGCATTTCGTAAATCGGCATCGATTGAGCAGCTACGGTTTGTAAATCTGATGAATTTGCTACATCATGGGTTATAGAATCAACCTTAGTTTGATCTTGCTCGAGTTCATGGCCCGAAGTTTTGTCAACTTGTTGATGGATGTCTTGTAAGGCATCATTCCGAGGCTTTGGCGTGCGAGTTTGCCAATTTAAAGCCCGATTGAAATGGTTTGGTTGAGATGACCCGAGGTGATTGGTGAGGTCACAAAGGTTTTGTTATATTTTCTCTACAGGGTGTCGATGCGAGATTCAAGAGGTGGAAAGTTTGAGGAATAATCTCTGGAAAACATCATACAAAGGATTGGTTGACTTTGTGGTGGTGGATTTATGACTAGTGAAGAGACTACATCTTGGAGTTTTGCAATCCTTGAAGTTCTTTACGGTAAAGAGGTAAAGGTGTAGGTGGAGGTGAAAGAGGTTTTGGTGGCCTTTTGTGAGTACGTACTGAGGAGTAAAGACTTCTTTTAGGCTTTCTTTTTGCTTTGAAGCAAAATCTTCATCTCCATCTTCCAAGGGCAATCCCGGATCCGGCATCCCCAGATCCGGGGGCATCGTAGAAATGTTTACGAGTTTACAGGATAAGCCCAGGTAACCTTAGTGAAGGTGGTGATTGGTAAGCCTGTGGCGGTTTGGACTGGCGATCATGAAGGAGTATGTGAAGGATGATGCTTAGAGACTACTGGTGGAGGTGTTGGTAGAATAAGCGGAGGAGAGGTGAGGAAGGCCGATTGAGGTGGTTTAAATGTCATTTGTGAGATCCGTCTTGTCTGTTGTCTTTCGGATATACGAATTGGAACATCGTTGATGAAATTTTTCGCAATTTGAAATCGTTAATGGCATAGGCTTTGAAGTTCATGTTGATTTGTCTTGGAATCTGAATGATGGTTGGATTTGGTGATTCAGCTAATGCCATAAGAGCATCGAGTGACTTTCTGGTGTTGAAGATCTAAGGCATGATTTTGAAGCCTATAGACCAATTGATGATGAAGGGTAGCTATTTTATTTGTGGTGATCTGATCGCACCTTGAATTTGGACTTGAACTTTCAAAAAATTGTGGAAAGGTTAGCATCGTGTAGAGATGATTGAAATTAGGATAGAAAGTGAGGAAACCTGCCTACGTATAAAGTGGTTAAAAGCTGTACCAATAATAGCGTGTTGATCTTTGTTTGGGCATGGTATCAACATAGCGGTCAGAGTACATGACGGGTAATCCCTTTTCTTCCATGAAGGGTGAATTAATCTCATTCCTCCCAGTGGAGGTGAATATAACATACCGTTTCCGGTTGCGCGAGTTGCGGAGAATTTCTAGGGTAACATATTGTTCGTGATGGTAGCTTAAAGGGTACGATCCGACCATGAAAGATTGGATATATTCTTTAGGAAGTGGTCTTTTATCTTTGATCAAGGATTTGATACTACGGGTGAAAGAGGTAGAAACGTTTATACAGATGATAAGGGCTGATAAGGGGAAGGAGAGGTCGGTGATTTTGGCGGTTCGAGGATATAAGAATATTGACAAGGTTTTATTTTATTTGTAAGGTTGAAGAAAAAGCAGTCTTGAAGGTTCGAAGAAAGAGGATGTAGAAGCCATGATTTTGTAAATCTTTCTCTGTTTCGAAAATCTAATTCTTTTAAAACTAAAAAGCATTTTATTTTACCACTTTTCTTAAAATCAAAACATGATAATAAAGGATTATCGAGATAATAAGGCTGCGTACACCGTATGGCTCACGATACCAAGTAGGGCGGAGAGGTGAAAAGGATCATGGACGGATGATGCATGAAAATTTCAAAATAGTTTCAAGGTTATAAACCAAAACTAGACACTTGTTGTCTTTAGAATAGGTACCAAACAGGAAGAAACAATCAAGTTTTACGATTACGAGGATCCTTGTATAAGGCAAGTCACGAGCATATTATCTCAAGTTTGAAAAATGAACTGATAAATTCCTTTTAAAATTTTTAGAACCTTAAGATTCCTTTGGGAGAGAGAAGAAAGAGTTTAGAGAATCATGGTTTTTAAACACTCTTGTAGTATTGATAGACCTTGAAAACCGGACTTATCTTACAATGAAGATTTGCCTTATAGGAGAGTAAGCGGAGAGGGACCCTGCTTTTACAAAAGTAAAGCATCACTTTTGGGAAAGTAGGCGACAAGATAAAAAAGCAAGCTAAAGGCAAAAGGATAGGACCGTCACCATCTCTTTTCATAAAAAAGTAAACTTTAATAAAGTAAAGCAAAAGTAAAAGCATAAACCGAAAAAACACAATTATTATATTGTGGACCATAAAGCTTATGGGGATGTGGAGCCGGAGTTCATGTAGTCTTCATCGATGAGCTATCGTTTAAATCTTTTGTCGATATTTGAATTATGGGCGGATTTGGATAGTCATGATGGGGACCACATGTTGAATCTCCGGCATCCTTCTTTCTAGGCCCGCGAGAGGTGGACTTTTTGTCTTTACAGGTGGTTAGTGGTGGTATTCTTGGCTGCTTAGCCATTTGTTTGGTGGTTGATGGCTTTGTGCTTCGTTGGATGTGGGGTTTATTGGTGGTGTTTGAAGTTGTTCTAGGTGTTGGGTTAGGGACATGAAATCTTGAAAGTGTCTTGAGCATCTTGGAACAAAAAAGTCAGTGTAGTCGGCTTTTCTTCCTTGAGAATAATTCAGGGATTTTGGTGTGGATATGGTTTGAAGGAGTTGGGACCATGAGAATGTCGTGTTGAGGACTTAGAGAGGTATAGAAGATGTTTGGGTAGATCGACTTATGATTGGTGGCAAAAAGTTATGCGAGTTCGCTGAATGTCTTGATCCAGTTAGGAGAAATTTGGATGTGGCATAGTATACCATTCACGTGCGATCCACGGTCAGTTATCGGTATGTGGATCTTTGGAAATAGGGCACTGTGAATTGTGAAGCAGATGTGAACATATACAAACCATTTTAGTATCTTAAAGGGTTATTAAGGAAGATTATTTGCTGCAATTTCATTCTCCACAAGGAATTGAAGAATACCACTCAAGCACAGTCAAATGAGAGAGGAGGATTGTTCGGGATCATTGAGGTGTTTATACGGGTTTCACTAGGAAGACCAATTTTGTAACATAGAGGTATTAGGCACAGATGTACCATAACTCATCTTCAGTGATTCCTTTGACTAGATGGAGATATAGACACCTTAAGGAACAAGTCTTACGGATGAAAATCGAACCTTGAGGAGAAGATATTTCGGTGGCAGGTAGGCTCGGATAAAACACACGAAAACATATTTTCAGGGAAAAGTCTTGGATAGCAAAATTTGAATTAAAAGGTTCTGCGGGGGAAAATATCTTTTGTTGAGGGCTGTTTTGGTAGGGAGGTTGCCATGGTGATTAAAAGGAAAATGGTATTGTGAAAATGTAATGTATTTGGAAGGTTTGTGCAAGTCTGGATAGTAAATATGGGATGAGGTTAGGTTCCTTTTATATGCTTCTGAGAAGTCATATTCGAAAACCAGTCCTTTAGTCTAAAGGCGCATCTTCTACGGAATATTCTTTCCTTTGAATTTATAATGGTAGGATATGATGATTTGCTCAGATTCGGATAAGAGAAAGTGATAAGCGATTAAATGATATTCAAACTTTTTACCATTTTGTGGCTAAGATCTCTTTGTAGATCTTTGTGGTAGTGGCATTGTGAGTGGAAAAATGTCAGCTAACATATCACGATAAAGCTTTATTTTCCATTGATTTCTTGAAGTCTGACACCGGGTTGTCACTTGCATCGGTTTGCAATATTTGATTGCCATTTGTGATGATCTTTAATGGTGGAGGATCTTGTGCAATCTGCTTTAGCTTTGTGACTAAAGTGTGGTTGTCATTCCGTGCAGTGGCTTCTTTTTCAATAAAGTTGAAATGCTTTGTGGTGGTCCATATGAGGATAAAATCACGGATGTAATTGACAATTCAGAAATTGTTGGATCGCTTCTGGTGGATGTCGTCACGGAAAATAAGCGAGTTCTTGGGCAATGTGCTTTCTGGTTGGTAGTGTAGTCTTTGATGACCATGCCAAGAAACTCGATATTGCTCCGTGGTAATGGTGCTTTTTCTTTGGTGACGACATGATTCCATGAGATTGAACAATGTCGAAAATTGATTTAACAACTTGGCGATGTTCCGTGTAAACGATGCATGATGCAAGATGGGTTGAAAGATTTAATCATTGCTTTTTGAAAAATGGAAGGAAGCGAGTTTTAATCCAAATGGTAAAATTGTCCATTGATAATGAGCATTGAATACAACTCGGAGGGTTTAATGCCTAATTGCCAAAAACCTGATTTTAAATCAAATTTTGAAAAGATTTGGGCATTTTCAAATATGTGAAAATGTTTTGTCGTTTAGGAAGTGGAAATTTGTCATCTTGTAAAAAATATTCAACGGTTGATAATCAATGACTAATCTCTTTTCCCGGACAAGTTAGGATCGTTTTTCCATATAAAAGGCTTGCAAGCCCGTTGAGAGTGTGGGCTCAATGAGGCCTTAGGCTAAAAGTTGGGAGCACTCATTTTGGGCTAGGACTAAATCGGGAAGGACTCGTTCTGGATGGGTGGCTTTGGTAGGGTTTTGTCTTCGTTTAGCTTAAAGCAAAGGAGCTTAATGAAGAAGGACTCATTTTTCCGTAATGGATTTGGATGGAAGGGTGAATTCAGCATGAGATTGAAGCGATATTAAAGTAGCTTGGCTGAAATGTCTTGGTAGGATTGTGGAAGTTGGAAAAAGCGCGTAAAAGTCGAGGAGAATATTGATGAAGGGTTTAAACATGGACTTGATTCGAATTCCAGTAGGAAGTATTTAGAGGTGTTTGAGTTTGGTGATGGTATCGAATCTAATAAGATATCTTGTCGAGGCAATTTTGAACGGTGACATGGGTAAATGACGATTGGGAAAGATTTGGATCCAATGGGGTGTTTGGTAATCAAATGCATGGTGAAAATTTTTTCCATCTGCTTTGCTTTGAAATATTACGTGTGTGGCTTAGGTGTTATAGTGGAAGAATATCGGGATTATTGTCTTTTGAGCTTTGTGTCAAAGGAAACCAATAACGAGGATTGGTCTTTGGAATTTTGAGGTAAAATCTGGATTTTTGGTGATGGAATTGGAATGGTGGGTTAGGGGACAAGGAGGCTTGTTGGTTGTAGATGGTGAGGAATTCATTTTGCTTGAGTCATGGATGAATTTTCGGTCTGAGCCTTTGTATCTTCATTTTAGTTAACATTACGAAAAACAAGATTACATCTCTTATCACGGAGGAAGTAATCTGTAATAGTCTGCCAAATGCTTTTATCGATGCGAAAGCCTTGTCTCGCTTGTTTGGACAATCTTTGGCATAATGTCACTTTCCTTTTTGCAAATAAAACATCTCTTTGGATTTTTCTTCGCTGATCTTTGGAGGAAAAAGATCTTTTCTGTAAAACATCGGCTTTTGAGCTTTACGAAAATAAGGTTTAGAAGAAGATCTACGGTGTCGATCTTTACGAGATGTTTCTTCTTGTGGAGGACTAATCGCATTTGTTTCTTGTCTTGCACTTGATTTGCAAATAAGGCTTTTTACTGACTTGAATGGTTCTTTGTCTTTGATCAATTCTTTGAAGAATTGTTTATTCAAAAATTTGTCAAGACATCCTTTGACAATTTAAAAGATTTTGCCTAAAGAAATTTCTCGAGGCGAGGTTGTAAGCGGTGATGGTGCCTCTGAATTTTAAAGTGCGATTCTTGAGGTAAGGAGGCAGAAAGACATCTTGAGTGGGATCGTTGAAACCATTCAATTTATAAAGCGAATTGACATCCTTTTGTAGTGGAAGTCAAGATCCTTGGATTTAGTGAAACAGCATTTCATGTTGAGATAATCTCGTCTTCTTAGCTGAAAGTGTGCCCAGTTCGCCTTGAAGCTGTTCATGAAGAATGCAGGCGAGAAACATTGGGCAAGCTGGACAAATTGGAGTTGTCTGTAGTGTCTATTTGTCAAACCCGATCTCTTAAGGATCTATAAAAATGAGTAATAAGTTCTTGAAGCTGATTCCACTTTGTTACTCTCTTTGAGCATTTGGAGTCTGCCAAGTAAAGATCTCGGATAATTTGTCTCTCGATTTCTTTGGTTGGAATATCATCAAGTAAACCATGGGCCGTTTGATGGTTTTGGAGCTTGTTGTTGAGGAGGAGATGCGAATGTAGATTATTTGGATCATCAACATCGAGATGGTATCTCAAAATAAGATTGGTTTGAGATGTTTGGGCATGCTATTTCTTACGGATTTGAGCCATCGGGGAGGTTTGGTAATGTCTGCAATATAACTTTTACGAATCGGTGGTAGAATTTGAAGAGATTGAAGACTACGAGACTGGATTGAGTTAGGTTGATGATTGAGGGATGTGTCGGCAGATGCAGCGGTGATTCTAGTGTAGAGGTTGTTACTTATAGAAGTGTCGGGATGGTGAGAATAGGAAGCATGTTGATGCATAGGTTTTTGTTTTTGATCGATTCTTTGAAGAATTGTTTTATTATGAAAGTTTGTCAAACATCCTTTGGCAATTTGAAAGATTTTACTGAAAATGTTCTAGAGAGGGCTGAGTTATATCAAGTGGTACCTCTAATTTAATTTGCAGTGCTTGAGGTAAAGAGGCAAGAAAGACATAGTTCACGTAAATACATCGTGCTTAAAATCTAAAGAAAGCTTTGCATTAAAGTTTGAATTTCTTTGAAGAGAAGTGAAAGACATCCTTAAAGGAAAATATTTTTGGTAATTACCTGATTAGGTAAGGAAGACACCATGCACTATGTTGGAATTGAACGAAAGAAGTTTATGATAGAAATGTGCTTGAAAAGGTCTAGAAAGAGGGTCAAGAATGAGGTTTATCTTTTAATATGGTGTTGAGAAATCATATCGAGAAACGAGTTTTAAAGGCAAAGGAGGTGTTTTTCGGGTAGCACATTATTTTTTAAATTCTATTATCCTCTTAAGGGAGATGAGGGTTATCAAAATTGATCTCGAAACTAGTATATCGAGAGAAGCCAAGTGTTGGGCATCATCACAATAACCCACAAAGCCTTTTGGGCTATTTGTTAACTCGCGGTGGAGAAGAATTAGTCGTCTCGGGTATGCGAGAGAGAATAAGCTGAGATGTTGAATCATGTTATTACTTTATTTTGCATTAGGAATCTTATGACTACAGAACCTTAATCATTAGTATCTTGTTTTCTCAATGGTCGTGAAAGCGTTGGTTTTGTTAAATGTCAATAACTTTTATAGTGCTGTAATACATTTATTAACATGTAATAAAAAACTATTTTCGTTCCTTGTCTTACGTTGTTAATGAACTGCGATGCATTAAACATAGACTAGAATCATATCCAGGATGTAGTGTTGGAGTGGTTAACTAATGATGGTAGCATGATTGGCCGTAGTAAGAAGTCACGAATTAGATTTAATTTTTCATTTGTAAATATTTTTAACATGTAGCCTTTTTATGTGATATCGTCTGTCTTTATTTAACTTTTTCTTTTAAAATATTGAGGATCTTGACAAAATGGAGTCTGTTCTGATTGAAGAAAATTATGTTATTCACGATCTTAACATGGCTCGGCCATCGACGAGGTTAATGCTCATATCTCACCCCGGAGAAGATGAACGCCGACCTACATGAGACCTCTGTTGTTGAGGATCAGGACGATGCTCAATCCGTCAGAATAACTTTGTTAAAATCATCGTGAACCATAGTTCCGCGTTTGATGATGTTAAAGTTCAAATGGTTCTAGAGATTTCAGAATTTTCAGCATGGACGAGGACGTGTAGATCTTTGAAACGTGTCAATCGAGAATCGATTCTTAAAGAATTCTATTCAGATTTCTTGGTTCTCAGAGATTGGTTCGAAAGTCTTGGCTAGTACGAGATGAGCTCTAGCTCTGTCAGAGCCCCTTTATTCCTCAAGTCCAGGACTCGTATGAAACAGTTCTAGGGGAACCAACAATTGCTCGAGAAGCATTTATAAAAGAATTTCATCAAATGAAATGTTGTTCTCACGAAGATCAAAGATCTAGACTTCATTACAAAAGAATGACTTGACTTTATACTACAAGCTCAACGGTTTCCACGATGCTTAACTTTAAAGCATGTCTTAGTTACCTCTCTTCCAAAAGAGATCACCCACTAGATTACAAAGACGACTTCATGTTCATCAACTCAACATTAATACCTGTCATTAGGGAAGATTTATCGATTGACTATCTCTGTCTCGAAAAGCTCGTGAGCGAGAAAGAGTTCTTCAAAGATCTTATGAAACACAAGGAGCCTTTCCAGAGTGCTGCAGAAACCTCACCTTGCTA
The DNA here is from genome assembly GCA_030449875.1 of Aegle marmelos. Lineage (NCBI taxonomy): Eukaryota > Viridiplantae > Streptophyta > Magnoliopsida > Sapindales > Rutaceae > Aegle > Aegle marmelos. The sequence continues at coordinate 319,881 of JASUUL010000013.1, forward strand.
TCAAATGCAAGGATGAAAAAAAACATCCTGTCTACCAGGAAAAATCCCATTTCGGAAGTATTATTCATTCAAGCGAGTCAGAAACACAATTCGGAAAACCTAAATAGCCTACTGACAGGCATTTAGTAAAAAACCCTTTCCACCAAAAGGCGGAAAGATGCACTGTTGCCGTTTGCAAAAAGAAAGGTTATTTTGCAAAGTCTGTCTAACAATCTGGTAAATTAGCGGTTTGCTTGAACATCTCAACAAGTCTCTCTCTCTCGACAATGAGGATGTTGAGTGCGTATTTCAACAGCAAGAGTATGATGATGACACTTATTTTTATCCTTGCAAATCAAAGTTCTGATTGATTGATTAAAGGCAATTCTGCAATCCATGACATTGATTCCATCAACCTTGTTCGAAAATCGGACCTCGATCAAAATCGGTATTCTTCCTTCCAGTTTTCTAAACCTATCTCTATCATTGCTTTCATTGACACGGGGCATAAAGAACTATGCCGATCCTTCCATTCTTCCTCTTGAGTTTTGGGAACATCACGAGTACTTGAGCGAAAGCCCGATGGGGAATTATTTGGACAAACCTCGTCATCAAAAAACCCATGGGTATTGATTATTTCAAGATTGCATTCTCACGGGTAAAAATAGTAGGTTCTTCTCTTGGGATAAGGATTTACTATTAGGTTTTGATGTTCTCGGGTTAGTCAAGAAATCACATATCTCCTTTAACGGTATTCGGTCCAAACAAAGGTTTTACCTTATACGGATACCTTAAGGTTATACTCGATTTACGATGCTCATCTATATGAAAACCTCGAACACGGTTTCTTTCTTTGTCCGAGAAAGTCATGTCCAATTTTCCCGTCCTTTACTCTGTGGAAAAATTCCAAGTTCTTTGTTAAGTTACCATTTAATAAACTTAATGAACACATCAATGACAAAGCTACTCATTCGGGAATGACTCTTTGAGATCTTAAGTTGCCTTTAAGCTTAGTGCCAACAGCATTTCATGGCCGAGTCTCATTGAGCTCACTAATTCGATTGGGCTTGCAGGCTTTTTATGTTGAAAAGCAATCAGAAATAGTGCGGGGTAAGAAAAGATTAGTGATTGATTATCAGCCCCTTAATTATTTCCAAAAAGATGACAAGTTTCCTTTGCCTAAGATCCGATCCTTGTTTATCCATCTCGGTGCAAGGTATTCTCAAATTTGATCTCAAATCAAGATTTT
>JASUUL010000014.1:0-90871 GCA_030449875.1 Aegle marmelos
TGGGCCCTAGGCCTAGGCCCTGAGGCCTGGGCCTGGGCCTGGGCCTGGGCCTGGGCCTGGGCCTGGGCCTGGGCCTGGGCCTGGGCCCTGGGCCTGGGCCTGGGCCTGGGCCCTGGGCCTGGGCCCTGGGCCTGGGCCTGGGCCTGGGCCTGGGCCTGGGCCTGGGCCTGGGCCCCTGGGCCTGGGCCTGGGCCCTGGGCCTGGGCCTGGGCCTGGGCCTGGGCCTGGGCCTGGGCCTGGGCCTGGGCCTGGGCCTGGGCCTGGGCCTGGGCCTGGGCCTGGGCCTGGGCCTGGGCCTGGGCCTGGGCCCTGGGCCTGGGCCTGGGCCTGGGCCTGGGCCTGGGCCCTGGGCCTGGGCCTGGGCCTGGGCCTGGGCCTGGGCCCTGGGCCTGGGCCTGGGCCTGGGCCTGGGCCTGGGCCTGGGCCTGGGCCTGGGCCTGGGCCTGGGCCTGGGCCTGGGCCTGGGCCTGGGCCTGGGCCTGGGCCTGGGCCTGGGCCTGGGCCTGGGCCTGGGCCTGGGCCTGGGCCTGGGCCTGGGCCTGGGCCTGGGCCTGGGCCTGGGCCTGGGCCTGGGCCTGGGCCTGGGCCTGGGCCTGGGCCTGGGCCTGGGCCTGGGCCTGGGCCTGGGCCTGGGCCTGGGCCTGGGCCTGGGCCTGGGCCTGGGCCTGGGCCTGGGCCCTGGGCCTGGGCCTGGGCCTGGGCCTGGGCCTGGGCCTGGGCCTGGGCCCTGGGCCCTGGGCCTGGGCCTGGGCCCTGGGCCTGGGCCTGGGCCCTAGGCCTGGGCCTAGGCCCTGGGCCTGGGCCTGGGCCTGGGCCTGGGCCTAGGCCTGGGCCTGGGCCTGGGCCTGGGCCTGGGCCTGGGCCTAGGCCTGGGCCTGGGCCTGGGCCTGGGCCTGGGCCTGGGCCTGGGCCTGGGCCTGGGCCTGGGCCTGGGCCTGGGCCTGGGCCTGGGCCTGGGCCCTGGGCCTGGGCCTGGGCCTGGGCCTGGGCCTGGGCCTGGGCCTGGGCCTGGGCCCTGGGCCTGGGCCTGGGCCTGGGCCTGGGCCTGGGCCTGGGCCTGGGCCTGGGCCTGGGCCTGGGCCTGGGCCTGGGCCTGGGCCTGGGCCTGGGCCTGGGCCTGGGCCTGGGCCTGGGCCCTGGGCCTGGGCCTGAGGCCTGGGCCTGGGCCTGGGCCTGGGCCTGGGCCCTGGGCCTGGGCCTGGGCCTGGGCCTGGGCCTGGGCCTGGGCCTGGGCCTGGGCCTGGGCCCTGGGCCTGGGCCTGGGCCTGGGCCTGGGCCTGGGCCTGGGCCTGGGCCTGGGCCTGGGCCTGGGCCTGGGCCTGGGCCTGGGCCCTGGGCCTGGGCCTGGGCCTGGGCCCTGGGCCTGGGCCTGGGCCTGGGCCTGGGCCTGGGCCTGGGCCTGGGCCTGGGCCTGGGCCTGGGCCTGGGCCTGGGCCTGGGCCTGGGCCTGGGCCTGGGCCCTGGGCCTGGGCCTGGGCCTGGGCCTGGGCCTGGGCCTGGGCCTGGGCCTGGGCCTGGGCCTGGGCCTGGGCCTGGGCCTGGGCCCTGGGCCTGGGCCTGGGCCTGGGCCCTGGGCCTGGGCCTGGGCCTGGGCCCTGGGCCTGGGCCTGGGCCTGGGCCTGGGCCTGGGCCTGGGCCTGGGCCTGGGCCTGGGCCCTGGGCCTGGGCCTGGGCCTGGGCCTGGGCCTGGGCCTGGGCCCTGGGCCTGGGCCTGGGCCTGGGCCTGGGCCTGGGCCTGGGCCTGGGCCCTGGGCCTGGGCCTGGGCCTGGGCCTGGGCCTGGGCCTGGGCCTGGGCCTGGGCCTGGGCCTGGGCCTGGGCCTGGGCCTGGGCCTGGGCCTGGGCCTGGGCCTGGGCCTGGGCCTGGGCCTGGGCCTGGGCCTGGGCCTGGGCCTGGGCCTGGGCCTGGGCCTGGGCCTGGGCCTGGGCCTGGGCCTGGGCCTGGGCCTAGGCCTGGGCCTGGGCCCTGGGCCTGGGCCTGGGCCTGGGCCTGGGCCTGGGCCTGGGCCTGGGCCTAGGCCTGGGCCTGGGCCTGGGCCTGGGCCTGGGCCTGGGCCTGGGCCTGGGCCTGGGCCTGGGCCTGGGCCTGGGCCTGGGCCTGGGCCTGGGCCTGGGCCTGGGCCTGGGCCTGGGCCTGGGCCTGGGCCTGGGCCTGGGCCTGGGCCTGGGCCTGGGCCTGGGCCTGGGCCTGGGCCTGGGCCTGGGCCTGGGCCTGGGCCTGGGCCTGGGCCTGGGCCTGGGCCTGGGCCTGGGCCTGGGCCTGGGCCTGGGCCTGGGCCTGGGCCTGGGCCCTGGGCCTGGGCCTGGGCCTGGGCCTGGGCCTGGGCCCTGGGCCTGGGCCTGGGCCCTGGGCCTGGCCCTGGGCCTGGGCCTGGGCCTGGGCCTGGGCCTGGGCCTGGGCCTGGGCCTGGGCCTGGGCCTGGGCCCTGGGCCTGGGCCTGGGCCTGGGCCTGGGCCTGGGCCTGGGCCTGGGCCTGGGCCTGGGCCTGGGCCTGGGCCCTGGGCCTGGGCCTAGGCCTAGGCCTGGGCCTGGGCCCTGGGCCCTGGGCCTGGGCCTGGGCCTGGGCCCTGGGCCTGGGCCTGGGCCTGGGCCTGGGCCTGGGCCTGGGCCTGGGCCTGGGCCTGGGCCTGGGCCTGGGCCTGGGCCTGGGCCTGGGCCTGGGCCTGGGCCTGGGCCTGGGCCTGGGCCTGGGCCTGGGCCTGGGCCCTGGGCCTGGGCCTGGGCCTGGGCCTGGGCCTGGGCCCTGGGCCTGGGCCTGGGCCCTGGGCCTGGGCCTGGGCCTGGGCCTGGGCCTGGGCCTGGGCCTGGGCCTGGGCCTGGGCCTGGGCCTGGGCCTGGGCCTGGGCCTGGGCCTGGGCCTGGGCCTGGGCCCTGGGCCTGGGCCTGGGCCTGGGCCTGGGCCTGGGCCTGGGCCTGGGCCTGGGCCTGGGCCTGGGCCCTGGGCCCTGGGCCTGGGCCTGGGCCCTGGGCCTGGGCCTGGGCCTGGGCCTGGGCCTGGGCCTGGGCCTGGGCCTGGGCCTGGGCCTGGGCCTGGGCCTGGGCCTGGGCCTGGGCCTGGGCCTGGGCCTGGGCCTGGGCCTGGGCCTGGGCCTGGGCCTGGGCCTGGGCCTGGGCCTGGGCCTGGGCCTGGGCCTGGGCCTGGGCCTGGGCCTGGGCCTGGGCCTGGGCCTGGGCCTGGGCCTGGGCCTGGGCCTGAGGCCTGGGCCTGGGCCTGGGCCTGGGCCTGGGCCTGGGCCTGGGCCTGGGCCTGGGCCTGGGCCTGGGCCTGGGCCTGGGCCTGGGCCTGGGCCTGGGCCTGGGCCTGGGCCTGGGCCTGGGCCTGGGCCTGGGCCTGGGCCTGGGCCTGGGCCTGGGCCTGGGCCTGGGCCTGGGCCTGGGCCTGGGCCTGGGCCTGGGCCTGGGCCTGGGCCTGGGCCTGGGCCTGGGCCTGGGCCTGGGCCCTGGGCCTGGGCCTGGGCCTGGGCCTGGGCCTGGGCCTGGGCCTGGGCCTGGGCCTGGGCCTGGGCCTGGGCCTGGGCCCTGGGCCTGGGCCTGGGCCTGGGCCTGGGCCTGGGCCTGGGCCTGGGCCTGGGCCTGGGCCTGGGCCTGGGCCTGGGCCTGGGCCTGGGCCTGGGCCTGGGCCTGGCCTGGGCCTGGGCCTGGGCCTGGGCCTGGGCCTGGGCCTGGGCCTGGGCCTGGGCCTGGGCCTGGGCCTGGGCCTGGGCCTGGGCCTGGGCCTGGGCCTGGGCCTGGGCCTGGGCCTGGGCCTGGGCCTGGGCCTGGGCCTGGGCCTGGGCCTGGGCCTGGGCCTGGGCCTGGGCCTGGGCCTGGGCCTGGGCCTGGGCCTGGGCCTGCCTGGGCCTGGGCCTGGGCCTGGGCCTGGGCCTGGGCCTGGGCCTGGGCCTGGGCCTGGGCCTGGGCCTAGGCCTGGGCCTGGGCCTGGGCCTGGGCCTGGGCCTGGGCCTGGGCCTGGGCCTGGGCCTGGGCCTGGGCCTGGGCCTGGGCCTGGGCCCTGGGCCTGGGCCTGGGCCTGGGCCTGGGCCTGGGCCTGGGCCTGGGCCTGGGCCTGGGCCTGGGCCTGGGCCTGGGCCTGGGCCTGGGCCTGGGCCTGGGCCTGGGCCTGGGCCTGGGCCTGGGCCTGGGCCTGGGCCTGGGCCTGGGCCTGGGCCTGGGCCTGGGCCTGGGCCTGGGCCTGGGCCTGGGCCTGGGCCTGGGCCTGGGCCTGGGCCTGGGCCTGGGCCTGGGCCTGGGCCTGGGCCTGGGCCTGGGCCTGGGCCTGGGCCTGGGCCTGGGCCTGGGCCTGGGCCTGGGCCTGGGCCTGGGCCTGGGCCTGGGCCTGGGCCTGGGCCTGGGCCTGGGCCTGGGCCTGGGCCTGGGCCTGGGCCTGGGCCTGGGCCTGGGCCTGGGCCTGGGCCTGGGCCTGGGCCTGGGCCTGGGCCTGGGCCTGGGCCTGGGCCTGGGCCTGGGCCTGGGCCTGGGCCTGGGCCTGGGCCCTGGGCCTGGGCCTGGGCCTGGGCCTGGGCCTGGGCCTGGGCCTGGGCCTGGGCCTGGGCCTGGGCCTGGGCCTGGGCCCTGGGCCTGGGCCTGGGCCTGGGCCTGGGCCTGGGCCTGGGCCTGGGCCTGGGCCTGGGCCTGGGCCTGGGCCTGGGCCTGGGCCTGGGCCTGGGCCTGGGCCTGGGCCTGGGCCTGGGCCCTGGGCCTGGGCCTGGGCCTGGGCCTGGGCCTGGGCCTGGGCCTGGGCCTGGGCCTGGGCCTGGGCCTGGGCCTGGGCCTGGGCCTGGGCCTGGGCCTGGGCCTGGGCCTGGGCCTGGGCCTGGGCCTGGGCCTGGGCCTGGGCCTGGGCCTGGGCCCTGGGCCTGGGCCTGGGCCTGGGCCTGGGCCTGGGCCTGGGCCTGGGCCTGGGCCTGGGCCTGGGCCTGGGCCTGGGCCTGGGCCTGGGCCTGGGCCTGGGCCTGGGCCTGGGCCTGGGCCTGGGCCTGGGCCTGGGCCTGGGCCTGGGCCTGGGCCTGGGCCTGGGCCTGGGCCTGGGCCTGGGCCTGGGCCTGGGCCTGGGCCTGGGCCTGGGCCTGGGCCTGGGCCTGCCTGGGCCTGGGCCTGGGCCTGGGCCTGGGCCCTGGGCCTGGGCCTGGGCCTGGGCCTGGGCCTGGCCTGGGCCTGGGCCTGGGCCTGGGCCTGGGCCTGGGCCTGGGCCTGGGCCTGGGCCTGGGCCTGGGCCTGGGCCTGGGCCTGGGCCTGGGCCTGGGCCTGGGCCTGGGCCTGGGCCTGGGCCTGGGCCTGGGCCTGGGCCTGGGCCTGGGCCTGGGCCTGGGCCTGGGCCTGGGCCTGGGCCTGGGCCTGGGCCTGGGCCTGGGCCTGGGGGCCTGGGCCTGGGCCTGGGCCTGGGCCTGGGCCTGGGCCTGGGCCTGGGCCTGGGCCTGGGCCTGGGCCTGGGCCTGGGCCTGGGCCTGGGCCTGGGCCTGGGCCTGGGCCTGGGCCTGGGCCTGGGCCTGGGCCTGGGCCTGGGCCTGGGCCTGGGCCTGGGCCTGGGCCTGGGCCTGGGCCTGGGCCTGGGCCTGGGCCTGGGCCTGGGCCTGGGCCTGGGCCTGGGCCCTGGGCCTGGGCCTGGGCCTGGGCCTGGGCCCTGGGCCTGGGCCTGGGCCTGGGCCTGGGCCTGGGCCTGGCCTGGGCCTGGGCCTGGGCCTGGGCCTGGGCCTGGGCCTGGGCCTGGGCCCTGGGCCTGGGCCTGGGCCTGGCCTGGGCCTGGGCCTGGGCCTGGGCCTGGGCCTGGGCCTGGGCCTGGGCCTGGGCCTGGGCCTGGGCCTGGGCCTGGGCCTGGGCCTGGGCCTGGGCCTGGGCCTGGGCCTGGGCCTGGGCCTGGGCCTGGGCCTGGGCCTGGGCCTGGGCCTGGGCCTGGGCCTGGGCCTGGGCCTGGGCCTGGGCCTGGGCCTGGGCCTGGGCCTGGGCCTGGGCCTGGGCCTGGGCCTGGGCCTGGGCCTGGGCCTGGGCCTGGGCCTGGGCCTGGGCCTGGGCCTGGGCCTGGGCCTGGGCCTGGGCCTGGGCCTGGGCCTGGGCCTGGGCCTGGGCCTGGGCCTGGGCCTGGGCCTGGGCCTGGGCCTGGGCCTGGGCCTGGGCCTGGGCCTGGGCCTGGGCCTGGGCCTGGGCCTGGGCCTGGGCCTGGGCCTGGGCCTGGGCCTGGGCCTGGGCCTGGGCCTGGGCCTGGGCCTGGGCCTGGGCCTGGGCCCTGGGCCTGGGCCTGGGCCTGGGCCTGGGCCTGGGCCTGGGCCTGGGCCTGGGCCTGGGCCTGGGCCTGGGCCTGGGCCTGGGCCTGGGCCTGGGCCTGGGCCTGGGCCTGGGCCTGGGCCTGGGCCTGGGCCTGGGCCTGGGCCTGGGCCTGGGCCTGGGCCTGGGCCTGGGCCTGGGCCTGGGCCTGGGCCCTGGGCCCTGGGCCTGGGCCTGGGCCTGGGCCTGGGCCTGGGCCTGGGCCTGGGCCTGGGCCTGGGCCTGGGCCTGGGCCTGGGCCTGGGCCTGGGCCTGGGCCTGGGCCTGGGCCTGGGCCTGGGCCTGGGCCTGGGCCTGGGCCTGGGCCTGGGCCTGGGCCTGGGCCTGGGCCTGGGCCTGGGCCTGGGCCTGGGCCTGGGCCTGGGCCTGGGCCTGGGCCTGGGCCTGGGCCTGGGCCTGGGCCTGGGCCTGGGCCTGGGCCTGGGCCTGGGCCTGGGCCTGGGCCTGGGCCTGGGCCTGGGCCTGGGCCTGGGCCTGGGCCTGGGCCTGGGCCTGGGCCTGGGCCTGGGCCTGGGCCTGGGCCTGGGCCTGGGCCTGGGCCTGGGCCTGGGCCTGGGCCTGGGCCTGGGCCTGGGCCTGGGCCTGGGCCTGGGCCTGGGCCTGGGCCTGGGCCTGGGCCTGGGCCTGGGCCTGGGCCTGGGCCTGGGCCTGGGCCTGGGCCTGGGCCTGGGCCTGGGCCTGGGCCCTGGGCCTGGGCCTGGGCCTGGGCCCTGGGCCTGGGCCTGGGCCTGGGCCTGGGCCTGGGCCTGGGCCTGGGCCTGGGCCTGGGCCTGGGCCTGGGCCTGGGCCTGGGCCTGGGCCTGGGCCTGGGCCTGGGCCTGGGCCTGGGCCTGGGCCTGGGCCTGGGCCTGGGCCTGGGCCTGGGCCTGGGCCTGGGCCTGGGCCTGGGCCTGGGCCTGGGCCTGGGCCTGGGCCTGGGCCTGGGCCTGGGCCTGGGCCTGGGCCTGGGCCTGGGCCTGGGCCTGGGCCTGGGCCTGGGCCTGGGCCCTGGGCCTGGGCCTGGGCCTGGGCCTGGGCCTGGGCCTGGGCCTGGGCCTGGGCCTGGGCCTGGGCCTGGGCCTGGGCCTGGGCCTGGGCCTGGGCCTGGGCCTGGGCCTGGGCCTGGGCCTGGGCCTGGGCCTGGGCCTGGGCCTGGGCCTGGGCCTGGGCCTGGGCCTGGGCCTGGGCCTGGGCCTGGGCCTGGGCCTGGGCCTGGGCCTGGGCCTGGGCCTGGGCCTGGGCCTGGGCCTGGGCCTGGGCCTGGGCCTGGGCCTGGGCCTGGGCCTGGGCCTGGGCCTGGGCCTGGGCCTGGGCCTGGGCCTGGGCCTGGGCCTGGGCCTGGGCCTGGGCCTGGGCCTGGGCCTGGGCCTGGGCCTGGGCCTGGGCCTGGGCCTGGGCCTGGGCCTGGGCCTGGGCCTGGGCCTGGGCCTGGGCCTGGGCCTGGGCCTGGGCCTGGGCCTGGGCCTGGGCCTGGGCCTGGGCCTGGGCCTGGGCCTGGGCCTGGGCCTGGGCCTGGGCCTGGGCCTGGGCCTGGGCCTGGGCCTGGGCCTGGGCCTGGGCCTGGGCCTGGGCCTGGGCCTGGGCCTGGGCCTGGGCCTGGGCCTGGGCCTGGGCCTGGGCCTGGGCCTGGGCCTGGGCCTGGGCCTGGGCCTGGGCCTGGGCCTGGGCCTGGGCCTGGGCCTGGGCCTGGGCCTGGGCCTGGGCCTGGGCCTGGGCCTGGGCCTGGGCCTGGGCCTGGGCCTGGGCCTGGGCCTGGGCCCTGGGCCTGGGCCTGGGCCTGGGCCTGGGCCTGGGCCTGGGCCTGGGCCTGGGCCTGGGCCTGGGCCTGGGCCTGGGCCTGGGCCTGGGCCTGGGCCTGGGCCTGGGCCTGGGCCTGGGCCTGGGCCTGGGCCTGGGCCTGGGCCTGGGCCTGGGCCTGGGCCTGGGCCTGGGCCTGGGCCTGGGCCTGGGCCTGGGCCTGGGCCTGGGCCTGGGCCTGGGCCTGGGCCTGGGCCTGGGCCTGGGCCTGGGCCTGGGCCTGGGCCTGGGCCTGGGCCTGGGCCTGGGCCTGGGGCCTGGGCCTGGGCCTGGGCCTGGGCCTGGGCCTGGGCCTGGGCCTGGGCCTGGGCCTGGGCCTGGGCCTGGGCCTGGGCCTGGGCCTGGGCCTGGGCCTGGGCCTGGGCCTGGGCCTGGGCCTGGGCCTGGGCCTGGGCCTGGGCCCTGGGCCTGGGCCTGGGCCTGGGCCTGGGCCTGGGCCCTGGGCCTGGGCCCTGGGCCTGGGCCTGGGCCTGGGCCTGGGCCTGGGCCTGGGCCTGGGCCTGGGCCTGGGCCTGGGCCTGGGCCTGGGCCTGGGCCTGGGCCTGGGCCTGGGCCTGGGCCTGGGCCTGGGCCTGGGCCTGGGCCTGGGCCTGGGCCTGGGCCTGGGCCTGGGGCCTGGGCCTGGGCCTGGGCCTGGGCCTGGGCCTGGGCCTGGGCCTGGGCCTGGGCCTGGGCCTGGGCCTGGGCCTGGGCCTGGGCCTGGGCCTGGGCCTGGGCCTGGGCCTGGGCCTGGGCCTGGGCCTGGGCCTGGGCCTGGGCCTGGGCCTGGGCCTGGGCCTGGGCCTGGGCCTGGGCCTGGGCCTGGGCCTGGGCCTGGGCCTGGGCCTGGGCCTGGGCCTGGGCCTGGGCCTGGGCCTGGGCCTGGGCCTGGGCCTGGGCCTGGGCCTGGGTTTTCTGGGCCTGGGCCTGGGCCTGGGCCTGGGCCTGGGCCTGGGCCTGGGCCCTGGGCCTGGGCCTGGGCCTGGGCCTGGGCCTGGGCCTGGGCCTGGGCCTGGGCCTGGGCCTGGGCCTGGGCCTGGGCCTGGGCCTGGGCCTGGGCCTGGGCCTGGGCCTGGGCCTGGGCCTGGGCCTGGGCCTGGGCCTGGGCCTGGGCCTGGGCCTGGGCCTGGGCCTGGGCCTGGGCCTGGGCCTGGGCCTGGGCCTGGGCCTGGGCCTGGGCCTGGGCCTGGGCCTGGGCCTGGGCCTGGGCCTGGGCCTGGGCCTGGGCCTGGGCCTGGGCCTGGGCCTGGGCCTGGGCCTGGGCCTGGGCCTGGGCCTGGGCCTGGGCCTGGGCCTGGGCCTGGGCCTGGGCCTGGCCTGGCCTGGGCCTGGGCCTGGGCCTGGGCCTGGGCCTGGGCCTGGGCCTGGGCCTGGGCCTGGGCCTGGGCCTGGGCCTGGGCCTGGGCCTGGGCCTGGGCCTGGGCCTGGGCCTGGGCCTGGGCCTGGGCCTGGGCCTGGGCCTGGGCCTGGCCCTGGGCCTGGGCCTGGGCCTGGGCCTGGGCCTGGGCCTGGGCCTGGGCCTGGGCCTGGGCCTGGGCCTGGGCCTGGGCCTGGGCCTGGGCCTGGGCCTGGGCCTGGGCCTGGGCCTGGGCCTGGGCCTGGGCCTGGGCCTGGGCCTGGGCCTGGGCCTGGGCCTGGGCCTGGGCCTGGGCCTGGGCCTGGGCCTGGGCCTGGGCCTGGGCCTGGGCCTGGGCCTGGGCCTGGGCCTGGGCCTGGGCCTGGGCCTGGGCCTGGGCCTGGGCCTGGGCCTGGGCCTGGGCCTGGGCCTGGGCCTGGGCCTGGGCCTGGGCCTGGGCCTGGGCCTGGGCCTGGGCCTGGGCCTGGGCCTGGGCCTGGGCCTGGGCCTGGGCCTGGGCCTGGGCCTGGGCCTGGGCCTGGGCCTGGGCCTGGGCCTGGGCCCTGGGCCTGGGCCTGGGCCTGGGCCTGGGCCTGGGCCCTGGGCCTGGGCCTGGGCCTGGGCCTGGGCCTGGGCCTGGGCCTGGGCCTGGGCCTGGGCCTGGGCCTGGGCCTGGGCCTGGGCCTGGGCCTGGGCCTGGGCCTGGGCCTGGGCCTGGGCCTGGGCCTGGGCCTGGGCCTGGGCCTGGGCCTGGGCCTGGGCCTGGGCCTGGGCCTGGGCCTGGGCCTGGGCCTGGGCCTGGGCCTGGGCCTGGGCCTGGGCCTGGGCCTGGGCCTGGGCCTGGGCCTGGGCCTGGGCCTGGGCCTGGGCCTGGGCCTGGGCCTGGGCCTGGGCCTGGGCCTGGGCCTGGGCCTGGGCCTGGGCCTGGGCCTGGGCCTGGGCCTGGGCCTGGGCCTGGGCCTGGGCCTGGGCCTGGGCCTGGGCCTGGGCCTGGGCCTGGGCCTGGGCCTGGGCCTGGGCCTGGGCCTGGGCCTGGGCCTGGGCCTGGGCCTGGGCCTGGGCCTGGGCCTGGGCCTGGGCCCTGGGCCTGGGCCTGGGCCTGGGCCTGGGCCTGGGCCTGGGCCTGGGCCTGGGCCTGGGCCTGGGCCTGGGCCTGGGCCTGGGCCTGGGCCTGGGCCTGGGCCTGGGCCTGGGCCTGGGCCTGGGCCTGGGCCTGGGCCTGGGCCTGGGCCTGGGCCTGGGCCTGGGCCTGGGCCTGGGCCTGGGCCTGGGCCTGGGCCTGGGCCTGGGCCTGGGCCTGGGCCTGGGCCTGGGCCTGGGCCTGGGCCTGGGCCTGGGCCTGGGCCTGGGCCTGGGCCTGGGCCTGGGCCTGGGCCTGGGCCTGGGCCTGGGCCCTGGGCCTGGGCCTGGGCCTGGGCCTGGGCCTGGGCCTGGGCCTGGGCCTGGGCCTGGGCCTGGGCCTGGGCCTGGGCCTGGGCCTGGGCCTGGGCCTGGGCCTGGGCCTGGGCCTGGGCCTGGGCCTGGGCCTGGGCCTGGGCCTGGGCCTGGGCCTGGGCCCTGGGCCTGGGCCTGGGCCTGGGCCTGGGCCTGGGCCCTGGGCCTGGGCCTGGGCCTGGGCCTGGGCCTGGGCCTGGGCCTGGGCCTGGGCCTGGGCCTGGGCCTGGGCCTGGGCCTGGGCCTGGGCCTGGGCCTGGGCCTGGGCCTGGGCCTGGGCCTGGGCCTGGGCCTGGGCCTGGGCCTGGGCCTGGGCCTGGGCCTGGGCCTGGGCCTGGGCCTGGGCCTGGGCCTGGGCCTGGGCCTGGGCCTGGGCCTGGGCCTGGGCCTGGGCCTGGGCCTGGGCCTGGGCCTGGGCCTGGGCCTGGGCCTGGGCCTGGGCCTGGGCCTGGGCCTGGGCCTGGGCCTGGGCCTGGGCCTGGGCCTGGGCCTGGGCCTGGGCCTGGGCCTGGGCCTGGGCCTGGGCCTGGGCCTGGGCCTGGGCCTGGGCCTGGGCCTGGGCCTGGGCCTGGGCCTGGGCCTGGGCCTGGGCCTGGGCCTGGGCCTGGGCCTGGGCCTGGGCCTGGGCCTGGGCCTGGGCCTGGGCCTGGGCCTGGGCCTGGGCCTGGGCCTGGGCCTGGGCCTGGGCCTGGGCCTGGGCCTGGGCCTGGGCCTGGGCCTGGGCCTGGGCCTGGGCCTGGGCCTGGGCCTGGGCCTGGGCCTGGGCCTGGGCCCTGGGCCTGGGCCTGGGCCTGGGCCTGGGCCTGGGCCTGGGCCTGGGCCTGGGCCTGGGCCTGGGCCTGGGCCTGGGCCTGGGCCTGGGCCTGGGCCTGGGCCTGGGCCTGGGCCTGGGCCTGGGCCTGGGCCTGGGCCTGGGCCTGGGCCTGGGCCTGGGCCTGGGCCTGGGCCTGGGCCTGGGCCTGGGCCTGGGCCTGGGCCTGGGCCTGGGCCTGGGCCTGGGCCTGGCCCTGGGCCTGGGCCTGGGCCTGGGCCTGGGCCTGGGCCTGGGCCTGGGCCTGGGCCTGGGCCTGGGCCTGGGCCTGGGCCTGGGCCTGGGCCTGGGCCTGGGCCTGGGCCTGGGCCCTGGGCCTGGGCCTGGGCCGGGCCTGGGCCTGGGCCTGGGCCTGGGCCTGGGCCTGGGCCTGGGCCTGGGCCTGGGCCTGGGCCTGGGCCTGGGCCTGGGCCTGGGCCTGGGCCTGGGCCTGGGCCTGGGCCTGGGCCTGGGCCTGGGCCTGGGCCTGGGCCTGGGCCTGGGCCTGGGCCTGGGCCTGGGCCTGGGCCTGGGCCTGGGCCTGGGCCTGGGCCTGGGCCTGGGCCTGGGCCTGGGCCTGGGCCTGGGCCCTGGGCCTGGGCCTGGGCCTGGGCCTGGGCCTGGGCCTGGGCCTGGGCCTGGGCCTGGGCCTGGGCCTGGGCCTGGGCCTGGGCCTGGGCCTGGGCCTGGGCCTGGGCCTGGGCCTGGGCCTGGGCCTGGGCCTGGGCCTGGGCCTGGGCCTGGGCCTGGGCCTGGGCCTGGGCCTGGGCCTGGGCCTGGGCCTGGGCCTGGGCCTGGGCCTGGGCCTGGGCCTGGGCCTGGGCCTGGGCCTGGGCCTGGGCCTGGGCCTGGGCCTGGGCCTGGGCCTGGGCCTGGGCCTGGGCCTGGGCCTGGGCCTGGGCCTGGGCCTGGGCCTGGGCCTGGGCCTGGGCCTGGGCCTGGGCCTGGGCCTGGGCCTGGGCCTGGGCCTGGGCCTGGGCCTGGGCCTGGGCCTGGGCCTGGGCCTGGGCCTGGGCCTGGGCCTGGGCCTGGGCCTGGGCCTGGGCCTGGGCCTGGGCCTGGGCCTGGGCCTGGGCCTGGGCCTGGGCCTGGGCCTGGGCCTGGGCCTGGGCCTGGGCCTGGGCCTGGGCCTGGGCCTGGGCCTGGGCCTGGGCCTGGGCCTGGGCCTGGGCCTGGGCCTGGGCCTGGGCCTGGGCCTGGGCCTGGGCCTGGGCCTGGGCCTGGGCCTGGGCCTGGGCCTGGGCCTGGGCCTGGGCCTGGGCCTGGGCCTGGGCCTGGGCCTGGGCCTGGGCCTGGGCCTGGGCCTGGGCCTGGGCCTGGGCCTGGCCTGGGCCTGGGCCTGGGCCTGGGCCTGGGCCTGGGCCTGGGCCTGGGCCCTGGGCCTGGGCCTGGGCCTGGGCCTGGGCCTGGGCCTGGGCCTGGGCCTGGGCCTGGGCCTGGGCCTGGGCCTGGGCCTGGGCCTGGGCCTGGGCCTGGGCCTGGGCCTGGGCCTGGGCCTGGGCCTGGGCCCTGGGCCTGGGCCTGGGCCTGGGCCTGGGCCTGGGCCTGGGCCTGGGCCTGGGCCTGGGCCTGGGCCTGGGCCTGGGCCCTGGGCCTGGGCCTGGGCCTGGGCCTGGGCCTGGGCCTGGGCCTGGGCCTGGGCCTGGGCCTGGGCCTGGGCCTGGGCCTGGGCCTGGGCCTGGGCCTGGGCCTGGGCCTGGGCCTGGGCCTGGGCCTGGGCCTGGGCCTGGGCCTGGGCCTGGGCCTGGGCCTGGGCCTGGGCCTGGGCCTGGGCCTGGGCCTGGGCCTGGGCCTGGGCCTGGGCCTGGGCCTGGGCCTGGGCCTGGGCCTGGGCCTGGGCCTGGGCCTGGGCCTGGGCCCTGGGCCTGGGCCTGGGCCCTGGGCCTGGGCCTGGGCCTGGGCCTGGGCCTGGGCCTGGGCCTGGCCTGGGCCTGGGCCTGGGCCTGGGCCTGGGCCTGGGCCTGGGCCTGGGCCTGGGCCTGGGCCTGGGCCTGGGCCTGGGCCTGGGCCTGGGCCTGGGCCTGGGCCTGGGCCTGGGCCTGGGCCTGGGCCTGGGCCTGGGCCTGGGCCTGGGCCTGGGCCTGGGCCTGGGCCTGGGCCTGGGCCTGGGCCTGGGCCTGGGCCTGGGCCTGGGCCTGGGCCTGGGCCTGGGCCTGGGCCTGGGCCTGGGCCTGGGCCTGGGCCTGGGCCTGGGCCTGGGCCTGGGCCTGGGCCCTGGGCCTGGGCCTGGGCCTGGGCCTGGGCCTGGGCCTGGGCCTGGGCCTGGGCCTGGGCCTGGGCCTGGGCCTGGGCCTGGGCCTGGGCCTGGGCCTGGGCCTGGGCCTGGGCCTGGGCCTGGGCCTGGGCCTGGGCCTGGGCCTGGGCCCTGGGCCCTGGGCCTGGGCCTGGGCCTGGGCCTGGGCCTGGGCCTGGGCCTGGGCCTGGGCCTGGGCCTGGGCCTGGGCCTGGGCCTGGGCCTGGGCCTGGGCCCTGGGCCTGGGCCTGGGCCTGGGCCCTGGGCCTGGGCCTGGGCCTGGGCCTGGGCCTGGGCCTGGGCCTGGGCCCTGGGCCTGGCCCTGGGCCTGGGCCTGGGCCTGGGCCTGGGCCTGGGCCTAGGCCTGGGCCTGGGCCCTGGGCCTGGGCCTGGGCCCTGGGCCTGGGCCTGGGCCTGGGCCTGGGCCTGGGCCTGGGCCAGCCTGGGCCCTGGGCCTGGGCCTGGGCCTGGGCCCTGGGCCTGGGCCTGGGCCTGGGCCCTGGGCCTGGGCCTGGGCCTGGGCCTGGGCCTGGGCCTGGGCCTGGGCCTGGGCCTGGGCCTGGGCCCTGGCCCTGGGCCTGGGCCTGGGCCTGGGCCTGGGCCTGGGCCTGGGCTAAGGCCCTGGGCCTAGGCCTGGGCCTGGGCCTGGGCCTGGGCCCTGGGCCTGGGCCTGGGCCTGGGCCTGGGCCCTGGGCCTGAGGCCTGGGCCTGGGCCTGGGCCTGGGCCTGAGCCTGGGCCTGGGCCTGGGCCTGGGCCCTGGGCCTGGGCCTGGGCCTAGGCCTGGGCCTGGCCTGGGCCTGGGCCTGGGCCCTGGGCCTGAGCCTGGGCCTGGGCCCTGGGCCTGGGCCTGGGCCTGGGCCTGGGCCTGGGCCTGGGCCTGGGCCTGGGCCCTGGGCCTGGGCCTGGGCCTGGGCCTGGGCCTAGGCCTGGGCCCTGGGCCTGGCCCTGGGCCTGGGCCCTGGGCCTGGGCCTGGGCCTGGGCCTGGGCCTGGGCCTGGGCCTGGGCCTAGGCCTGGCCCTAGGCCTGGGCCTGGGCCTGGGCCTGGGCCTAGGCCTAGGCCTGGGCCCTGGGCCTGGGCCCTGGGCCCTGGGCCCTGGGCCTGGGCCCCTGGGCCTGGGCCCTGGCCCTGGGCCTGGGCCTGGGCCCTGGGCCCTGGCCTGGGCCTGGGCCCTGGGCCTGGGCCCTGGGCCCTGGGCCCTGGGCCTAAGGCCTGGGCCTGGGCCTGGGCCTGGGCCCTGGGCCCTGGGCCTGGGCCTGGGCCTGGGCCTGGGGCCCTGGGCCTGGGCCTGGGCCTGGGCCCTGGGCCTGGGCCCTGGGCCTGGGCCTGGGCCTGGGCCTGGCCTGGGCCTGGCCTGGGCCTGGGCCTGGGCCCTGGGCCTGGGCCCTGGGCCTGGGCCCTGGGCCTGGGCCTGGGCCTGGGCCTGGGCCTGGGCCTGGGCCTAGGCCTGGGCCTGGGCCTGGGCCTGGGCCTGGGCCTGGGCCTGGGCCTGGGCCTGGGCCTGGGCCTGGGCCTGGGCCTAGGCCTGGGCCTGGGCCTAGGCCTGGGCCTGGGCCCTAGGCCTGGGCCCTGGGCCTGGGCCCTGGGCCTGGGCCTGGGCCTGGGCCTGGGCCCTGGGCCTGGGCCCTGGGCCTGGGCCTGGGCCTGGGCCTGGGCCTGGCCCTGGGCCTAGGCCTGGGCCTGGCCCTGAGCCCTGGGCCTGGGCCTGGGCCTGGGCCTGGGCCTGGGCCTGGGCCTGGGCCTAGGCCTAGGCCTGGGCCTGGGCCTGGGCCCTGGGCCTAAGGCCTGGGCCTGGGCCCTGGGCCTGGGCCTGGGCCTGGGCCTGGGCCTGGGCCCTGGGCCCTGGCCCTGGGCCTGGGCCTGGGCCTGGGCCCTGGGCCTGGGCCTGGGCCTGGGCCCTGGGCCTGGGCCTGAGCCCTGGGCCTAGGCCTGGGCCTGGGCCTGGGCCTGGGCCTGAGGCCTGGGCCTGGGCCCTGGGCCTGGGCCTGGGCCTGGGCCTGGGCCTGGGCCCTGGGCCTGGGCCTGGGCCCTGGGCCTGGGCCTGGGCCTGGGCCTAGGCCTGGGCCTGGCCCTGGGCCTGGGCCCTGGGCCTGGGCCCTGGGCCTGGGCCTAGGCCTGGCCTGGGGCCTGGGCCCTGGGCCTGGGCCTGGGCCTGGGCCCTGGGCCTGGGCCCTGGGCCTGGGCCTGAGCCCTGGGCCTGGGCCTGGGCCTGGGCCTGGGCCTGGGCCTGGGCCTGGGCCCTGGGCCTGGGCCCTGGGCCTGGGCCCTGGGCCCTGGCCCTGGGCCCTGGGCCTGGGCCCTGGAGGCCCTGGGCCTGGGCCCTGGGCCTGGGCCCTAGGCCCAGGCCCTGGGCCTGGGCCTGGGCCTGGGCCTGGGCCCTGGGCCTGGCCCTGGGCCTGAGCCTGGGCCTGGGCCCTGGGCCTGGGCCTGGGCCTGGGCCTGGGCCCTGAGCCAGCCTGGGCCCTGGGCCTGGGCCTGGGCCTGGGCCCTGGGCCCTGGGCCTGGGCCTAGGCCTGGGCCTGGGCCTGGGCCCTGGGCCTGGGCCCTAGGCCTGGGCCTAGGCCTGGGCCCTGGGCCTAGGCCTGGGCCTGGGCCCTGGAGGCCTGGGCCCTGGGCCTGGGCCTGGGCCTGGGCCTGGGCCCTGGGCCTGGGCCTGGGCCTGGGCCCTGGGCCTGGGCCCTGGGCCTGGGCCTGGGCTAGGCCCTGGGCCTGGGCCTGGCCCCCTGGGCCCTAGGCCCTGGGCCCTGGGCCTGGGCCTGGGCCTGGGCCTGGGCCCTGGGCCTAGGCCTGGGCCTGGGCCTGGCCCTGGGCCTGGGCCCTGGGCCTGGGCCTGGGCCTGGGCCCTGGGCCTGGGCCTGGGCCTGGCCTAGGCCTAGGCCTGGGCCCTGGGGCCTGGGCCTGGGCCTGGGCCTGGGCCTGGGCCTGAGCCTAGGCCTGGCCTGGGCCTGGGCCTGGGCCTGGGCCTGGGCCTAAGGCCCTGGGCCTAGGCCTAGGCCTGGGCCTGGGCCAGGCCTGGGCCTGGGCCCTGGGCCTGGGCCTGGGCCTGGGCCTGGGCCTGGGCCCTGGCCCTGGGCCTGGGCCTGGGCCTGGGCCTGGGCCTGGGCCTGGGCCTGGGCCTGGGCCTAGGCCCTAGGCCTGGGCCTGGGCCTGGCCCTGGCCCTAGGCCCTGGGGCCCTAGGCCTAAGGCCTCAGGCCTAGGCCTAGGCCTGGGCCTGAGCCTGGGCCTGGGCCTAAGGCCCTGGGCCTGGGCCTGAGCCTGGGCCTAGGCCCTGGGCCCTGGGCCTAGGCCCTGGGCCTGGGCCTGGGCCCCTGGCCCTGGGCCTGGGCCTAGGCCTGGGCCCTGAGGCCTGGGCCTAGGCCTAAGGCCTAGGCCTGGGCCTCACGGCCTGGGCCTGGGCCCTGGGCCCTGGGCCTGGGCCTAGGGCCTGGGCCCTAGGCCTAGGCCTAGGCCTGGGCCCTGGGCCCTGGGCCTGGGCCTAGAGCCTGGGCCTGGGCCTGGGCCTGGGCCTAGGCCTGGGCCTGGGCCTGGGCCTGGGCCTGGGCCTGGGCCTGGGCCTAGGCCTGGGCCTGGGCCTGGGCCTGGGCCTGGGCCCTGGGCCTGGGCCTGGGCCTAGGCCTGGGCCTAGGCCTAGGCCTAGGCCTGGGCCTAGGGCCTGGGCCTAGGCCTGGGCCTGGGCCTGGGCCTGGGCCTGGGCCTGGGCCTGGGCCCTGGGCCTGGGCCTGGGCCTGGGCCCTGGGCCCTGGGCCTGGGCCTGGGCCTGGGCCTGGGCCTGGGCCTAGGCCCTGGGCCTGGGCCTGGGCCTAGGCCTGGGCCCTGGGCCTGGGCCTGGGCCCTGGGCCCTGGGCCCTGGGCCTGGGCCTGGGCCTGGGCCTGGGCCTGGGCCTGGGCCTGGGCCTGGGCCTGGGCCTGGGCCTGGGCCTAGGCCTGGGCCTGGGCCTGGGCCTGGGCCTGGGCCTAGGCCTGGGCCCTGGGCCTGGGCCTGGGCCCTGGGCCTAGGCCTGGGCCTGGGCCCTGGGCCTGGGCCTGGGCCTGGCCTGGGCCTGGCCTGGGCCTGGGCCTGGGCCTAAGGCCAAGGCCCTGGGCCTAGGCCTGGGCCTGGGCCTGGGCCTAGGCCTGGGCCCTGGGCCTGGGCCTAAGGCCTGGGCCTGGGCCTAGGCCCTGGGCCTGGGCCCTGGGCCTGAGCCCTGGGCCTGGGCCCTGGGCCTAGGCCTGGGCCCTCAAGGCCTGGGCCTGGGCCTGGGCCTGGGCCAGCCTGGGCCCTGGGCCTAGGCCCGGCTGGGCCTGAGCCTGGGCCTGAGCCTGGGCCTAAGGCCTAAGGCCACAGGCCTGGGCCTAAGGCCCTGGGCCTAGGCCTGGGCCCTGGGCCTAGGCCCTAAGGCCTGAGGCCTGGGCCTAAGGCCCTGGGCCTGGGCCTAGGCCTGGGCCTAGGCCACAGGCCTGGGCCCTGGGCCTGGGCCTGGGCCTGGGCCCTGGGCCCTAAGGCCTGGGCCTGGGCCCTGGGCCCTGGGCCTGGCCCTGGGCCCTGGGCCTGGGCCCTGAGCCTGGGCCTGGGCCTGCGGGCATGGGCAAGGCCTGGGCCCTGGGCCCTGGGCCTGGGCCTGAGCCACTGGGCCTGGGCCTGGGCCACACAGGCCCTGGGCCCTGGGCCCCAGGCCTGAGCCACAAGACCTGGGCCCAAAGACCACAGGCCTGGCCCTGGGCCCTGGGCCTGGGCCTGAGCCCTGGGCCAAGGCCTGGGCCGAGGTTTGGGCCCTGGGCCTGGGCCCTGGGCCTGGTAAGGCCACTGTGCCTGTGTTTGGGCCTGGGCCCGGCCACTGCAGCCCAAGGCCTGGGCCACTGAGGCCACTGAGAAGAGGCCTAGGCCACAGGCCACTGAGCCCTAAGGCCTGGGCCTGGGCCCTGGGCCTAGGCCACGAAGCCTTTGTTTGGGCCACAGGCCTGGCCCTGATAGTCAAGCCTATCGGGGTGAGCCCTGGGCCTGGCCTACGAGGGCAGGATTGATTACAAGGCCTCCATAAATTAGAAGGTGGTCTTTCAGGATGTTATGTTTCTCCTTTCAATTTACTGAGAACTTTCAGCTAAAACTAAAAAGCTAAGTCAAAACTAAAACCCTTTTCCTTTTTTAAGAATCCCGTTCTTTTGTTTGTTAATATTCTCTAAAAAGCAAGATAGTCAAGCCATTTGGGTTTGTATAATCACATAGAAGCCCCGTCCAGCTGCTTGAATCTTATTTCAAGCGTTAGACACCGGATATTAATGGTGGAATGGCCTACCTGTCGGAACTTTTATTGAGTGGTACCTGGTCCTTTGACAATGGCTTAGATGTCACATTGCAAGCCCTTCAGGAGATATTTAGGGTTTACGGGATGATTTTGAGGTTTAGTGACTTTTCAGTGGATACTGGCCCAGGTCCTTAATTTTGTTATTTCAAGCGGTCCGGGCCACGGGGTTGGGTGGGGAATAAGCCTACCTCGGGAGAGATTAGGTGGACCTCCTGGCATGACAATGGATTGGCAAAGTGCCACAGGCTGGCCTGAGCCACAGTTCATAGCCGGTCGAGAATTTTCTGCGTTTGGCCAAAGGCCGGTGGATATAGCCTAACTTGATTTTGTTGAGCCACTGAGCCTTGGTCGAGCGGGCCACTGGGCCGGGCCCTGAGCCTGGGCCTGGTTTTGCCACAGGCTGTGCGTTGGAGCCTGAGCCACACAGGCCTGGCCTGGCCCACTGGGCCTGAGCCACTCAGGCCTGAGCCACTGGTACTGGGCCATAGCGCAGTAACAGGCCACTGAGCCTGGGCCACTGAGCCACTGACCTGAGCCACTGGTAGGCCACTGAGCATAGGCCCTGGGCGCAGGCCTGGGCCACTGGGCCTGGGCCTGAGCCTAGGCCACTGAGCCTAGGCCTGGGCCTGAGCCACTGGGCCTGGGCCTGGGCCCTGAGCCTGGAGCACAGGCCACTGAGGCCTGAGCCACCTGGGCCTGGGCCTGGGCCTGGGCCTGAGCCACTGAACCTAAACCTAAACCCTGGGCCTAAACTGAGCCTAAGGCCTAAACCTAAACCCCTAAACCCTAAACCCCTAAACCCTAAACCCTAAACCCTAAAACCTAAACCCAGACCACAAAGCCCCCAGACCCAGACCCCCCCTAAACCCCAGACCCCAGGGCAGACCCCAGACCCAGAGCCCCAGACCCCCAGACCCAGACCACGAACCTAAAGCGAACCTGACCCCAAGACCCCGAGACCCCAGACCCAGACCCCAGAGCCCCCAGACCCCGACCACCGACCTGAAGACCCAGACTGGCCCCCAGACCCCAGACCCCAGACCCCACTGACCCCAGACCCCAGACCCCAGACTGAGACCCCAGACCAGTTGGAGCCCCAGAGGCCTGAGACCCCGAGCCAGGCCTGAGCCACAGACCTGAGCCAGAGGCCCCCAGGGGCCCAGGCCTAGACCCCAGGCCCAGACCCCAGAGCCTGGGAGACCGAGACCCCAGACCCCAGCCTGACCTAGGCCTGGGCCGCCAGGCCCTGAGGCCTAGGGCCTAGGCCCAGGCCCTGGGCCAAGGCCCAGGCCCTGGGCCACAAGGCCTGGGCCACAAGGCCTGGGCCTGGGCCTGGGCCACTGGGCTGAAGCCTGGGAGCCTGAGGCCTGAGGCCAAGACCTGAGGCACTGAGCCAGGCCAGGAGCTGGCCACAAGACCTGGAGCCACTGGCCACCAAGGCCTGGGCCCTGGCCTGGCCACTGAGCCACAGGCCTAGGCCACTGGGCCTGGGCCTGAAGCCTGGGCCACAAGCCAGGCCACTGGGCCTGGCCCTGGGCCACAGACCTAGCCTGGGCCACTGAGCCTGGCCCCCGACCAGACCCTGAGCCCGGGCCTGACCTGACACAGGCCCCACTGGCCTGGGCTGCTGAGCCACTGACCTAGAGCCCCAGCCACTGGCCTAGGCCTGACCTGGAGCCCAGACTGGGCCTGACAAGCCACTGGGCCACTGGGCCAGGCCGGCCCTGGGCCTGAGCCTAGGCCACTGAAGCCCAGCCCTAGGCCACTGGGCCTGGGAGGACAGGCCCTGGAGCCCCCAGGCCCTGGGCCTGGGCCAGGCCTAGGCCCTAGGCCACTGGGCCCTGGCCTGGGCCTGGCCACTGGCCACGGCCTGCAGGCCTGGCCTGGCCTGGCCACTGGGCCCTGGGCCTGGGCCTGGGCCCTGGCCTGGGCCTGGGCCCTGGGCCCCCAGGCCTGGGCCTGGGCCTGGGCCTGAGGCCACTGAGCCCGAGGCCACCTGAGGCCCTGGCCCTGGGCCCAAGGCCACTGAGCCCCAGACCTGGGCCAGGCCACTGACCTCAGGCCACACTGGGCCCTGACCGAGGTACTGGGCCTGGGCCCTCGGCCACGGCCACTGACCTGGCCTGAATACTGGCCTGAGCACTGAGCCCTGGGCCACTGGGCCTAAGTCGCACTGAGCCTGGGCCTCACGGGCCTGGGGGTCCCGAGGCCACTGAGGCCCGAGGCTCGGTGAGCCACTTAGCCACTGAGCCCAGGAGCCAGTGAGGAGCCACAGGCCACTGGGCCACTGGCCCAGGAGCCCAGGCCCTTCGACCCTAAACACAACCCCAAGCCCTGGGCCGGGGCCTAAACCGAAGTCTAACACACAAACAGCTAAACCTCGGAGGGCCTGTTTCCATTTAATCGGTGGTTTTTGTGGCTCGGGCAGGAACCTAGGCCAGGGCCTGGGCCAGACCTGGGCCACACAGGGCCTGAAGCCTATAGGCCTGCCCCAGGAGCCAGACCCACCTTTCATGCTGCGGCTCGAGAGCGAGGAGCCATGAGCCACTGGGCCTGGGCAGGAGCCTGGCCAGAGCCCTGGGCACTGGGCACTGAGCACCAGGCCACAGGGCACAGGCAAGACCCCCAGAGGCCCACAGACCCCGGCCACTGATAAATAGCCCCAACCCCAGACGAACCCTAAACCTGAGCTCTGAGCCTTAAAGCTCTGAAATTAACCCGTGAGAACAAATTAATAAGAAACTTATAACAACTTAAACTCACATCTGCCAAACAACAAGCCCATGACATTTCTAAAAAAAATGACAGCCATCTCTGCCAAACCCACCAATTTAACAAAGGCCCAGGCCAGGTGCAAACCCATAACTAAAGGCAAGGAAATAACTGTTTTTAATTAAAATAAAGCCTGACCCCTTGGCCGATACAATGGCCCCGAACCCAATGACACCCTCGACCTACCTCGGCCGCAAGCCCTGGGCTGGAAAGGTTAAATAGGCCGACAGGGCCCTCTGTAGGGCACATGCAAGAGCTTATTTTCGAGGGCAGGGCGGCCCCTTTGTCCCCAGATCGATGCCCAGCCTCTAAGCGAAATCCTTTTCGGATACTAATCAAGTTGTCTCTAGAGGAGGATTATTCCCGTATTTGGCTGCACCAGACATAGTATGTTAATGGCAAGGGATGTACATCTTCAAGTGGAGTAAGGACTTTCGCTACTCCGTAGAGTCCCCCATAGTCCCGGAATGGATTTCTCTCCCTTATTTACCACTGCACATTGTTCATTGCAAGGCTGCACTTTATTCCATCGCCGCTGCCATCGGCACTCCTCTTCGGGTTGATCATGCTACTGCATCGGTCAATAGGCCATCCGTCGCTTGTGTTTTAGTCGAGTATGATATTTCTCAGCCTTTACTCCTCCATATTTGGATCAGAGAAGGGGATAGTGGATTTTGGCATGATTATGTATTCGAGAGGGTTCTTGCTTACTGCACCTCATGTCATCACCTCGGACACAGCACGGAGGCTTGCTTCGTCACCCATCCTCGACTTCGCAAGCCACATCAGCCTACAGCCTCCATTCAACTACAAGAGCCCGCTACGGGCAAGTAGCCTGGGTCCACTGTTGTGCAAATTTTATTGAACTCGCAAGCGCACGAATCTATTGTAGAATAGATTAATGGTGACGAGTGTCGATCCCACGAGGAGGTTGATTTTAATTATGTGCTGAATTAATTTTCTTTTAATGGAAACAATTAAATTATGGTAACTTTATCCTAAATTGTGAATTAAAATGGCGGGAATAATTAAAAATGTAACTGTTATAATAAAGCACTTGGGTATCTGGATCCGCATCAACATACTCCATGGGCTAAATATTCCATATTAATACCAATTAAATCATAAGGGGGGATTCCACACCTCATGAACCACTCTCCAATAAGTATGGTGCTAAGGGCTTATCGTGCCAAATAATAATAACCTTGTACTAGCGTGCCAGTTTAACCAGGACTGTATCTAGACAAGATTATTATTATTTATCGACGAAAAGTCAAAACAACCACAAATATTAGAGGGGAAGAGAAAGTAAATTTACCAAATTAAGCCCATGGGACATGTTGAGACTTCACCTTCAACCCAAGCTCAAAAGAAAATTAGCCACTCATATTTTAACTAAGGATAAAAAAGAAAATTTTATTAAAATACAAAGAAACTACAAGAATGAGAAGGAATTTAAAAAATCTAAGCTTAAAAATGAATTCAGGGGTGCCAAATTAGGGGGAGGAGAGCCCCTTTTTTATAGATACATTGAGTGAATCGTGACCATCGGATTAAAAACAATTCGGATGCTCAGGATTGCGCCACGTCATCAGTCAACAGTCAACATTTGTACAGTAACGCCGCCTGAATAGTAAATAATCCCATGTAAGCGCATGTACTGTACACACGATTTTTGCTCCATTGAGATACTGCTACGTCATCGATCTACAGTACATAAAAAATTTAGTCCAATAAGATCGTGACACATCATCGGTCAACGCCACGTCATCGGTCAATGCCACGTAAGCAGTCAATTCTACATAATCCATCCAACCAGATACTGCCATGTCACAGATAGTTGCCACGTCACAGATAGTTGCCACGTATGCAGTCAATTCATCGATCCGTACGTATGAACAGTACCATATATGTGAACAGTAACTTTTCCTTTAATACTCTTCTTAAGTTTTTCGACCGTCCTGAGTCCAAATATGACGTCCTTTTTACTGTCTGATCACTCGTTTATTGTGAAACGATTATGATACCCTTAAAATACATAAAATACACAATTATAATAAAATATATATAATTGACTAATAAAATACTTAAATAAATAAAAATAGTAATGTTAGTGAGATTTAAAGTGTAAAATGACAATTTTCTCCTTTATAAATATACACTTTCTAACACTCAACACCCACCACAGATGTTTGTCCGCCACCGTGTCCCACAGCCCAGTATACCGTCATCTCTGATTTTCGGCACGACGTTGGTATGTATTCTCAACATCTTACTCATGAGGGATTTTGGGTTCCCACACCCCATCCGATCTACCTCAGGATCCCCCAGTTTACTTGGCCCAATCTGACAGACCCGGAGTCACAGTGGACACGGATTCCAGTACCTCTTTTTCTGGTGATCCGATGATAGTTCCGGGAGACATCCGCTCCAGGGTACTGTTCACACTCATGTGGGATTTAACTCACATTACACTGATATTCCAGAGTCTGATGATGGGGTTGGGGACAGACGTTAGGGTGCATCTAACTTAGCAGTGGATACTCCTTCAGATTCAGATAGCGATTTTAGAGACGAGGGTCGACTCTCATTTCATAGAGTTATCAAGACGCCTCTAAAGAGCTGAGTCAAAATTTCAAGGTAACCCTTGGAAGGTGTATGAAAAAGCCTAAAATTGAGGCCTAAGGACAGAAGTTAAATTTTTCTCCAAAAGTAACCTAGTTGGACATTCTTTAGGCTACAGAGAGTGTTCTAAGGCATTGTTCCACTTTCGTCAGTAGACTGTCATGGTCTCTAGGAATTTATTCCAAACTTAAATTAGAAAAATAGGTTTTCTTTAAATTTTGGAATAAATTCCTGCAAAATCACAACAAGCCTCAAAACAACCTCTTAATTTTTTGGTTACACTACATCACCAGTGATACTTATTAAAAAGGCTCAAAACTAGTGTGTTGTTGCCTCTAACTTGGGTGCCCAACTAAGAAGTTGTGTTTTTCTCTAAAGACAACCTGGTTCTTCTCCCATGGGACATTTCATAAGTAGTCGAGATTGCTCTAAGTCATGTTCAACGAATGTCAGAGGCTATCATGAATTTTAGAAATTTTATTTTAAAATTTGGCCAAAAAAAGTTTTTCTTTAAATTTTAGAACAAATTGTGCCAAAAACACTCAAGGGCACTAAACGAACTCCTAATTTTTTTAGTGGCACCATATTGCATGCAGAAAGGTACTTACGAAAAAAGAGTTCAAAATTTCAAGGCAACCGTAGAGAGGCTAATGAAAAAGGCCCAAAACCGATATGTTATAGCCTTTAGCTTGAGCATTCAAGGAGAGAAATTCAATTTTTCTAAAAAAGCAACTCGGCCCTTCTCCCATAGGATGTTCCTTGAGCTACCGAGGGTGATTTAAGACGGTGCTCCATTACCATCGAGAGACTCTTATAGTTCTTATGGCATTTATTCTAAAATTAGGCTAAGAAAACAAGTATTTTTTAAAACATTTTTGAATAAATTCCAGCAAAAACACTCTAGGGGTCCAAAATATAATCCAATTCTTTTTAATGGCATCATGTCACCCGCTAGAAGGTGCCTCCAAACAACCACGCTAAAATTTTAAGGCAGCCTTAGGGAGGCCCATGAAAAAAGCCTAAAATCAATGGGCTATAGCGTTTAGTTTGAGGGCCCAAAAAGAGAAGTTGGATTTTTATAAAACCTGGTTCTTCCTCTTGGGACATTTTCCAGGTCATCGAGAGTGCTCTAAGGCGTCGCCCCATGGCCATCGGGAGGCTCTCTTTAAGGAATTTATTCTAAAATTTGATCGAAAGATAGGTTTTTCTATGAATTTTGAAATAAATTGTGCCAAAACCATTCAGGGGCACTAAATATATTCCTATTTTATTTGCTAACATCAAATCACCTCCAGAAAAAAGTGTGCCCAAAAAAAGGTTTAAAATTTTAAACAACCCTACAGAGGCCATAAAAAGGCTAAAACTCATGTGCCATTGCCTTTGACTTGGGTGCCCAAGGAGAGGTTGGGATTTTCTCTAAAAGCAACCTAGTTCTACTATCCTAGTACATTTCTTAAGTTGTTAAAGGTGATTCAAGAATTGGTTGGCCATCATCAGAAGGCTATCATGGTTTTTAGGGAATTTATTCCAAAATTACACCAAAAAAAATCTTTTTCATTGAATTTTGGAATAAATTCTACCAAAGCCACTTTGGAGTTATAAGTGGCCTTTTGATTTTTTCAGTTGCATTGCTTTGCCTAGGTGAAGGTTCATGAAAAAGAAAGGTCGATATTCCAAGGCAAGCTCTAGGAAGACCCATGAAAAAGTCCTAAAACTAGTGTGTTATATATAGCATTTGGTTTTAGCGCCCAAGGAGAGAAATAAGGAATTCCTCCAAAAGCGATCTGGTTATTCTCCCTTATGATTTTTCTTAGGCTGTAAGAATGCTTTAAAGTAGTGCCTTACTACTGTCAGGAGGTTGTCGAAGTTTTTAAAGCATTTACTTTAAAATTAGGAAGAAAAAACTTCTTTTTTTTCATTTTAGAATAAATTCTACCAAAACTACTCTGACCAAACAAACTTTTCTTTTTTAATGGCATTACATTACCCACTGGAAGGTGCTTGTAAAAAACCAAGTCAAACTTTCAAGGCAGCCCTAGAGAAGCTAGTAAAAAAGGCCTCAAACATTATGTATATAACCTTTACTTAGGGGCCCGAGGAGAGAAGCTATGTTTTTCTCCAAAGCCTACTATATTCTTCCTCCGAGACATTTTTTGGGCCGCTAAGGTGCACCAATGCCTTACCACCATTTGAAGCAAAAAATTAATGTGCTATAACCTTTAGATTAGGAGCCCGATAAGAAAAGTTTAGTTTTTCTTAAACAAAACCAAATTCTTAACTCCTAAGATATAATTTGGGCCACTTAGGTGATCTAAGTTGGCACCTCATGACCATAAGGAGACTTTTGTGGATTTTACGGAATTTATGCCAAAATTAAGTTGAAAAAAAGTTTTTTTTTTAATTTTAGAATAAATTTTGCCAAAGCCACTCTACAGCTCCAAATGAAACCCAATTTTTTTGATAACATAATGTTTTGTGAGGGAATGTATGTACAAAAAATCAAGTCAAAATTCCAAGGCAGCCCTACGAAGGATCATCAAAAATTCCCAATTTAGGCTGAAAAAACAAGTTTTTCTTTGAATTTTATTATAAATTCCACCAAATCACTTTGGAGCTTCAAACGAACTCTCTTTTCTTTCCAGTAGCATCGTACTACCTGTGGGAAAGTTACAAAAAATCAAGTCAAAATTCATGGCAATCCTAAAGAGGACTATTAAAAAGCCCAAATTGGTGTCTGATATACTTTGCTATAGGGCCCCAATAAGAGAAGTTGGGTTTTCCAAAAAAAAAAAAACAACTTGATTTTCCTCTTCTACGACATTCTTAAAGCCACAACAGTGCTTCAAGGCGGTGCCCCACCGCTGTTTAGGGACTTTCATGATTTTTAGTGAATTTCTTCCAAAACTGGGTTCAAAAAAACATATTTTTCTTTGAATTTTGTAATAAATTCTACCAAAACCACTCTGCTCTTAAAACAAACACCTATTTTTTCTTATGGGATCACCGTGCCTAAGACAATGCGTATAAAAAATTGGGGCAAATTTCTAAGCCAACCCCAAGGAGACCTTTTTAAAATGGTAAAACCAGTTTGCCATAGCCTATGGCTAAGGGGACTGAGGAGAGAAATTGGTTTTTCTCTAAAAATAGCATGATTCTTCTCCCTTAAGATATTCATTGGGTTGCCAAGGGTGCTCCAAGCTAGTGTCCTACTACCATCAAGAGTCTCTCATAGTTTTTAGAGAATTTATTCTAAAATTAGGTTGAAAAAATAGGTTTTTCTTTAATTTTTGGAGTAAATTCTAGCAAAACCACTCTAGGCCTCTAAATAAGCTCTCTTATTTTTTGTTGCATCTCACCGCCCACGAGAAAGTGCTGCAAAAAAACTAGGTCAAAATTCTAAGGCAGCCTTGATGAGGCTCATGAGAAAGGTCCAAAACCAATGTGTTATAGCCTTTGGCTTGGAGGCCTGAGGAGAGAACTTAAGTTTTTCTCCGAAAGTAACCTCGTTCTTCTTCCTTAGGACATTCATGGTAAATTTTTGCTCATTCCGCACAGGATGCTGACTTGTAACCAGTGGAAAGCCTCTAGGTAAAAGTGCATATGTATCATTGTATCCATGCCATTTGTGTTGAATGGGGCCGTTGCTTAGGCTATACGAATTTTTTATGCTTGCTGCATTAGAGTAATGTTGTCAGTCACCAAAATTAAAATTATCTCTTCCTTTGAAAAGTATATGTTGAGGTCGCTTGTCATTTTTAAATAAGTGTATCTAAAGACAATATTGTCTAATGCATTGTCGTATAATTGGATACTGTCAACGCCACGAAGTTAGTCGTGAACCTTGGCTTCGGTGGACTTCCAGTGTATGGGGTATTCGGAAAGAAAAAGGTCTATTTGGCGTAAACTGGTGTCCATGGACCCCTTAACTGTTAGTGAACACTTGGAGTTAAAAAAATAATAATAATAATAAATTCCAGCGCCAATTTTTCTTGGGACGAGCCGGATTTTAGCAAAGGCGAGACTCAAGGGAAATGACAGCGCATTATCGAGAAAAAGCTGAAAAGGAAAAACAATAATGGGAGAAACTAGAAAGCATGGCTGAAAATACTAGCAGAGCAAACTTTTAGCAGTTACAGGGACCCACTACTATGTAAGCAAACTTTTCGCAGTTATAGGGATCCGGCAACATTGTTTTCCAACTTCGTTAGTCTTGGTGTATAATATTGTTAAGGTACAATTAATTATTAAACTTTTATTAAAAAAGAAAAAAGTATCAATAGATCTTTCTCTACTCTTGTAATGACAAGTAACTCGAATATATCAGCATTGTTTCGTTGAAGAAATATTCTCGATGAATCAACTGATCACCCAATTCTACGGTGGTGATTTTTTTCCCCTCTGTTTCTTGTACGATGAGTACTTAATAAGATGAGTTAAACCAAAAATAACGTGGGAGTGTTCATTTCCAGAAAAGAGCATTGGTATTATCTCTTAGCTGGCGAAAGTTAACTGGTAAGGAATATCGTTATAGCAATGTCCCAACATTTTTAAGAGAACAAGTGGACCTTATTTCGCTAAGCATTTATGCCGCCACCCCCCCCCCCCCCCCCTTCTCCTAATGCACTAAGGTCTTCAGTTTCAATATTGTTTGAGAAATCATTTAGTTTAATAAAAAGTAAACACCATCGACAACCGTGAAAGACAAATATAGAATTTTAATCTTTATTTACTAAAGGAATCCAAAAAGACATCAACAGATTCCTACTTATTACGAAATATGTAAGTCAAGCTTTCCCATTCACCGGCAAGCTTTGGCATGGATCACTTCTTTATCAATTAATTCTGCAAGACAAACACAGAATAGCAATGGTTAATGTGCATAAGGAAATCTAGAATATAAAAAAACAAAAAAAAAAAACAAAAACAAAAACAAAAACAAAAACAAAGAAACAAAAAGTAAAAGAAGTAAAAGTACTTGGAACAATCGACATTGGGTGAAACAGGAACAGGCAAGGTGATTCCACAGTTGGTAGGGAGGGCCTGGGCTAATTGGGAATTAGGATTCATTTTCTGGGCTGCTGTCTTAATGCATCCACAAGCGGCTTTCTTATCAGCAGAGTTTGTTGCAGCAGATGAAAGAGCTGAGGCCCCACTGCAACATGCAGCTGGTGGTTTCCCAGATCCACTCTTAAGGTAATTCACACAAGGTCTCAGGTCTTTCAACACATCACTACAAGAAATTGCAGCCTCTGACTCAGCAGTGAGAAAGAGAAACATGATAAGAGCAGCAATGGCTGAGACTACTACCCTTGAGGAGTTCATGGTTACCAACCTTGAGCTTGATCTTCATTAGTTCTGACTTTTTATAGAAAACTTATTAGAGGGAAGCCCAGAGTAAGTTTCAGAAAAATTTTGCAAACTTTCTCACTCATTTGATTTAATTTTTGAGTGCAAGAAAGAGAGAAAGCAGTGATCATGATTCAATAGTTTTTCTAGAGATTAGGTAAGACTATCACCAAGCAGGGTCTATAAAAATTTATGAAAAAGCCAATGCAAGTGTACCGCGTTAACTTGTACACTTAAACACGAAATAGAAACGCACTTGCGTTGCTTAAATCTTGCCTTGCCGTCCAGCAATTTTATGGTTACTTAGACTGCCCAACTTAAATTAATGAATTTAAAATTATATATAATAATATCTTAAAATCTTATATAACATATAAGTATAAAAGATTAAGAATTATATAAATTTTGAGGAAGTTGATGTAGCAACTACCACCTTTTATTTTTTAATTCTCATGTATCAATTGCCAAGTCTGCTCGATGCCCTTCTTCGAGGTCTTTCTAGGAAGGGGGAGGACTTAAAACATTGATAATCGCATTGCAAGCTAAATTGTTCAAAGTTATGTATTCTAAAACAATCATAACAATTAATTGTTTAAAATGTGCACCGAAATAGGATTTCATATCATAGGTCACCACACCAGACAAATTAACGAACCGTGTTGCACATGCCTGGATTTCTCAAACACCAAAGCGGCTGAATGGGCTCCGCTCCAATCCCTCTGCTTACCATTCGGTACCTCCATTCATTCAACCGATCCGTTGCTTGTGCATATCTCTTTATGCCCGTCTCCTCATCGCGATTACCTGACCATAATGTCTCTGCCATTGCCGAAGCTCTCGGCCAAAGGCGGACATCTAGAACTGTTGGGTCAGCTTGCTCGGACCACAACGCCACCTCCCCTCCAAGCACCATTTTAGCCTCCTCCTCACTCAGCCCATATGTTATGTCGTAATCATAAATGGTTTGCCATGTTTTGAAGGGTCCACACCATGAGCCACCGTTATTTGCAGATGCAGATGGCTGAAGCTGATCATACTGACTATCGTTCCCAAGGAAGTCCCCATGACCACAATCCAAATAATAGAACTCGGATGACGACACAATGGTCCTGTATCCGGCTTCAATAATCCTTTTGGTGTTATTGGGACCACTGTTCCATGTTTGTAAGATAGTATGTTCCTTGGGAAGAAATGAGGAGCGTACATTAATTTTCCACCGTTGGATAGGAAAGACTGAATGGTCGGATCTGCTTTCCAACAACCAGGGATGATTTCATCAGCTCCCGCATGGTAGAATGCTTCTGGGAATAAGTTGACTATATCATTAATTACATTTTTCAGGATTTTGTACGTTTTTGGATTTAAGGGGTTTAGATGACCAGTTCCTGGTTCTGATGCAAGTCGGTTTGTCCAGTTACTTTCAGCCGGCCACCAAAACATGTTTGCACATGTCACAATCTCGGGTATGCTTCTGCCCAAGATCCTGTGTGCCCCGGAGAGTCAATTTCAGGGAGAACCCTTACAGCGTGGGTCAAACCAAACTCAACTATCTTTTCGACGTCATCAGGAGAATACTGCATGTCATGACCATAAGAATCCTTGGCAGCAAGATCAGGCTCAGATGGCAACACCAATGGAAATGAATGTGAGTCAGTAATGTGCCAATGGAATACATTCATTTTGTTAAAACTCATTGCCTTGATGGTCCTGAGAATGTCATCCACTCCATAGTAATTCCTGGAAGTATCAAGCATCAGCCCTCTGTAAGCAAAAAGTGGAGAGTCCCACACGTATAATCCGGATGCCACCAGCAAACTAGGCTTCCCCCAAACTAGCTGCGAGAATGTTTCAAGACCTATCATAGCTCCCCAGACTGTGTGTGCTGTCAGGCTTGCGAGGGAGGCATTAGCAGGGATGCTGAGCGTGTATGTCTCGTTCACCCCATGCTGTAGCGGAGTTAAAAGATTTTCCGCAGTGATAAAGAGGGTGTGCAAGGCAGAGGACGATGAAATGGTGATGTTGATTAATGAAGGGGTAACTAAAGGTTGGTGGTGCTCAGTCTTGATCAGTTTTAGGTAACGATTCACTGCGGATGAAAGATAAAGATGTTCTGGGGAAGAGATGGCGAAGCTGGGGGAGAGGAGATTGGCCTGTGGTTGTGTCGTCCATGACATTATTCTTGGTTTTGGCCACACGTTTATCCCATTCCCACCTCCACTAGCAGACGCTGCTGATGCGATGCATGGTTGCAAAGTGAACAGTGAGTAGATCAATATGATTGCGGGAATAACATTACCATCGGGCATTGAATTTTTTCTACTATTACTGCCCGTCTACAATATTTCTCTCTGTCTGCATGCCATATCTCTCTATGACTATTACTATATTTATAATATAGGTGAGGTCTGAGCAAATTAACAAGTACTTGATGATGAATTAATAATATTTTTGTTGCTCTTCTGCTGTTTGAAACTAACCTTGTTTTTATTTGCTTTGTTTGTTAGTCATTTGGAGTTTGCACTTGACTTCATGCTCGGATAGTACTTAAACCCCCTTCTCCCCTTATGTTAATTAAATTAAAAGTTATAACTTAAGCTCAGATTAATCATAATCATTAAGTTCATTTTAGGCGGCTTTCCTGTTCAGCTCTTCTGTCATATTTATCAACAGAAAACAGTTCTAATAGTATCAAACTTCTATTTTGTCTATCACTATAATATTTTTATTTTCTCTTTCCCATTCCTATCTTCCCCTTTATGCTTCCTTTTTTAAACACTAAAACAGCAAAATTTCCCGTAAATTGTTACTTTTCAAACAAAAAAAAAATTTCGGGTCAAGTTATTATTAGACCTATGCTTAAATGAAAAGGGAGTCTTAAGTGAGCTAAGCATGTTACCACATTATAAACTCATCTAACATCACGCGCACACACACACACACACATAGATGTATATATAATCCTCTCATGAAAATATGAATTTCATATGGATTTGCTATTACACAGTAATGTTTTTACTCAATTAATAGTGATTTGCACGAAATCCACATTTAGGCATTGGCACTTGAAAATTATTATTATTATTATTATTATTCTTGGCTTTTAACTTATCTCTTAATTTAATAAAACAAGGATCCCTTATTAGATAATTTTCTTTCTATACATATATATTCATTTTTAAATTAAACAATAACAAAAATGACGATTATTGGGATCTATAACATAAGAAAATTTAAAATAAAGCACTTTTGTTCCATTGAAGGGATAGAGCTATGCTCACAAGGTGGGGGGGTAAATGAATTTTAATAGCTTAAGCCCGGCGACCAAGTAGATATTGTCCGCATTGGGAGCATAACCTGTCACAATTTTGTTATTAGACTTTAAGGACCAAGACTTATAAACTACTCAAGGAAATCTCTCGCTAATGATGTGGAATGTTACATACTTCTTTCCTTGAGGACCTCGCATCCTAGTGAGGTTCATTGTCCTCACATCCTGGCGACAATCATTGAAATGAATTGTAATAGCGAAAATGATAGGAAAAAAAAACAAAAAAAAAAATGGAGATCAGTTATTAATTTTGTTGAGGATCTATACAATGTAAGGTCGGTTGAAAAACAAAAGTTAGCTGATGGGATCAAAGATTCACGGTAGATGCTTACAAGAGGTAGAGACAAGAACCTTGTGTACATAATCCATCACAATTTTATTTGAGATACATCCCATTTTAAGGACCTCTCATTGTCGTGAGGGTCATTGATCCAAGTAGATATTGACAAGAACCTTAAGGGGAATGATAGCCCATCAAGTTTTTATTACATATTTCTCCTTTTGAGGAGGAACGAATCATTAACATATCCATCCACATAAAGTGGAATAAAATCATTAACATATCCATCCATGGAGTAGAACAAAATCATTAATATATCCATCCGTATATTGGGTCGTAAGTCAGCTCCGGTACCAATTGTGATAGCCTAGTTTCAACAATTAAGTAAATATTATTCACTTTAGGCACATAACCTGCCACGGTTTTGTTATTAGTCTTTATAACCCAAAACATATTTACTTAGTTAAGAGAGCTCAAGGCCTATAAACTAGTTCAATAACTCTCTCTCTTTAACAATGTGGGTTGTTACATAAATAATGTGATAGAAAAAACGATGCTAGCTTTGCCAATTGTCTCCACCTCTCGCAAGCATCTACTGTGAATCTTTGATCCCTTTAGCTAACTTTTGACTTTCAACTAGCCCTTCAGAGAATAGACCCTCAAATAAAATGTCGTCACATTCGTTGCTTTGAAGCTTATAATATATGATTCCCTTGTAGTTTTTTTGTCAGCGAATTATAACTAAATTAATAATTGATCTCCATTTTTTTTTGTTTTTTTCAATCATTTGTGCTTCTGCTAACTTCAACTTTGGGGGATGAAGAAAAACGTTTATAAAAATAAATCAAACAATGGACACAATTAGTAAAAGAATGTATATAATAAACTGTATTCCATGAGGAAACTAAACTATTATGAGAAAGTGTAAAATTATTTTTAAAAAAAGAAAGAAAAGGAAAGAAAAAGCATGTATAAAAAATATAAGGTATGCCTAAGTTAAGATTTTCGTAACTTACATTTTTTTGTTTTTTTTGCATAAAATGTCACTAAACCCCTATATCTTATTTTATTCATATTTTATTCATAAATATTAAGAAATTTTCTACTTATGTATATTATTAAAATTCCATTGAAACCTTTTTTTTTTATTTAAATCTTCAAAGTATTAAATTACCCCTTATAATTTTTAAATTTCAAAAATAATCTTCATTTAATTAAAAATATAATTATTGTTAAATGAATTATAATATATAATTATTACATGATTATAACTATAAATATTATTATAATTGTTTAGATGGATTATTATTATTATTAATAACAACAAAAAAAGTATTATAATTAATTGATACATTAATAATAATTATTAATAATTTTTTAGTTAAATTGTGAATAATAATAACTTACAATAATTATTATTAATAATTAATTTTATGAGAAGATATTTCAATTCATGTCTTTACACTCTTTTTCATTTACACTTTTTGATTTACTATTAATAAATTGTCCTCTCTCATTCTCTCTCTGTGTAATAAGCCTAATGGTGACTTTAATTATTGATAAAGATTGCTAAACATAAATTAATAATGGAGAGGAATGGATTCAAGGAGAATTTATTTTTTATTTTGTTAATCATTTTATTATGAAAATAATAATTATTATGATATGATATTATAAAGAAAATGAAAGGTAATTTTATTAAAAATTTTATTGATGACGAGTTGTTAGCCTAAAAACTATACATAATGTAATTTTAATAATAACAAACATGTATCTTAATTGTTTTAATTAATAATGTATTTCATATTTTCACTGATCTTTTGAAGGATAATATTTATGTAAGTGAATCAAGTGAAATCAATTTCAAAACACTCAACGAATAACGGCTCAATCAAGAACAAAGTTTAGAGTGCAACGGACTTATTATTATGATAAATTCTTGTGAACTCAGTACGACTTAATTTATGCTTAATTTAGCAATTTGTGAAGCTCAAGATTGTAACTAATTAATTATTATTCAATAATCTAAAAATTTTGATCATAAATCAAGTATTTCATGCAAATTAATTAATTTTCTAAATATGGATGAAAGTGAAAAAGTTTTGTAATATTTGAATTTAATAAGAAATATTTTACATATGAATTTGGGTTTATTCATAAAATCAAAAATAGTTTTAGTCATATCATAATTTTAAAAAATTGTGAGAATGAGAAGTTTTATTTAGAAATTCTGAAATTAGACTTGTTTGCAAGGATTTTTGACATTTTGAGCTATAGTACAATTATAGGAATATATTGGATAAAGTAATAATTTTATGAACAGTGATACTATAACAAGTTAAAATTATTTCAAA
The DNA here is from genome assembly GCA_030449875.1 of Aegle marmelos. Lineage (NCBI taxonomy): Eukaryota > Viridiplantae > Streptophyta > Magnoliopsida > Sapindales > Rutaceae > Aegle > Aegle marmelos. The sequence continues at coordinate 35,774 of JASUUL010000014.1, forward strand.
AATGAACCTGTTTGTAAAGTTTTATAAGTTTTTAAGTCATAGTATAATTATAAAAAGTTTTAGGTAGAATTATAATTTTATAAATAGTATTACTGTAGCAAATTTCAAATTTAACTGTAATTTCACTATAGCAAGCGGCTAACCGCTTGAATATAGAGGCTAGCCGCTTCGACACTAGAGTTTGCCTATAAAGGCTATTTTTCGAATCAAAACTATATAAACTCAAATCAAACTCATTCCTGAACTCTTGCACAACTAAAAATAAGTTCTTATAATATTGATTGAGCTTCCAATTTGTAAATCAATATAGATTAAATTATTATAGTGGTATATTTGTTTATTCATACTTGAATAGAGTTTTTCTTATTGTAATTTTTAATCTCTTATCAAAGTTGTGGTTGTATAAGTGTGAGAAACACTTGGGTGAAGGGATTGAAAAATAATCCCTGAATTGTAAGGGTTCATTGACACCTTAAAGTCAATTATAATAGAATTGAAGCCATGAAAGGTTTGGATAGTGAAATCCCCAAGCTTAGTTAGCTTAGAGGCGTGAATGTAAACGAGGTTTGCCGAACCACGTAAAAATATCTGTATTTATTTTCTCTTCCCTACTTTTTTATATTTTAGCATTGTTAAACTTATTGTTCTTGATTTCATTAAGGCATTAGAATTAATTGTTGTGTGATTTGCTTAGATTAATTTTTTAAAATCCTAATTCACCTCCCTCGTGGGTTGCAAATGCTTCTCTTAGTACTAATTTAAGTAAACTTTTATCTTTTTATTAATATTAGTGTTATAATAACTAATGTATCGTGGTTCAAAACAGTTGAGTGATTAATGAAATGCCTCAATGACAATCTCTTAGTAGGAAACTTAGGATTTATAATCCTAAGAGACCATTTAGGGCCCGTTTTGGATTGATTTTGAAAATTTAAAAAGTGATTTTTAAAATTTAAAAGTTAATTTTGGCTCTTGGTTAAAAAAATTGAAATTATTTTTGTCAAAATCAACTCCTCTTATAGGTAATTTTGAAAAATAAGGAAATTGTAGTTTTTAAATTTTGATTTTGAGAATTAATTTTATCATTTAATATAATTTCATAAATATCCTTATAATTATTACCTAAATCTAAAATTATCCTTATTTAAATTAGAAACAAAATCAATATTTTAATAATTTTTATTTCAATTCACTTATTCCTTTAATTTAACATATGCCTTCTTTATATATTACAAGACACCAAAAGTTCTCTATACCAATATAGTCTAAATTTTATTTTTAGTTAAAATTATTATAATACACAATTAAAATCAATATAATATAAATTCTATTTAGATGAAATTATTATGATATACAATCAAAATATTATATATACATATTTTTATATGTGTAAGTAAATTTTATCCTTCATAATGTACATTTAGTTGTTTGTGTTCTTACAGCAGTTTAATAGCAAAATTTACTAAATACAAATAATTATTTTTAAAATTTATAGTACTTTTGAAAATAAAATTTACCAAACACTTGATTGATTCTTTTCATAATTAATTATAATTATAGCACAGCTCACATCAATTATTTTAAAAGTTATAATATTTTCAAATTGGCCTTTAGTATTGAAGTGTAACTATAGCAGCTACGAAAAAAAAGTATTGTAAATATAAAATAAAAGTTTACTGCATTTAATAAATATGATTGTAAAATAGTAATTTGTACAAAACTAATAAAAATATTATAAGTATTTTATTAAATAACTGTTTAATGTTGTTGCAACTATAGCTTTTAATGGTTAAATGGAGACAGTTTGGGAGCAATTTGGATATCGCAAGCTAACCAAAGCATCCCCGCACTCATCTATTATTAATTATTTGAAACTCGTTGATCTTCTTAGACCTTGGCATTAGTCGCCGAAAAGACAAGCAACTACTATTGTAAAAGCAAAAGAAAAAAGACAGCTTGGTGTGTAAGAAAAGTGAAATTAGCTAAGAAGAGATACGATCGAAGACAATATTTTTAGCTTACTTCCACGACAAATCCTTCGGTTGGTTCATTTATTTGCGTTCCTTTCAAAATAAATATACTTTTAATTCGCTCGTTAGCAATATTATTCATTCTCCCAGCTTAGTTTTATTCTTCCCAACATATCTTTCTTTGAAATTAAGAGATACGTACTATGGGGAATAATTGCCTCGCCAACTGCAGTAGTCCTGCAACAAATATCGCCAAGAAGAAGAGTAAGGGTTTGCCAATTGAAACCACATTTAAGCTTCCTGCTCCGATACCAACATGGCCGCCAGGTACCTAACTTTCGTTGCATAACCATTTATATCAAGATTTGTTTGCAAAAGAACTTGATTTTTAAGTTGGATCAATTGCCCACACTCCCAAGAACGTAAATCCGCCCTTATACATATTTAGTTAGATTTCAGTTTGTACACATATGGTTCAATAATGATTGATATATCATATGTGTGTGTGTGTGTGTTTACGCAAGCATGTTGCAGGTGAAGGGTTTGGGAGGGGAACAATTGATCTTGGTGGATTACAAGTGTGTCAAATATCAACTTTCCAGAAAATTTGGGCCACCCATGAAAGTGGACCAGATAATGCTGGCGCTACATTTTTTGAGCCATCAACCATAGATATCCCTCAAGGTTTCTTCATGCTTGGCTGCTACGCCCAACCCAACAATACGCCCCTTTTCGGATGGGTTCTTGCAGCTAAAGACAGCAGTGGTTTAAGCTTAAAGAAGCCTGTTGATTACACTCTTGTTTGGAGCAGCGAATCTTTGAAGATCAAGCAAGATGGCGTCGTCTACATCTGGCTACCCACACCCCCCGATGGGTACAAAGCCGTTGGTCATGCCATTACAAACTCCCCTGAGAAGCCTGCATTGGATAAGATGCGCTGCGTTCGGTCTGACTTCACTGACCAATGCCAGACAGACACGTGGATATGGGGTGCAAACAAGTATGGGCTCAATGTCTTTTCTGTGAGGCCCAGTGTTAGAGGAACCGAAGAATTGGGTGTTAGTGTAGGCACGTTTGCGGCTCAGATTAATGGAAATGAGAATGGTCCTACTACGTCGACGACTCTCGCCTGTCTGAAGAATATTATGGCCAAGTCCGACTTATCATCCTACAATTACATGCCTAATCTGCAGCAAATTGAGACGATGGTTCAAGCTTACTCTCCTTATATTTACTTGCATGCTGAAGAAAAATACCTTCCATCTTCAGTAAGCTGGTATTTTGACAACGGGGCATTACTATACAGAAAGGGAGAGGAGTCTAGACCAATCCCAATTGAGCCGCTGGGTTCGAATCTTCCACAAGGAGGCTCCAATGATGGTGACTATTGGTTGGACCTTCCTCTAGATGAAAATGCTAAAGAGCGAGTCAAGAAAGGAGACCTACAAAACACACAGGTTTATTTACACATTAAACCCATGCTAGGAGCAACCTTCACTGACATAGCAATATGGATCTTCTACCCTTTTAATGGACCTGCAAGAGCTAAAGTTGAGTTTATTAATAATATCCCATTGGGAAAGATAGGTGAACATGTTGGTGACTGGGAGCATGTGACATTAAGGATCAGCAACTTCAATGGGGAAATGCGGAGGGTCTTCTTGTCGCAGCATAGTGGAGGAACTTGGGTGAATGCATCAGAGCTTGAGTTTCAAAGTGGTAACAAACCTGTAACCTATGCGTCCTTGAATGGTCATGCCATCTATGCAAAGCCTGGGCTGGTTTTACAAGGGAGTGGCAGGATTGGAATTAGGAATGATACAGCCAAGAGCAAGATGCTGCTGGATACCGGACGTCATTTTTCAATTGTTTCTGCTGACTATTTATCGGGCTCTCCCCCCGTTATCGCCGAGCCACCTTGGCTTAACTATTTTAGAGAGTGGGGCCCCAAAATTAGTTATGACATTTCCGACGAGATAAAAAAGATTGAGAAATTATTGCCTGGAAAGCTGAAGTCTGCTTTTCGAAAGTTTGTCAACAGTCTACCAAATGAAGCTCTGGGAGAGGAAGGCCCGACAGGTCCCAAAGCCAAAAGCAATTGGAATGGAGATGAAGTTTAATCGAGGCTATGTGTCTGTGTGTATCCAATAATAATAATAGATGTTCATTGTGTAAAATGATGATGCCACAAAAATATAAAAAATATAAATTTTAAAGTATTGGATATTATACTTTTGTTTTATCTGTTGTTAATATCATCTTCTTGTTAAAATGAAAATGTCCATCTTTTCTTGTATTAATTAAAATATGATATTAAAATTTGTAAATTAATACACACACATACACACATATATATGTATAGTTAAAGCGATCCTTATTAGAAAATCAAAGTGTACAAGTTGACTAGAAAAAAGTAGAAATAGATAAATAAATAAACATGTTGCATTATTCTCCAACAGCATATTACATTATTTTCTCCGCATGTTATATAACCACGGCCTTATAGCTTGATTGAACAGAAAAAAAAAAAAAAATTGTCCACATAAGCCTAATAAGGCTATAATTAGCTGTTGAGATAATTAATAAAAGTTTTCCATATTAACCCAAACAAGCGCATCTAGTTGTGCGTGTTGAAGAACTATTGAGATGCTAAGAAGTCATATATGTAATTAGCAGCGATTGAGATATATACAACACTTATTTCTCAATTTACTTATAATGATGAGTAAAAAGTTAGCTTAGTTGTTTATTATTATTATTATTATTATTATTATTATAAACCATCATACAGTGGGGGTTAGGCTAGACTCTCTTATCTATAAACTAAAAATAAAAATAAAAATAAAACATTTGAATGATAATATAGACCAAATCCTCCAAGCCAAAGGAAAAAAGAAGTTAATAAAATATAAATAATAAAGCAAGTAGGAAAAGAAAATAAAGAATAAACAAGCCAACACAAGGCAAAGATTGACAAAAGGATTAAAGAAACCATATGAAGGTGAGCTAACACTTAGAGTGCTACTTATGACAATGGCATCCAGTGACTAATTTAAAGCCATTATTTGAACCAAAGGCATTACCAACATTAGCAAAGTAGGGCCTAATGCCATGGCCCTCAGTACATTAGACTCAGATAAGAGGTATGCGTCAGCCACAGTATTCCCTTCAAACCTAAAATCCTCATTAGAATGAGAAGGAATCTTAAGAATATCATCCATCATAGATTGGGAAATCATATTATCTCAATCACTAGTCGTATCGACTAGGCTCTATAAAGGGGAATCACCATGATCCCAGCACTCAACAACTATATCAAATTGAATAGGAATGGCAATATCATCAGCAACAAGATCATTAGTACAATCAAAATTAGGTCAAACTTAGTCAGGTAGATCTACTTCATCGTCTCGAGCACTTGAAGCAAGGATTCTAGCTCCGGAGATGCACCCACAGTGACACCAGGCATCAAAGACCGAGCCATCTTACTAGAAATAAGCTACTCAATTAAACCAAAAGGGTGCCTCTGAGCAAAAGAAGGCTGAACAACAGGCTGCCTCGGACCGATTACCTATAACAACAACATACTGAAGAGTACTATGATGTTGCTAGACACATATATGATCTATCAACGAAATTAGATCTAATTTTGAGTCTTATGCATACTTCATGTAGTTTCAAACTTTTTTCTTGTACTTAGAAACCATTTAGGGTTGTTGTTGATGAAATGTAGAAAATTTACAAAGTAACCTCATCTTACAATAACTACAAAAGATATCAAATAATTTTTTTAAAAAAATCCTACTTTGAAAATAAATTTTATCCTTAATAAAATATCATACATATTACATAATTGCAAAACTAGCATTATTAAATTTAAATTAAAAAATAATAAGTATATAAGTTAATAAATTACTGTAGGTAATTCAAACTTTTATCATTCAATTTCAAAGAAACTTTGACACGTGCTCCTAAGCTTCTCAAAATTAGTTACACAATGGCTATTACAAATTGGCAGTTAAAATTTTGACCATAAAAAAATAATTTTCCATTAGTTTCTAGTTCATTTTATAATATTGTGCTTAAGGTTATGGCATTAATACTGTAATTAAATATAAATTATGTAAATAAAACATAAAACCTATAAATTTAACATAAACTTATAAATCAAGATTAACTATAAAATAAAATATAAATTTTAAAAGTTAAACATAAGGCTTGTAAATGGAAGGTAAAACAAGAAATTAATATGAAACTGATAATTGATGTATTATTAGTAAATAAAACAAATACAAATATATAAAATTTATAAATCAACATTAAGTGTAAAAATTAGTAAATCAACATTAATTGTAAATTAAAACATAAATTTTGAAAATAAAATAAAAGACTTGTAAAGAAAATGAAGTGAGTAAATTACTATAAAATGAGTAAACTAATTTATTACTAGTAAATAAAATAAAAGCTTATAAATATAATATAAAACTAACAAATCAACGTCAAGCACAAAGAAAATCATAAATTTTGAAAATGGAACATAAGATTTATAAATAAAAGATAAAACAAGTAAATTAATATATTACTAGTCAACGAACAAAAAATTACAAATATAAAATAAAACTAGTAAATCAACACTAACATTAAAATAAAATATAAATTTTGAAATAAAATATAAGACTTGTTAAAGGAAGGTAAAATAAATAAATTATTATAAAACTGATAAATTGATGTATTACAAGTAAATAAAACTAAAAATTACAAATATCCACTATTGTTTAATGTATGTTGTTAATTTTTCTTTTCAGTTTTGGCAATCCAACAGAAATTGTAGAAGGTCAATCAAGGGCCTCAGGACAATGGAGTTACCACAGGAGGAGATGGGGTTAAGATAAAATTAGTAAATCAACATTAGGGAATGTTAAAAGTTTTATTTAGTATAAAAGGTAATAAATTACTATAAGTAATTCAAATTACTGCAAGGGTCCATGATATATGCTATCTTTGGTTTCTCGTTCTGTCCATGTGCTATAGTATTTATTTTTAAAAATTTAGTAAAAAATCAGTTTAGTACTGAATCAAAATTCGTTTCAAAATCTAGTTCCAAACAATTTGGTTCAAGAAATTGATAATAATTGAAAGCCTCACCTCACCAAGTTTCCAATATTTAGTGGCTTACTAAATAAAATTATCTACAGTATTTATTTATTATATATCTTCAATCTGTTTGGTGCTATAAAATAATAACTACATTCACATATGTATCTCAAGCTAATGAAAATTAAGATTTACAACTGCCAAAGTCAAATTTTATGATCAAATTTATTTTTTGATTAAGCCAAGAGAATAGCTATATATATATATACACACACATATATCCTGCCTATAGGTCAAATCCTATTAGTCAAACTCAACTAAAATATCTTTTTATTTTTATTTTTTCATAAAACATCATGTTTATTATTCAAAAAAAATCTTTTTTAATAATAATGGTTAATTAATTAATACCACATTATCCATACGTTTTTTTAGTAAAATTTCGTCCTATATTGAATTGTAAATGTGATATAGATTTTAATATCACAAGCTTTTATTGGACCCATGTATAAATTATGAGAATTGACTACTTTTTTTCCTCATTGGCCCCTTTTTTTGTTTTTTTACCCAAATACAACAGTCTAAAAAATTTATGGAGCCATTTGAAATGGGGGGATTTTGACCGGGCCTTGTAAAATTGGATTTGTGCCATTAAGTCAAAAGCAGGATCGAGTAAATTTGTTTTCTAATATTCTGACCATTTCAAAAGAAACAAAACAACACAAAAAGGGGTAAGGATATAAATGAGATGAAAGTGCCAGATTCCGGTCAAAGCTGCGCAAGAAGTTATATGATAGATACTGTCAAATCCCGGGAAATCAGATAAAAGGTCCTCACCCATCTCCATGTAAACCTGCGGCATACTTGTTCTTGAGTTAATCGTTTCGCTTACACTTTCACCTATACTCTTATTAACACAACACAACACATACAAATACATACATACACATACGTATTATATAAATATTAAGTGGCAGGGGGCAATTCAGGCCGGCAAGCACATTTCTCACGTATAAAGAGTTGGATAATCATATTTCTCTCGATTTGATATATTAGTTTAGTTCTCAGGCTGAGACAGGCCTGCATCCATAAATAAATTGTATGCCGTAAATAATTTTTTACTAATCAATAAAAAATTGAAAAAGGTTAGCTATTAATAATATGCATTGTTTTCAACATTAAGTGAGTAAGCAGGGCGGCAGGAGACAAACAAAGCTGATCTCTTTGGTAGTTTCCCATGGCATTGACAATATATCTATGACAATTACTTTGCTTAATTAATATTGTACTTATGTGTATACCGTGGTCGTGTACTGTGCAGCAGAAGGAGAAAAAGAAACATGGAAGGAGGAGGAGGAGGTGGCGGCAAAGTTATTAATAATAATATAAATAACGGGGGAGAAGTGAGGAGAATTCACATCGTTTACTTCCTCAGTCGTCTGGGTCAAGTTGATCATCCCCATCTCATTCGCGTTCATCATCTCAATCGAAACGGGGTTTATCTACGAGGTGATACGTATTAATTAATTATTATATATTTGTTAATTATTTCTCTTTCTTTCTTTTAATTATTACTTGTTTACATTACATTAGATTTATTCTGTTTTGATGTGCTAGTTACGTTGTTGATTTTTTTTTTTTTTTGGGTTTAATTGCAAACGATGAAGATGTTAAAAGATGGCTAGCTGAAGTGCGAGGTAAAGATATGCCTGAAGCCTTCTCTTGGTCCTACAAGAGGTAAATTTCATTCATTGTATGTTGTTTGTATATATCAATATCGGTCGCCAATTAATTAGTTCAGCTAACTTAGGTAGCTAGCGTTAATGTCAATAAAATGGAATATAAGCAATTAATTAACTCTTTTTGGTGATTTTTATTTTTTTTATTTTTCGTGGGTATTAATTTCTGTAGTAACTAATTAATGGTGGCTTGGCGCGAGAAAATGCAGGAGATACAAAAGTGGATACGTTTGGCAAGACTTGCTGAATGATGATCTCATTACACCAATCTCCGACAACGAATATGTTCTGAAAGGATCCGAAAGTCGTCCCCTTCCCTGCTGTACCACTACTTTTGGTATGTACCTCCATCTGCCTGCGTAATTGTGTGTGAGTGTGTGTGTGTGCATATAAATTAATACGAGAACATATAAAATATATAATCAACCGAACAAATAATATATTAACGATGAATCAATAATACAGATATTTGTAATTTAGACGATGATGAAAAACATAAACTTGGCAAGTTAAGAAATGATGAAGAGGCAATAGTAGTTGAACAGCAAGAGCAACCAGCCTGCTCACCCACAGAAGTCAGAGAAGAAGAAAATCAGCAACCTGAAGATCCAAAAGTGGAAACCCCACGCTCACAGTCACACATCCAAGGGCAAGAATCATCACCTGTCTATGCATATGCATATGGCTCAGCCTCTTCAGAGAGGTCAACTTTGACGGACGATCCTATGAGTACGAAGCATGAAAGAGAAGACATAAATTACGATATTAATCATATTAATCTCAACAAATTAGTACCAACGTTGTTAACACAAGAGTCTAAATTATTAGATTATTCCTATCCTTATTCCTCAACCTCATCCTCCGCTTCATTTTATCCGGGTTTGCTGAATAAGAAAAAGAGCAAGAAGACAGCTGAGAGCAATAATAATAATTATTATAATAATAAACACAGCATAATTCAGAAAATGGGCACATTGCCTTCGCCTTCGTGTTCATCGTCGTCCAAATCCAATAAAAAATCATCGTCATCGTCATCGTCAGCACAGTTTGCAAAGAGCAAGAGTTGCTCAAATGGAGCTTCTAACATTTTGCGCAATTTGATGAAATGTGGGGCCGTTGATACTAAGGATGGTGTTGTAGTCAACGCTAACCGGCTTCCGGCAGCAGTAGTTGAAAGTAAACCTAGTAATACTTGTTTAAGCATGTCTGTCAACCTTCCTCCAGCAGTCCTCGCAACCACTGGGGATGACGATAGGGGTTTGAATTTGATTTCTGGGCGAGATCAACATCAACTTGCTGGCTCTGCTAGATTTTTTGCCACCACTACTTCTACTTGGAATAATCAACATCACCCACAATACGGAGCTCGGTAGGTATTCTCTCACCATGCGTATATCATCATCATCATCTGTCTTACTAGTACTATTATTCAATTTGGCCTGCTGCATTCAGGAAGAGCTTTGATGGCGCAACGAGTGCGACTGCTTCCAATAATAAGAAAAAGAACGCATTCGCTGGCCCAAAACCTGTTTCTTCTGCATGCCATTACAATTACAAGCCAGTTGGTGCGCCCACTTGCTCGTAAGATTATTATTACCTTAGATATGTATGTATCTGTATTAGGTAGCTCGTAACTAGCTAATTATAAGTCTAACGGATTAGCTAGGTTGATTAGCATATATATATATATATATTATCCTTAGCTACTCTTCTCGTGGCCTAAATTCACGATGTGGCAGGCAATGCGGCAAATTATTCAAACCAGAAAAATTGCAAAAACACATGAAATCCTGCAAAGGAATGAAAGCCTCATCAAAGTCTAGTACGACTGCAGTGCCAATTTCCTTTGAGAAGGCATCATCATCAGGTCTACGGCAGAGTCTGAGATCTATGAGTTTATCTCCTCAGCCTCCGCCCTCTGGACAGGAACCGTCAACTTCTTCTACCTACTTGTTAACCAACTGAATTTTCCATGTGCAAGTGAATATTTATGAATTAATTAATTTCATTCCAAGTATATACTAAATATTGGTAGGGAACAATTAACCCTATTATTTTCGTTTTTATTTTTTATTTAATTTTTTTACTCATGTAAAGTGAAAGGATATACTAGTGCACAAGTTTTTTCATATCATGCAAGAAACTTGAGATATCCAGAGAAAGACGCCCCTTTAATTCCCTCTCTTAAATCTTAACCGAAGAATGTTTTGAAGAAGAATAACATTGGAATTGGAACCTTCATTAGTTTTCCCACAGTGCACTACAAATTACCTAATTCCAACCTCTCAGCAATTTCTATTAAGCTTAAAGCTTCAGTGTTTAGGAATCTTCCGTTTTGAGGGACTAACTTAAAAATTATTATCAGCGATTCAGATCTTTCAGATCGAGAACACTAAGATCACTGTTTATACATTTTACGCATCAATAGGTGGTTATGCACTTCTATAGCTAGCTAGCTAGCTGCTCGGGTAATGAAACAACAAGGCATTCCAAAATTATAGCCAATCCTAATTACATGAAGTCACCAGATAACCCAAATAAGTGTACATAATCCATTTCATGACTTTGAAGGATAAAAGGGCTACAAATTCAATTTCCTCGAGGTCAACTTTCCTAAATTAGTAATACTCAGTAAAAAAGAGTATATGCCGTGTCTAAATAACTCCTGGCCAACAGAACCCTCTTTTGCGATCAAAACTTAAACTGTCAGTGAGTAATGGCTGCTCATATCTGAAATCAGTCACCGATACTAAATGCATTAAACCTTAATTGGTCACTGACACTTAATTCATTATATCATCTATTGACCAGCAATGACAGTGGAATCAACATGCTCAAGTAGGAACTTGTACAGCTTCTTCCTCATCTCATCTACCCTTGCATCAGCCTTTATTCCCACCAACTAAGTTGTCCAACCATTATTCACCCTTTTTAGCTGCTTAAAAAGACATGCAATTTCGGAACTTCCCCCCCTCAATCCAAATCCCCTGTTTAATGAATCTTCCAAGTACTTCAAGAACCACTGTTCAGAAACCAAGAGAAGTTTTTCTGCTAAAATTGCTGCCTCCTTTAATCCACCTCCCCTAGCCAATTCTTTTCTTTCAGGAATAAAGTGAAATTGTTGAGTAGTATGTATTGGATAAAGAGAGGAAAGAGATATCGGGAAGCTTATATTCAAAGGGCCATTTTTATTTAATCACTTCTCAAAATCTTGAACGATATTTCCAAGACTTATATTTATAGGCTAATTAACCGATTTAATTGTGCTGCTTTTAACCACGATTTAGCCATTACCTTACCGCCACATTTCTTAAACAGCTGTTCTAGTTTTGTTCTGATTTTTTTCATTTGATATTTCTTCTATAGTTTTCTAGAATTTTCAACAAAGCTCATTAACTTAACACTCCTCCTTAATGTGCTTTCGTTGAACTCCAAGATTTTCTCGTAGAAGCTCGAACTTAGCCTTTGGAAGTGCTTTAGTGAAAATGTCAGCGATCTGTTCTTCCGTTCTACAATGCTTCTGCTCGATTTCTTTGTTTGTCAATACTTCTCTTAAGAAATGATGTTTGATAGCAATGTGTTTTATCTTGTTGTGAGATACTGGATTTTTTGCTATTGCGATAGCAGACTTGTTGTCACAAAATAATTCAGCAGCTTCACTTTGCTTTTCGCTTATGTCTTCGAATATTCTTCTTAACCGTATTGCTTAACATGCTGTACTTGCTATTGCTACGTACTCTGCTTCAGCTGTTGATTGTGCAATCGTTGCTTGTTTCTTTAAGGACCATGAAACTATGCCTGATTCAATTGTGAATGCATACCTTGAGGTACTCTTTTTGCTGGTGACTAGGGGGATGATTCTTCTAATGATGTTGAGGGTGAATCTGAAGTATCAAAATTTGTGGCTTCTATAGCTTCTTCCATGTGTTGCTGCGTGAGTGTTCTTTTTGGCATTGTTGGAAGCATAACACCTTTTTTGATCGATTTTTCTTCATTCCAATTCCATGAGGCTTCCTTAAAGAACTTGATGTCCCGACTTACTATAAGCTTCTTGGACCTTAAATTGTATATACGATAGCCTTTTGATACAATGCTACACCCTAAGAATATGCCTTTCTCTGTTTTTTCTTCTAGCTCATGTCTTTTTTCAACAGGAATATTGTAACTTCCAAAATTTTCATTATTTTTATTTTATTTTATTAGAATTCATAAATGACATCATTGTCCTTATAAATAAGGCTATTCATGAGGTAGTTTTTAGAAAAATGGTTGTTTTCCTAAATTCAATAATGTTTCTTAAGATTCTTTATAAATAAAAACTTTATCTTTTTTCATAACCCTAAGTTCACGATGTTTATTTCTTTGTTTTGCTTTTCATTATACTTTTTCTCAAACCCTAATATTCAAATCCTTATTTAAAATGAGAATTAAAGTAAATTTTATAAGTTTACTCTCTCTATTCTCTATAGTCTTTCTTATCACTCTAATTAAAATTTTGAATTGGCTTAATTATAGATTGTTGCAGATCATAATGCATAATTTAAGGTGTGTTTAAGTTCTGTTTAGGGTTTTAATTTATGTTGAGTCTTGTTAATCAATTCTTAATGCATTAGGCATACAAGATAATTCTGGACAGTATGAGTATCTCGAATTTTAAGCCCTTATTTTCTAAATGATTTTCTAAAAAATTTATCTTTCTGGAAACTAATCATGTAGCGCTTCTTGAATAAACTTTTTTTCATGAAATTTGACTTTTTTTTAATTTTATATGTATTTTAGAGATAGACACTGCTGCACTAGAAAACTATGATTCTAGCAGAACGATTAGATTCATGAAATTATTTGCAGTACCAAATGAAAAAAAATTCCAAAATTTTAAACAAAGACTTATATGTGTTTAGTATTCACAGTTTTAATTTCATAATCTTCTGAGTTGTTTCTAATTTTATAAAAATCTTGGAACCTATTCTATTCAGTGAGGGTACTCTGAAACAGTTTCAAAGTTATCAAGAAATAAATAGATTTAAAAAATTTTTGGTATCAGATTTTCCTGAAAATTTTATATGAGATATTCATGGATGTTCATAATATTTCTATAGAATATTATGTCATTCTAATTCTTATATTAAGAGTTAAAATTTTGAAAATCAGACTAGTACAAGTATGAATAAAAAATTAGATTTCTTAGAATAAGTTATTAATAGTTATGTCTTGTATTTGTTTAAGGTGTTTGAGGCTCTTAGAGGTTAGAAGTGAGTTATATTAATTTTATAATCAAGATAAGTAACTTCATTCCTAATATACTGGATAAATATGATTATTTTGATGCTACTATAAGTACAAGTATTGTTATATTATTTTTTATGATTTTAAGAGAATATTATGAATGCTTTTAAAAGAATAAATTATTTTATTACAAGATTATCTTTTATGGATTTATTCATAAAATATTATAATGAAATTTATTTGCAAGCCTAAGTTATTGTTGTTGATATTTATGAATTTAATACAAATGTTTTCTACCTAAGTATAATTTTAATTATTTATTATTGTATAGGGATCACATCTTGAGATTGTATTGGGGCCACCTCTTGAGGGCAGACATGTCGTAAAGTGTTACATATAATGTAAAGTGTTATGTATAAGTCTTTACATATGAAAATTTGATTTAAATATTTTAGCTCAATGTCTGTAGTTATTCTTATTCTGATTCTGATCGTATTATATGATACATATATATTCTGAACCAATACTGGGTTTATGTTCTAAGTATGTACACGATATTCTGATTCTGATTCTGTTTCTGATAAGATCATTAAGACTATAGGTGACGCTATGTGATATGAGCTAACCTTTTTGTATCTATGTATAAGTTATATGACTTATTTTTATGATTTATATACTTTTATATTCTGAAATTGCTATGAATTTATTATTGTACTATATTGTTTTAAGAAAAGTTATAAATTATATTATATGTTCTACTAAAAATGAAGACTTGTAATATTTTTTATAACGATAGGCATAGTATGTTAGGAGTGGTTTTACTTATCGATTTAACGGTTCACTCTTATCATTACTTTTTACAGATTAAGTTCTCTATTGAGAGATATACTTAACATTGAAATTAGAAATTCATTTCATTTTGCTATATGAATAAGAGGAAGAATCAACTCATGATTCTTTAAGTTTATTTTTGTTATGTATTTATAATTTATGAGATTTAAGACTTCTATATATTTTTATCTTTATGAGACATTATTTGGTATTAGACATATAGATTTATGAATGTTTATTTGAATAAATATTTGAGGTATTTTAGTTTAAAATTTTATGTGTAAGAATTTTGATTTGTAAGTAACCCCCCTCAACACGTACTCCGCACGTGTTGATTTAGGGTGTTATTGTTTGCCATGAGGCTATGGGAGAGAGTAGATTTTAAGGTAGGGAGTAATTATCTATAGCTAGAAATTTCATTTAAACCCTTTTAACCTTTTAATAACTTATGACTATATGATAACTACTTATATAGAGGATTCCTAGTATCAACATATCACAAATTACTTATTTGCTCTTGTTAACAACCTTTAAATTTGGTTATTAATTTTCTCTACTTATTTAGTACTTTATGTGTTGGCACGACTTGTATTTATTACTGATCTTCTGTTTATTTTTAAAATTTTTTTCTTATTTATCATGGATTAGTTAATTATGTCACGTAGGGGAGGAGTTAGGAATGCCTCTAGCTCAAGAGATGTTTTAGGTATCACTGATGACACTGACCCAACCTTACACGAGATGGCTAACAAAGATAATTTTATAATACGTGTTGTATACATATTGTATACGTGTTATATAATATAATCCTATAGTACAGTAATATGCGTTGTATACGTAAATCCTATATGTGCAAAGAAAATATGCGTAATTTATCAACAAAGAAAGGCGGTTATATGTATACATATTGGTTAGAGGTAGAGTTGGGGCATATGAGAATGTGCTAGCTAAAAGATAAGGTGATAAAAGAGATCAAGGAGCTATGATGAGCTTAGAGTGGTTCAGGAAATTGAGACCACCTACCTTTCAATGAACTGCTAATCCCATGGTTGCAAAAGTATGGCTAAAGCAATGGAGAAGATATTCATGGCTATGGGTTGCAACAATGATCAAAGGATGACTTTTGCCTCATTTGTCCTTTAAGGAGAGGTAGATCACTGTTAGAATGTCGAATCTTATCTTTTGAGGGCGAAATTGTAAGATATATCTATTACTTAGGAGTTATTTCTTAAGGTTTTTTGTGAAAGTATTTTCTTGAATAAGTTCAACATCAGATAGAGACTAATTTTCTAAGACTAACTCAAAGAACAAAGTCTATTACTGAGTATGAAGAATAATTTACTACTATATCTCGTTTTGCTCCTACCTTGGTCTCTAATGAAGGTAGTAAGTATAAAAAGTTTCTAGAAAGGTTATGTACAAGCATTAAAGGATGATTCAATCCCAAGTTACAAGATCTAACCAACTTAATAACCAACTAGAAAAATATGATGGCAATAGTAGCGAAGGTGAATATAAGGACTCTAATATTAGGTTTATTTTAAGAGAATGTATAATTCTGTAATCGTTATAGTGAGCACCATTATGGCGCATGCTATTTAAATAGAGGAGCTTGTTTTGCACTTAGGGACATTGGATATTATAGGACAGTACAACAAACTCTTTTAGTTGGATTTTTACTTAAGGGAGAAAAGTCAACTAGATTGAAGACAATGATACTACTTCACACTTTTAACTTGAATCATGCAATATAAATTTCAATTTTGAGTGTTAACTCCATTTATGCCTATTCCTCCTTTTGATGACTCCTAGTAGAGAAAGCCTAAATTTGCTGATGTAGATTAAAAAGAAGCTGTGGATAAAGATAGATCCTTCCACTTATTCGGAGTGTTGGAAAGGAAGCAATGGTTTTTGTATTTATTATTTCCGGATCACTAGAAGCAATCTTTATTAGCATAAGGATCCCCTTACAACAACCTCCACTACAATAGAACTCGTGTAAAGAACGAAGCTTGAAGATCATTGTAAGAATGTACAAAAACATGTTTTCATTACAATGTATGTTTATTAAAGGAAAGAAGTCGATTAGACTGGAAATCATTTGAAGATCTAATTGTTGTTTGTACAAGATAAAAATTTTAGTTGATAATTCTTAATGTTTAGTGAAAATCATTTTATGTCCAGGTAATGAAAAAGGATAGTAAAAATTCATCACCTAAAGAATACCAATATATATATGTATGTGCGCGAGCGTGTGTGTATGTATGTGACTGTGTGGCATCTAAAACAAACCAAAATTCATAGAAACACAAGATGCATACTACAAGTAACTGACGATGTTATACAACTAATGCTACTTCTACAGTATATACGACACCCAGAAAAGTAGCATTCCTGTTACAGAAAACTTTGCCAAAAGCACTAACAACACAGAAACTAAGAATTTGGCATCAAATAGTCTTTTTTCTATCGAAAGGACTTTTTAAAAGGCATCAAATAGAATAGAAAATTATAAAGAATGGTTTAATCTCATACCTTCGCAAAGTCTTAAACTGCAGTTGATAACAAATCTAATAAACTCCTCTGATTGAAACAAGAACGGTAATTGAGGGCACCATAACAAGATGGCAGGGTGTATATCTCTCCGTTGATGACTCAAAGTCTTTTTCTAAAGGTATTCTGGTTGACTTCAGAAAAGCAATCCTTTTTTTTTTTGTCACTGCCAAGATATTGGACCGTTGATTGAAGAAACATGCTTCAGAAAATGCTTCTTATCAGAAGAAACATGCAATAGTACCTAGATGTGAGCTTCTAAAAGGATACTTGAGGCAAGGGTCATGTGTAAGAGATATTAAGCTGGCAAAATAAATAAAAGATGAAGCCAGACCAAAGGATTTATTTACCCCGCTTGATAGTGAAAATCTAAAGAAATTTCAAGAACCCACATGATGGGATGAAACCTTTTCATATGTATGCAGCAAAGAAAATCTCCCTCTCACTGCTATCCCGCCTGTTTATCTAAAGATAAGTTGACAGAACCAAAGAGATGTTGCAACAGCATTATTACTATAGGGTTTAAATATAAATGTACAAACTTGAAGTCTTAGCTTTTTTCTCGTTCTTAATTTTCATTATCTTTTACATTATCTACTGGCAGCACGACGTTAATATTGGTGCAGAAGCATAGAAATAGACATGGTGCAGAAAAAGAATTTTAAAATATAGACATATAGATCACATATTAAGAGAATAAATGTAAAGGAAAGTGATATATATGGATAAAAATAATTTAAAAAGTTTTTTCCATAAGATGATCATGCTTCAAGACTTTTTTTTTAAGGGAAAAAATAAAAATTCTGGCAAGCTTTGAATGCACTGAAAAGAAAACCAAGCAAAATAAGAGAGACATGTAGTTGTAGACAAGTTAAAAATACAGTAGTAGTGTGATCGTTTGTTAGTTTTGAAAGATAAAAACAGAGGATTAAAGAGTTTGAGGAAGAATACTAGTAAAAAATAGAGAAAGATATACAAAACTACAAACTAGAAATTCTACTTATTATTTATGCATTTGGCTTACAATAGATAATAAAACTTAACAACTCAGTGACCGAGAATCAAGCCATGAGCTGATACATGTTTAACAAACTAACAACTTCCTAGAGACTAAGACAAACTCAACAACTAAAATATAAAATAATAATCTGAAACGTGCATAGTTTTACAGTCTTAAGTGCAACTAACTAACACTCCTCCATGTATTAGAAACTACAAACTCCAAGTCTTTGCCTAAAAAGCTCAAACTTGTTTGTTGGCAAAGACTTTGCAAAAATATCTGCAAGCTGATCTTCAGATTTACAATTAAAAAAAAAAAAGCTCACTTCTCCTTCCTTCTGCACTTTCCTTAGAAAGAAGAATTTGATCTTGAAATGCTTAATTTTAAATCACATAACAATTTCCTTAACCACAATACTTGATTCGCTGCTACAGCAACAAATTTGACTTCTGTAGTAGATTATGCTAAAATCTCTTGTTTCTTAAAACTCCAAGAGAAAACACCTAATCCAAGATTGAAACAATAGCCAGATGTACTATTCATGTCATTTATGGATCCACCCTAATCACTGTTAAAAAATCCAAATAACTTAAAATTTTGACACTTCTTAAACTTTGCACTAAAGTTAATATTTCCTTTGAGGTACCTAATAATCCTTTTTGCTGCTTTAAGATGCACTTCACCAGTACAATGCATAAAACTAGAAAGAACACTTGCAGCAAAAACAATATCTGCCTTGGTTGTAGTTAGGTACATTAGACACTGAATCATGCTCGTAAAATAGCCTTCATCAACTTTATCTGTGCAGTCCTCCTTACTTGGACTTCTTTGTTATTCATTGAAGTAGTCATTGCCTTACAGTCCACTATATGAAACCTTTTTAAGATTTCCTTGCCATACTTCTTTTGATAGATGAAAACTTCACTATCTGACTGCTTAATCTCTATTCCCAGAAAATATGTCATCAGTCCAAGGTTTGTTATTTCAAAGATTTGCATTATTTCCCTTTTGAACTCTTTAATAAGCTTGGCATTACCACCTGTAATTATGAGATCATCAACATAAAGAGAGACTATAAGTATATCATCTTCTTTTTGTTTCACACAAAGAGTAGCCTTTAATATACTTTTACAAATCCTAGGCTTGATAGATTCTTTATCTATTTTGCTATACCAAGCTCTAGGTGCTTGTTTCAAGCCGTATAGAGCCTTTTTAAGCAAGTAGACCTTTTCCTCTTGACCTTATTCCATAAATCCTTCAGGCTATTCAACGTAGATTTCTTTTTGTAAATACCATTTAAGAATGTAGATTTTACACCTATTTGAAATATTTTCCACCCATTTTAAGCTGCTATAGTTAGCACCATCCGAGTAGTATCTAATCTACCAATGGGAGCAAATGTATCTGAGTAATCAACTCCAAAAACTTGAGTATACCTCTTAACAATAAGCCTATCTTTGTGTTTATTGACAATACCATATAAATTTAGCTTAGTTCTAAATACCCAGTTTACTTTAATAATTTTTTTATCCTTCAGTCTATCAACTAGTTCCCAAGTCTTACTCTTTTTATCATTAACAACTTTTCCTTCAGTGCCTTTTTTTCATTTTTTATCTTAATAGCTTCTTCATAATCTGCAGGTTCATAAATGGCCACATTGCATCTTTGATAGATATCGGAGAGTGGTCTTGTTCCATGGATTAGTGGATCATCTTGCAATTCTTCTTGCCATGGATCTAACGTATGCTTTTCTGTTGTCTGAAAGGGAGTATTTGAATTTTGCTTGCTCGAGGATGTATCTTCTATGTGTTCCCAATTCCACTTCTTATCTTCATTAAAGAACACATCTCTATTGATAATTATCTTTTCTATTTAAGGTTTACAAACCTTGTAGGCCTTAAAAGAAGTATTGTAACCAATAAAAGATGCCAAGGAGGATGGCCTTTGAAATTTTCATTTTTCCTAGTATTGTTACTCGAAGCAAGAGAAGTTGAATTCCCCTCTTGGCCTTTCTTGTTTTTCTTCTTAGCTTTGTCAGCTTCGTGATGTTTTGCAGGTAAGGCTCCTTCAGTACTTGCCTCATAAGCCTCTTCTGCTCTGGTGTCTGTAGGAAATTAAGTAATTTTACTAAAGAAATTTTTTATATATCCTTGGTATTTTCCAAGATCATAATTGTACCTTCATACCTCTCAGGCACAGTGACAAGAATCTTTTCTACAATCCTTGAATTACTAAATTCATACCCAAGTAGTCTCACTTTGTTTGCGATTTCAAGAAGTCTATCTGAATGCACTTTAATTGTTTCAGATTCCTTCATCTTTTGCAACTCAAATTCCCTTATCAAATTCAAAACATGCATTCCTTTTATCTTTGCATCTCCTGCATATTCTTTTTCGAGTTAATCCTATATAGACTTAACTGTCTTAAGAGACATTATTCTTGTGAAAATTGTTGATGCCGCCACAGCAAACAAGCATGCTTTGGCCTTCGACTTCTTTATTTTCTTTTCCTTCTATACTTTTATTTGTGCCATGGTGGGATTGTTTGGAAATGCAGGAATTTCATAGTCTTTCCACTACTTCCCAAAGATCCAAAGCATCCAAGTATGTCTCCATTCTTACTGCCCAAATCTGGTAGTTGTCTTTATCGAACACAGATGGAGCAATGGAAAAGAAACAAGCTTCGGTTTCCATAACGTGTTAAACTCAGACACATATCCCTTAAAAAGATAGCTCTAATACTAGTTGTCAGTTTTGAAAGATAAAAACAGAGGATTAAAGAGTTTGAAGATAAATACTAGTAAAAAAAAAAGAGAAAGATACACAGAACTGCAAACTAGAAATTCTACTTATTATTAATGCATTTGGCTTACAACATATAATAAAACTTAATAACTCAGTGACCGAGAATCAGGCCACGAGCTTATACATGTTTAATAAACTAACAACTTCCTAGAGACTAGGACAAACTCAACAATTGAAACATAAAACAATAATTTGAAACGTGGACAGTTTTGCAATCCTAAGGGTAGCTAACTAACATTGTCAATGGTGAATTTTTATAATTATAATTTTTAAAAAATTTTATAGAATAAAATAATTTTTTAATTTATTTAGGGATAGAATAATATCCTAACTAGTCCTCCTCGTGAAAAGTTCTTCTCTAGGCATATCAAAAAAATAAACCAGTCTCTTATGGAGAAAAGAGGCATACCGCTAGCTAACACTAGCATTGTCTTCATTTATTAATTTAGAGCTCTTTAAGATGCCTTAATTGTCTTTATACCTTTAAAAGTTTCTATCAATAAGAAAAAAGTTTCTACCGTCCTTACTTTTTTTTGTATGTAAAATAGATTAGATCAACATATATTTTTGACTTCAATTTGCCTTAAACCAAATTTATTCTCCAATCAAACTTTTCTATTTCTACCTTCACAAGTTCAAAAACCTAATTGTTGACATATTTGCTCTACATTACACCTATAGCTCTAATATTATTGTTAGAAAACTTTAATCCACCAAATATTTTATAAGCAAAAATATCAAACAAATAATACACAGAAAATAGATGCAGAATATAAATGATTGCACAACATATGAATTTATTGGGAAAGCTCATATATCCAAAAAAAAAAAACCAAAGCCACTGACGACAACTAGAGAAAAATCTATTGTATAAAAAGTTATTATTATCATTTCTATAATTTTCCTCTGCTCAAAACCTTAATAACCCATACTCTTTCAATAGACTTATCATTTTTATTACACTAGAAATTGTCTAATTGTAGAGAAAATAAAGTAATTATCAAGTGATTCTAATCTTTTTATATATAGTGATTATTTCTTATAGGAGAAGTATTTCTTTTCTTATACAAATTATTTTCCAACCCACTATTCCTTAAATAGGAATGTTTTAAAAAAAGAAAAATACCTTAAGAAATTCTTATTAAAAAATTAGACATATTTCCTAACACATATTCTACACACAACTGCACACGTGATAAGCTCTTATGAGCTCGTACTAGGGGGCTGTGAGCCTCCAATGAATACTTGCTACATGTGTGACTAGGTGCACTAGATAAAATCTATATATATATAAACACACATTTATATTCATGGACTTTTTTCTTTAGTATGGATGTTTGCATTTTTTAAAATGCAGATCTAGGGTTTCACACCATTGTCAAATGTCTTCACAATTTTATAAAATGAATTTTCAGCAATTTACTATATTATAAAGATATTTGATAGTGGTAGAAAAATCTAAATCTGCATTGGGCCTCACTTAAGAATAATTTTATATGGGTATGAGTGTGAGTGTGTGTGTGTGTGTGTGTTTCTCTCGGCATGAATCTATCATCATGTGGCAAGAGTGCAGAGAACGGATTGTTGGTAGGTAGCAATGTTTGGTACCACTTCACCAATTCACCTACTGCATTAATTTTGCTCGTTAGTCATCGATATAGGAGGATTGCTCTTTTTAGTTGCAAGGGATTGACAACAAGAGTGTAAGAAAACCTGACATTTCACCTTTTGTAAAGCTCTTTTAAACTACCCCCTAATCTGTTTATTGTTTGCTAAGCAAATTCCTTTTAATGTAGCCTTAAAATTAATTTTCTCGCAGGTGATCATATTTTCTATTCTCACCATGTTTTATATTATTGGCCTAGCTAGTAAAACTGAAATACAATCAGCCAACTTTTTCAGTGGAAAATGGGAAGTGAGAGTAGTAATCCCACTCCCAGGAAACGTCATTTTGATATTACCATGTCAAAAAGAACAAGAAAGCAGCCACTTAACTTTGAACCTGTGGAGGATTCCGGTCATATTCCTCTCAAAGTGAAAGATGCTTCTGATGAGCAAGGCAGAGGTGAGGTTGATGGAGGACAAGAGAATATTAATATTGATCACAAGAGTTTGAAGCAACTGATCACCAATGGCAATGAAAATTTATCGACGGTGAATACAGGTGAGGAGAGCAGAGGAGGCAGCAGGAATTCACTTGGTGAACACTTCACGGAAGAAGAGAAGCAGCTTCAACATCAACTGGTCAACAAGCAACAGCAAAACATTATGCAAGGAGTAAAGCTCAAAGGTATGGTTAATCGTTATGTCAAAGTCTTGAGCCATTTGATCAAGGTCAGGCGTATTGGATCCCGCAACAAAAGGCCTCCTCTTCAGTTAACAATGTAGAAATCCAATACGACAAATTAAAGGCGTCATCTTCTTCTACATCTATATGCTGCTAATCAATACAATGAATTATGTATTGGTCTCTTCCTCCTCCTCCTTTGGAGTAATATTTACACTTGCCGGCACGTTCTTATTGTATGATATTCCTATCTTCAAAGGTTTTCCTATATTCATTTATCTGTTCATGCACATATATATACTTAAGCTTCCAAGAATTACGGTAATTGCACCAAATTCTTCTCACCAATTCGATGTCGTCAATAATTATGCCATACATATAGAGATATATATATATATAGAATTAGACATTGCAGATCGTTTAAAAGGAATTCATCTTTCTGATGAGGTGACATGGAGCCCCACCGCCACGGAAACTGAGTTTTTTTCTTAACCTTGTCACTCTTAGCTAAGACGTGCTCAGAGGAGCTATTAATTGAATCGATATGTCATAATTTTGTAGATGAACAAGAATAAGATCCCTTTACATTGAGAATCCATACATCTGTAACCAGTGACATTTCAGCATGTATAAATGACTTTTCTAAACCAACATTGAATGCTATGATCTACATAGTAGCCATTATTCTGCAATGCTGGCAGTAATTACTTTCAAAGAAGAGCACGAATAGAATCATCTGAATCAGTTAAGCCTCGTATATCACTAGACATTTGATCTTTCGTGTGCAGAATTGCTAGGCCATCATATTGATTTCTTGATAGATCAAGACACTTCAACACAGAGTATTGGCTTTTTTTGGACATCATTGCAAAAGTGGCTCCACCAACGGTTTCGAATCCGGCGTATGCAGTTTCATGGTGCATGTAACAGTCACCGAAACAAGTGAGCAAATTGCTGGAATAAGACCCAAGCCAAATCTTGTAACAGAAATGTAGGAAGTGCTTATTAAGGAGATGTTATCCAGGACCGTGGGTGACATTATTGAGGAGTTGCTATCCAGGACTGTGGGTGACATACCTGCATCAAAGCTTATGCAGTCACATAGAAATCTTCACAGCAAACTAAACATTAGTATAGGAGGACCTTACACAGTGTTCTTAAAACATAGTCTACATAACTTACTTTGATAAGACTGGAGAACATACACGGCAATCCCACAAGACATTTTCTCCAAGAAGCTCAATGTTCCACAAACAAATGCACAGCCGCTCAGATCTTCACCAACTAGCACATTTTGCATGCTTATTCCAGTAACCTGCAATGATAATTAACAAATTCAAATGCACTGCTATAAAGAATTTTGAAAGGACAGCAGAGGATTGCTACAACATACCATCATTAAAGCATTTGCTACGCCAACAAATATTGCTAAGACATACATGAAGCCACTCATGTTCGTAGGTAAGATAAGGATTCCTGCACCACAAAATACCCAAAGGATGCCTCCAGCGGAATAGTAAGCCTTCAGGCGCTTGCCAGTCCATGCCATCTCCTAAAAGTGTATGTCTAAAGTTTAAAATGCAAAAAAAGGCACTAAGTATGCATAGAATAAAGTTTCAAAGAGATAACCTGGAGAAGGAGGGATACTATGAAGCTGCATACGTAGATGATGGCAGGAACCTATCCATTCAATTGGATAATATATTTATCTAAGAATTTATCTTCCGAACCTAAATCAGTAAGAATGCCAAAAAGGTCAAAGTAGACAAGGTCTGGGCACATACCAATGCTTTAGCAGATTGACCCATTCGCAAATCATTAATGACATAAAATGCAAGATATGCCTGGGCCAAAGAAAACCAACTTGATGTAAGAAACAGAAATATCATATACCAATAGCTCATCATTTTCAGCAGCTAATATCATCCCAACCCACCCCCCCCCCCCCTTTTCCAAACAAAAAAAAAAGGGAATTTCCTTCAGTAACCTGTGAAACATTAACTACTAATCTGGTGAGCATGTAGACAAGAGCAACTTGATAGTACAAAATTTTCTTGAACCAGTAAGCCCATGAAATCCTTGTATGACTATTTCCTCGCATACCCATCTTTAATCTACATAAGAAAACATTAATTATCATCATTTCAAAGTATATGGTAACACCAACCATCAAATATGCATGAATATTCTTAGTGGAGCGACATGATGCATTGAAACTGCTTTGGAATTCGAGCAATATTATTAAGTAAAAGCTTTCTTTTATCGCAACTTTATCAACATATATGTCTTGGGGAATTCTTGAGCAATCACCAAAATGTTAATGGTTCCTTAGCTTCCATATTGAACAAAATTACATTTCTATCGCAAGATCTGCATGAAAACTAGCCAAAATACACCTTAAGAAGTGGAATAAAAGATTAAGATATTCAGCCTACCTTGGTTCTTCGGTTCTGGAAAGGAATATTCCCACGAAGCAGCATCCAATAAAAATTGATGAGTATGCAATCCATCGATACTGCTCATTGCAGAACAATTTTAGAATCACTCCTATTAGAAGATCTTTTGACAGCCCAAAGTAACAGAGTTCTTTAATTAAGCATTGCAAACCTGATTTTCAAGATCAGCATGCGTTTTTGCTATACTCACACTAAATACTATAAAAGCAATAGCATACAGGCTGAGATTGGCAACCTGGAAAGCATATACATCAAACCAACAGTGAACAAGACCTTTGGGTATGCTGAAAGTTGGACAAAAAAATATTGGAGCTAGTGTGTAAAGAGAAAAGGACCATTGTAAAAGCATTGCGGCAGCTTGTCAACACCACTCTGCTCGTTGAATTTAATGTGATGCAATTCACCATTGACCTTTGACAAAAAAAATCATTATCAAGACTAGAGTAGTAAATAGGATTCATTCTTCTTATTTTTTCCCCCAAAAAAAGGACATGAGGAGCTTTAGGATCTGATAAACAACAAATTGTTACTCTATCGCAACCCTCTATAATGGTATAAAACTCTTTAAGTCTCAAAGGAAGAAAAGAATTTCTTATGATCGATCCAGTTACGCAGCAAGCAAACCACTGTAAGAGAAAACCTGAAGAGGATAATTTACTCCGATGTCTCCAAAGACAACAGTAGGAGTCGGCATTCCTATCAAGAGTGGTTTAAATCAAGAGAATCCTAATACAGAAATTCAAAGGCTCCTACTTATCATGTTTAGAAGAATTAGTAATGAGTGCAGATTCAACTAACAAATATTAAGCTGTAGAGATAATTACATGTGTGCAACTTGTGTAGCAGCCCATCCTACATTAAAGATTGCAGCAAATACACAGTATGAGATAGTCTCCACTTTTAATGTAGAGGTAGAAAGTATTCTACATGGCATGCAACCACCAAAAACGGAAGAAAATGAGACTGCAACCAAAACAGACCCTGCACCATGCCACATCTTGAAATGTCCAAACCTATCTATCTGTCAAGTAAAAGAATTTCAAAGAAACAAAAGAAACATTAGGGGGAAAAAAAAGGAAAAAGATTATTCTAGCAAAGAACAAAAGGAGATTAAATTGATTGATACTTAAATTTACACCACAGAATGCTAGATATTCAAGAGCTCCAGACAAAATAACAAGCATGAGCACTCATTTGAAACATATCAATATAATTTGTTTCTCAATGCCAATCATGATTCATGATCTCCTCACTGTTTTCCGATGGCAATCATTTTGCACAAAACGTTGCCAGAAGGCTGTCCAACTTTTTAACTCGATAAATCACAAGTCTCTTACAAAAGGCCTCCTTTTGACAATTTTTTGGGCAAAATTACATCATGAACATGTTGTGCAAAATTGCACCACAAAAATGTTGGGCCACCTCTATATTAGCAAGACTTTCTAGCACACTGATTTTGACTACACAGGCTCTATAAAACTTTAGATGAGAGATTCTTCATCGAAAAACCAAAATTTTGATGCATGGGGAAAAGAATGCAAAAACAACAGGGAAAGAAATAAAAAGGAAGCAGACGGAGGAGAGAGATGTTACAAAAGATGCAAAAGAAACCATAGACAGGTACAGATGACAGCCAATTTTGAACAGACAAATTATGTCGTCCCAAATTACCAGTTCACCAATAAATATAGTAGCAAGCCCATCAGCTATCTGACCAGAAAGCATAACAGCAGCAGCACCCCTATTAAACAGTAAGGATAAGTCGTCAGAAAATTCAAAATGCAAAAAAAGAGAGGAGAAAAAAAAAAAGAAAAGGAAAGAAACCTACATCTATATGCAAATTCTAATATTCTATGCACTACCAGAAAAATATTTTTGCAAAGTTCAACCAACAATATAATACAACCAAAAGGAAATGAAAGGATCAAAATATAAGATAACTGTTTTTTGTGTCCTACTATCTAACACAAAAAATAAAAAATAACATCAAGTAAAAGGGCCGGCCGCATGCTTTAATTAGTCCACTGAGACATTATTTATTTTCCAGTGGAGAGAGATGCCCAAGTCAGTCAGATATCACACTTATCGCATTTTCTTCCCATTGATTACACTCTCAAGCTGTTTAATTTCCCATTAGCATCCCATACACATTATGTTCTCAAATTCAAAATAATAAATAAACAATAGTATATTAAATCAAACAATAGAACAGCAGACATATTCAGAGCTCAAATTGAAAGGTTAACATTAGAAATGCATTCTCATAAATAGGTACCTGGGGGAAAGTCCGATATCTGTCAAGAACAATAAGAGGTAAGTAAACCAACAGGCAGCAGTGATGTCATTCAGCATGTGGCCTGAGCCATAATATAAAACAGACCGTCTTCCAACAGGCTTAGTGAATGAATCATCATTTTCAATATCGTAATTCATTACGGTTGAAGAAGTCATGTTTCAAAGAGTTGAAGGTATGCCTGCAGTGCTTTCTGTTATCAAAATTCAAAAAGAACTTGCAGGACATTGATTGAAGTTAGCACGGCTAAAGACTGGATGCCACCTAAACATAATGAAATAACTTGGTTTTTCCCATAATCATGAATCACGCCTCCGATGAAATGTTGTAGCAAATAAAAAAAAAAACCCCTTGCTACTAATCCCAATCGGCGGAAGAGAAGTGGGCACACAAAGATGCCAAAGGAGCTATTATTCTATTAGTAAAGACTCTCAGAGTCTGTTTAGGACAAAAGACTGCAAAGTTTCCATTGTTGGCTGGGGTGGGGAATTAAATATCTGTATATGTTTCTATTAAATGACCGGGATATTCCCCGAAATTCTTCGACACCAAAATTTGCAGGGTTTCATTCAGTTATATATAACTCATCAAGATTTCAACCAAGAACAGATTTCTCATCGAAGCCGCCAACCAAATAATTAAATATAACGAACCAAATCTATGAATTCTCCTAATTCAGAAATTAAATAAATTGAGAGTTTTCAAGAAAAGAAGTTACATAATTTGGCACCAAAGAAGAAAATAGAAGTAGAATTCAATTAGCGAATAAGAGACAAGGCAGTGAATTGAACATTTGAAGCACTCCCAAAAGGAAGAAACTAAGCAATTCAGCATAAATGCTCGAAAACTAAAAACTGAAACACTAATTTGCTGATAGTAAAATGAAACTAAAAGCAAGCGGAGGATAGGGTAGATGCGTGTGAGAAGAAACAACTACAAGCAGCAGCCGCAGCCCATCACAGTCAAAATTAAAATCAAACTAAGGAGAAGGATAGGGCAGAGACTCCTATCTTGCTGCGTGCGTAACGCACAAGTAATTATTTTTATTTTTCTTTTATTTTTTATTTATTTTTTGGTATAATAAATAATAATAATAATAATAATAATATGAACTTTTTTACAAAACATTATTATGAATCCAAATACGAATGGTTGGATGTTGAATTAACTGGGAAATCTACGAAATCTAAACGTTCATTTGTCATCTGAAGCGGCTGGTTTTGTTCTTGTTCTCTTTTCTTTCTTTTTTTTTGCACGATTTAAATTAATGCGAGTTTGGCGTTTGCAGAGGTGTAGATGATGGGGGAGCTCCGACATAAAAGACGACATTGCTCCTGTAGTGTGGACGGGCAACCATCGACCCGAACCCGATCTGGACGATGTGGGCCGGGTATTATTGAAACTTTAATTTTATTAAAAATATTATAAAATATATATTATTTTAAATAATTATATTTATTTAACTCATTCATTATATTTTCATATTTAATAATTATATATATATATATTAAAATAAATTAAAAATTAAAATAAAATTAAAAAAGTGTACGAATACATACATACATATATAATCTAGATATAAAAACTCAAATTAAAAAATTCGACCAGTGTTGAATTTTTTAAGCTCCAAGTGTTTAAAAATTATACTCAGGCTGATTCCGAATATTGCGATACCTAAATTTAGATTTTGCTAACCCTAGTTAAAAATTGATCTTACTTTATAAATTGATTTAAAGTATTTAAAACAAGTATAAGTTTTAAAATTTTCAATAAATTGTAGTAGTATTTATCGTACACATATAAACCTAAAGATTCTCTTACAAGTTGTAACTGAAGGAATAGCTAGTTAGCTTGCATGATAAAAAAAATTAACATGAAGTATTGACAAGGAAGTTCTCAAAAAAATTAAAGAAATAACTTAATGAACCAATTAGAAAAATTAAACCATCCAGATGGATGCATCTATATAGTTATATTAAACAAACAAAAAAAAAATTGCTCAAATTAATTCTCACTAACCCATTAACTAAAATTACAACTTTCTATTAGAAAATTTTTGGGATATCTCCACCCGACTTCCAAATAAAAATTTTCATATATAGGAGTAAATTTAGAAATTATTTATAGTTTGAGTCTAGTTGTGAGAAATGATTCCCGACCTAAATCCGCATCATTGCCATCAATACATTTTTCTTTCTATCTTTAATTTTTTTTTTCCAAATCGAGATTTGAATTAGTTTAGTACAATATTTTTTTGGGATCCCTTTAGATTACTCTACATGGAACTTACGTTATGTATGTTAAAAGCAAATTCATATATTTTATGTATGTGAATGTAAGTCGTATATAAAATAAATTTTAACATCTTCCCATATTCCTGTCATATCAGCTAACGGGTTTGATAAAAAGGAAATCATGCTGCGGGAGCCCGAAAACGCGGTTGTTGCGACTCCTTCACTGATGAAAAGGCACCCAACAGTTAAAAGCAAACCCGCAGCGCCATCAAGTTTGGCAAAAGCCCTTTGCCTCAATTTGTGGTAGTCCAAAAGAATTGAAAGAAACTCTCATTCAATAAACACTTTAACACACCACATATTATATTTTATTTTTTCAGCAGATTCTTTGAATCAATCATCAGCAAGTCATTTCTTGTCGTTTTTCTATTTGTGACCATCTATCCAATTGTTGAGTTGAAATAATCTTTGTTTCTTTAATTTTTCTTACAAATTCGTTACTCCCATATTTTTTACTTAAATATTGATTATTCCCATACTTGTAGGATACTGTTACACTAGAAGATTTATACCCAGAATCAATTTGTTTAATGATTGGAAAATTTTGAAGAAGATAAACAGAATAATAGATGAGGTTCAATTGAATAAGGGTACTTTTAGTATTAAAAAAGATTAATTTTTTTTTTAAAAAAAAGTTTCATGAGAATTTTAACGGGTGTTAAAAAGCTCAAACTCCTCTCCCCTTGGACTTATGAACGATATGATACCACAAGTCATCTAAAATTAACCCATTTAAAATATTTATAATACTTATTGATACTAAAATTCAGTCGAGCTAAATTTTTCGATTAAGACCTCTTGTCAATTTAAATACTTATTTTATTCCACCTAAAATCATTGAAATCAATTGTCAAGAATGTTTGAATTTCTGGCGAAAACCCTTCGACATTCAAGTCAGATCATAATCTAATATCCTTAAAAGTAAATTTTTTTTTTTAGTTATTCTCTCTACCCCAAAAAACCACATCAGAGTCTCCTTTTTTTTTTATATACCTTTTGCCTCACTAGCCGTTTTCTTATTAAAAGTCAATTAATAGATTTTAAAAACTTAACTTACCGTTATTTAATTACCATATTACCAATTGTAATATTTTCTTCCTTTATTACCTAGATAACATGCGTTTATACGCTTTGATATGGTGGTGAGTTGGCAATCGAGGTCTAAACTAATTCTGATCATATTAATTGCCAGGCTAAGTCTGGTACCCTTCAACCAGATCATGATCGCTTTGAATGCTTTCTCATGGCCGCTAGCTGCTCGTCAAGTTTATAGAGTTCTCGCATTTTATATCTCAAACAATACCACTTAAAACTTTTATTTATCAAAATCCTCTTTAAAGTATAAATTGATATATTAAAATTAATTATCTTTCGATAAAATTTTTCCGTCGAAAAAATATTTAAATTTTTGTTTAAAAAATATATACAAACCCTAAAATCTTTAATTATTTTCTTCGTATTATGTAGTGTATATCTTCATCATCCAAAATTTTATAATTTTCTCAAAAAATATTTGTATTAAAATTAAAATATAAATATAATTAAAGAATAATTTATTTAATTAATTTATCATTGAATTTTCATTTTCAAAAATTAAGAAATGAATAAATTTATCGTTGATGATTTAGGTAATTTTAATTATTGAGGAATTTTAAAGAGTGTCAAAAACCCTACTCAATCATGTACTGATCCTTAAAAAATGGCCACGCTAGCTTTAACACGCTTTTGTTAGGTCGCTAGCTTTAACATGCTATTGCATTTGCGATGCCCTTTCCAGGCTCATCTTGTAATCTCTCATCCACACCTGTTTTCCTATTCCACTACTAGGTGGACTGGAGAGAATAATTAACTAATAATTAATTAACTAACACAGCCAATAAATCGGTATACGGTTACAGCAGCAAACACTAAACAACCCAACGCAATTTATTGAAGAGAATAGAAGAGAGAGACTTCATACCAAGGTCAGTCTCAGCTGAGCACATCGTTTTATATTGATTAATTATTGCATTATTATAGAACTTTATATGAATAGACGGGAAAAGGTGAAATACAGCAGCAACACCACCCCAGAAACAATCTCCAATCCTGACCATCTATTTCCAACGCGACAACCGTCACTTGTCCCTTGAACAGTAGCTCCCCTGCTGCTGCTAGAATCAGCACTGATGGGGCTCTTCCCTCCGCCAGCTGGGATAAGAAATGAAGTGAAAAGATGATCGAGAATTAATCCTAATTATTATAATAACATATATTTGTACCTGCGGCTGTGGGACTAGGAGCTGGGGCACGGGTAATTGCACTGTGAGGACCACTGGGGTTTCTACCAAACTGATAGAATACTTGAGCTTCTGGGGAGTTTGGATCCAAGTGCAGGAGTGCTGCATCATCCACATATATGATTAACTTATCAAATTAACATTCATATGCATCTGCATGTATATTATTAATGAATAGAAAATCAAGTTAAAGATCAGAGATTGGGCGGGCATCAACAGGAGTGTGCAAATTATATAAATTAATGTACATAAAATTACAAACCAGGACATTGAGAAACGTTGGCAGTTGCGTGGCAAACCGAAGGCAGGCCTAACGCAAGTGTAACATTAATATTAAGACCAAGCTCTGGATCATTCCTATCTCTAATAATAACGCACAAACACTTCTTGTCATTCTTCAGGACTTGTTTGAGACCACTGCAACAGTCTGGTGTTGGAGCTTTCGCATTTCCCCCAACATAAGGCAAACATGTAGAAAGCCCTACCAGTTGATTTGCGCACTCCTCTCTATCTTTTGCTTTATCTGCCATTGTTCCACTACTGCTTATCATCATTAATAGTATGACCAGCATTATAATTATAACTAATAAGCTGTGCAAGCCCATTGCCAGTCTAGCTCTAATCAAGATCGAGATAGGGACTGAACTTATGCTTCGGCAACTTAGCAGTTAAAGGAGATAGCAGCTACATAACTAATGCGAGGTCAGAGCTTTGGTGGAGGTGGTGGAAATGGCCAATGGGGACCCATATACACACGCGCGCGCGCACACACGCACACACACATTACACATTACATGCTATGAATGCATATTCTTTCTTTGATGATTACATTAGACATTATCAGAGTCGCCAAAGATTTACTGTCAGCGCATCAGCATGCGGGGGTACTTTTTAACTTTTTGTTTGAAAAGAAAAGTGTGGAGCATTATTAACTACTAGCTATCAATAATGTGTGGCAGGCAACCAGTTGGCTTGGGCGGGAAAGGAGAAAAATAATACAGGATATGGATTTGATCGCTAGGACTAAACTAATTTGGAACTTGGAACGCAGATGAGATGACAATGGGGAATGGATGGGTAAAGAATAATATAATATTAACATCATATACAGAGAGAGCATAAGTGTCACTATTCTAAGCGATCAAGAACTGAAACATTCAAGAGTGGAGCTCAAAGTGCGTCACTTCACCAACCCCACCAACGCAATAAGAGGGATCGTGATGATCGGTTAATTTGGCTCTCAACTCAATGACATCATGCACAGTTTTGATGACATCGAAACCAAAGAATAAACTCCGGTCATATACATTAATAAGTGAGCAAGCATTATTCCAAATCTTCATTATATACATTATAACACTCATTAAATATAATAGATATTACATATAATTATATGTATATTATAATTAAAAATTTGTTTGGACCAACCTTGATTAGTATAATGGTAAATAGTATATCCCGAAATTCACTCCAAAATCAACAGAAGCTATTCTAAGTAATAGAGAAATCTACCCATATTTTTACAGCAAGTAAAAGAATTAAACTCGTTCCCTTAAAGTTGAGAAAGGGAGGCGAGAACTACTCAATTGGCGGTTCAAACGTTCAGTGAGTTGAAACTTGTGGAACATTATAAATCATTCAATAAATATATACACCCATGCCATTTGTGATATTTATTATTACTCGTAATAACTATACAAGATAAAATACTGGTCATTCTACTCCATCAAGATATACAACTTACATATTGTTCATTCCCACCATTCAAGTATATATTATTAAGAGATCCTTAAAATTTATCTAAAAAGTAAGAAAAACACATACTTAAAATATACTATATGTTTTATAATGTATGGTATATTGAAATTTGTGCTTCTTCCTTTTCTTTTTAAATGTTAGCTTTTTTTCAAGAGATTCCTCACTTTATTAATGAAATGCCATAAGATTATTTTCTTAAGCCCAACCTGATTGTGTCTTCGTGTGTGTTCAACATGGTACATATTCAACATAGTAGACAGTCGTGTGTCTGTGTATTCAGCATAATATATTTTCAACATAGTATATATTCATACTTGAGCATTATTTCTAAGTTAGATTTTTTCCATAATTTTGTTGAAATATACAAACAACTAATTTTCAGTACTAAAGAAAACAAAGATATAAAAGTGAATGTATAATTAAAATAATTTATTATTCTATTTAATTATTAAAAATAAACAATCTCTTATTTTCATTAAAATCACGTAGAATTCAACTAAATAGATGATATGTCATTGGTCTTGTAAAAATACATAAATTTCATAATATTTACATGTCGTTAAAATTCAAATGATGGGTCATCTTTATTATGCGTTGACGCATACTATTTATACTTATCAGTACTATGATCTATAAATACCATAGATACCATGTCATATTTTTCTTTATGACATGAATAACATGTCGTTAATAGACAAAATGACAAACGAAATGTCATTTAGGGTCTGCTTGCCATTTGAAATTTGAAATATTAGATGTAATGTTGTTGAAAAATAAACAACTTATCATATTTAAAGTAAAATTTTACAATGGTCACTTTCTCAAAACAAAAAAAATAAGAAAGCAAGAATAATGGTTCTTTTTCAAATTTTTAGGTATAAATTATTTATTACAAAAAATATTTCGGAAAAAATGGGCTACCTTTGATTTTTCTTTTAGTTTAGCTAATGGTCTTTGGATTTTGTAATTTTATTTTTATAAACAGTCTTTCTATACACAAATATTAATATTAAGAAAAAAAATCATTTCCAATAAAATGTACAATTTTCACATTGTTGGAGCAAATTTATAATGAGCCTAATGAGAAGCCAAGAGCTTTTTTCTCAAATATACAATGACTTATTTTTACTATTGGAGAAAAACAAATATGTAAAAATATATGAATAATTGAAATAATTTATTATTTTATTTAATTATAAAATAATAAATGATTTCTTACTTTCATGAAAATCATGTAAAATTCAACTAAGTAGATAACATGTTGTTGAAATAGTAAAATATGAAGACAAAATATCGTGAAAAGATTTAATAGCAAAACGACACATCTTTTTTATGCAAATTAAAAACAACAAGTCATTTATATGATGCATCAACGCATACTGTTGATGCTTGTCACTTGTATAAATAATATGGATTTCATGTCGCACCTACTGTTAGGATGGATAACATCTCATTTGGTTACACTTGTCAGGTTTAAAGTAAAATTGTATGGTAGTTGTCTTTCAAAACAAAAAAAAAAAAGAAAAAAGTACAATTGATTTTGTTTTTTTAGGTAAAGTATGGGTTATTATTATTTTATAAAAAGGTATTTTAGTACAAAATACCTATACATATATTTAGGATATACAAGTTTTACATTATTGGATTAAATTTAGAATGAGTCTAATGAGATGCCAAGAGATCATTTTCCTATACATATATTTATAATTAAGTGATATTAAGTTAAATATTTTCCTTAATTTTACCTAATATACAAAAAATGTTTTTCTAGATGGAGGAAACAAAAAAAATGTTTTTCTAGATGGAGGAAACAAACATGCAAAAAAAAAAAATTAATGATTTCTTACTTTAACTAGCATCATGTGGAATTCAACTCATTAGATGACGTACTGTTGGTCTTGTAAAATGTATAGATGACATGTCATCTATAATTTGATGAAATAAATGATTTGTTGTTTACTATCCAAATTCAAATGCTACGATCATACTAAAAATAATAAAATTAGGAATGCAACTAGTAAACAACGGTTCATGAGAACCCAGTTGAAAGAATCATTTTCTTTGTAAAAAGTGATTGTTTGGTAGAAGATGAGGAGGACAAGGAGCTTTTGAATGAAGGAGTTGCAGAGATGTTAAAGAGTGAG
The DNA here is from genome assembly GCA_030449875.1 of Aegle marmelos. Taxonomy (NCBI): domain Eukaryota; kingdom Viridiplantae; phylum Streptophyta; class Magnoliopsida; order Sapindales; family Rutaceae; genus Aegle; species Aegle marmelos. The sequence goes on from JASUUL010000014.1 coordinate 72,502, forward strand.
AAAATTTTTCATGAATATAATGTTTTTTAACATGGTTATTATTGTTTCATACATACTGTTTTCAATCTTTTATTAATATTGGATAATAAGGTAAAGAGATGTTAGTTGTAAACGAATAAGATTTTTTTAATGATAACACAATTGTAATTACACATTTTTTTAATTTGTTATATAAATTAGCATAGGCATAAAATAACTGACTTAATCATCTATTTATCACAAAATTTCAATATTTGGTGGCAAATGACGCTAGATTTAGTGGTGATGAATATAAGTGGTTGTGGTAATTGAGAGAGAGAATGCAAATGAGAGAGAAATTAATTTGTAAAAAAAATTAATAAGGATAATTCTAGATATAGATGAATTTAGTGAGATGAAATAATTTGAGGCATCAGATCAAAAAGTACTTTAAAATTCAAATATAATATGATTATAAGAGAAACTTTATCCAATTAGAGTAAAGCTATTGGCATTCCTCACTAACCTTATAAAACCTCATCCTTTATATTTAGTTTAATCATTAGATAAAATTACATTTAAGGATATGCACAGGATTTAAATCCCACTCATTTTTCAACACATATCCCGACTCATTTTGTTTTTTAAAAAAATTAAAATTAAAATCTCCTTCAACAAAAAATCTTAAACATCTTTCTCACTTTTGAATTCTAATTAATTTACTCTTGATAAACTCTAAATAATTAAGAACAATGAAATATAGCAGAATGTATGCATGCTTGTATTCATTATTTTTAATGGATTTCAACTCAAAAATCCTTTTTTTTTCCGATTGTTATTTAATTTTATCCAAATTAAAGACGGAAACAAACATTCACAAGTTTAGCACAAGTATTTCAAAAATCTTTATTGGAGAATTCAACTTATATTTAACAAAACCACCTGGAGTCCTAAACTGTTAGTGAGTGGAAGAAAAACATAATAATGAAGGAAGAGATTATAATAGGTATGGCGAACAAAGATGACAATATTTGAAATCTAAGTGTAAACACTTGCTGACCATAAATATCGAACAGGCCTTAGTTCATGGCTTAAAGGATGGGCTTCATTGTTAAACTGATCTCAAGGCCCAATCAGGTCAAACTTCCCTTCGTATGAACTTGGAGCTGAGTTTGAAAAGGCCGGGCACAGACCTATAATTTGCCATCCCTATGTACAAGATAAGAGAGTAGTGACTTTGTCTAAAGCTTCTTTAGTGAACCCTTTTTTTTTTCTCCTTTTATTTCTATGACATAAAAAGAAGTGGCCGAGCCGAATTAAAGTAGAATCGATTCTGCTGCTTTTATCAACACACAAACAAGAATTCTCAACTCCAACAGTCGAATATATCCCATTCTTGTCTCCATTCATATTTTAAATAATTTTTATTAAAATAATAAAGATATATACCATCATATTAAAAATAATAAATTAATTTAATTTAATTTTTAAATATTAATAATTAGTGTTTATTAAATAATTTAAAATATTATAATTATCCAATCTCAAGGACCTTAATTATTTTACCTAAAATAATTGATTCAACTGTAAGTTATTCTTGTCGATCGAATATATGTCCTTTTAATTTAACTCTCTCATATGTTTCCTTTGGCGTTTTGTTGGTTTCTTGTTGGGGCGAAGAACATTATGGCCCCTTGCTAATACTTTTTCCCTCTGTTACTTTTCTTTTTTATTCAATAAACGCCTCCTTTGAGGCTCACCTCTATTCATAAAAAGAAATATATATATATATAATTGGGCATAACACTTTAGCTATAGAATATGTGTTGCAAGTTGATGAATGTTTCTTGTTTAAATGCATATCTTTTGGAACGTAATAGTTTCCATTTCCTTTCACGTAAATTTAAAATTATATTTGTGGGATTTAAAAGATCTCTGTCCTTTATCTTCAACTTCAAAGTTCACTTTGCTGATTGAAGAAATGATACAGATGCCCTGTTAAATCAGTAACGATGATGATGAGTACAATTATTCCAAGAACATTCTCTTGACCTCTTGAGAACCTCAACTGCAATTATAAGAAAAAGATAAAGCAAGCAAACAAATGAAAGCCAACTCTTGGTGATAAAGCAAAAGCTCTCCACGTCTCGTGTGCTTATAGTTGCATTCATTTCCGAGTACCAGTTGCCGGCCGTTTTCTTAGGCGGTTTCTGCATCTTTCCCACACTCCATTAATTGCTCTAGTAGAGCGCATACATGTATGCTCTGCTTTTCAATTCCCTTCATAAAACTGCAATTAGCTATTAACATTGCTTAGACAAATTGATTCAACAGATGTTTAATTAACTGAAGATGAAGCACGTGTATTCCACGCAATATACGGGAATTGAATGCGTGAATATGAAAAACAAAAGCTAGCTAGCAGTACAGGCAAATAAAGAAAAGCAAAAGATGAAGAGTAGTCATCTTCATCTTTAACTGTCTTTATCTTTTTGCTTGTGTGCTTCTTTTCCCCACCCCTAAAACAGTGTCTTTACCTCTTACCTTTTTTCAGTATTAATTGCTGCTAGCGAATAGTATACACACTCTTCAGTCTTCACAACATAATATCAGCCCACATCCCAAACCGTCTGTATCTCGTTTCACTTTGCCACCGTCGTCTTCGTCTTCCCTTAATTAAATTCCCTGCATATAGATATATAGAACTATATATAAACATTAAACTACTCCTCAGCAAAGATATATAAAAACACAATTCAAAGTCCCGAGGAGCAGCAAAAGAGATTAATTAACGATGGAGATATTGTCACAAATGTGGTCACTCTTGGGTCTCCTCACCGTGCTCCAAAACGTTTTACCCTCACAGCTCCTTTCACTCCTCCACTCCTTCTATGAATCTCTCCAAGACCTCTTCAGTCCATACTCCTACTTCGAGATCCCAGAGTTCAACGGCTACTGCGGTGTTGACGTCAACGACCTCTACCGCCACGTCAACCTCTATCTCAACTCTGTCAACCCTGCGGGATCTAGCACGTGTCGCCGCCTCACCCTCTCTCGTTCTAGATCCTCCAATCGGATTTCCTTCACTGTTGCACCCAACCACACTGTTCACGACTCTTTCAGCGGTCACAGCCTCTCCTGGACGCACCATGTTGACACTGTACAAGACTCCTTAGAAGAAAAACGTAGCTTCACTCTCAAGCTACCGAAACGACACCGCCAAACCCTTTTATCAACCTACCTCGATCACGTCACCTCACGTGCTGAAGAGTTTGAGCGCGTTTCTCGTGAGAGAAGGCTCTTCACTAACAACGGCCACGGCTCGTACGACTCAGGCTGGGTTTCTGTTCCGTTTCGCCACCCTTCTACGTTCGAAACTCTGGCACTTGAGCCTCAACTTAAAAAGCAGATAACGGAGGATTTAACGGCATTTGCTAATGGGAAAGAGTTCTATCACAGGGTTGGACGTGCATGGAAACGGGGTTACTTGCTTTACGGGCCACCGGGGTCTGGCAAATCAAGTTTGATTGCTGCCATGGCTAACTATCTTTGCTATGACGTATATGATCTTGAACTCACAAAAGTTACGGACAATTCAGAGCTCAGAGCGTTGCTTCTGCAGACTACAAACCGTTCCATCATTGTAATTGAAGACATAGACTGCTCAGTTGATCTGACAGCTGACAGAATGTCAAAGAGTAGTAACACTAGTACTACTGCAACAACGAAAAGATCATCATCAATAAAGGAGATGGGCTCACGGATTACGTCTTCTACTTGTGGCAACAATAATAAAAATAATAATGGAGAAGAGAGCGGAAGGGTGACACTGTCAGGACTACTGAACTTCACTGATGGCCTATGGTCGTGCTGTAGTGAGGAGAAGATTATAGTGTTTACCACAAACCACAGGGATAGTGTGGATCCTGCACTGGTTAGGTGTGGGCGCATGGACGTGCATGTTAGCCTTGGCACGTGCGGGCCACATGCGTTCAAGGTCCTAGCGAAGAACTATCTTGGAATCGAGTCTCATCATGCACTATGTGATGTGGTCGAGAGTTGCATAAGGGCGGGAGGGGCCTTGACGCCAGCTCAAATTGGGGAGGTTCTGTTGAGAAACAGAGGCAACGTTGATTTGGCAATGAAGGAGGTGGTATCAGCAATGCAAGCGAAAATTTTATCCGGCGGGGAGGTGATGGAGTGCGATGAAATGGTGATAACGAGATCGCCGGAGAGTGTGGTGGTACTGAGATCGCCGGAGAATTGGGACTCATCGCCCGGGGGCAAGTATGGAAATGAAAGTAAGAAGAGGAAAGAGGGGACAAAGGCTAATTTCTTAGTTAGGCTTAGATCTTTGACCAGATCTGACTCCGGCAGAAAGGGTGTCTGCCGTGTGTTCTCCTAGTACTAAATGAGAATGAGGAGAAATGAAAAATAATAATAATAATAATAATTGCACTGGTTGTTTATTTCGTTTCATTAATTAATAATTAATTAATTTTTAGCTCTCCTTTCCTTTTGATGGTAGAATTTGGAGAAATTAAAGAAAGTAAATTTATTTTTGTTTTTGTTTTAGTAAGTAGCGGCGAGCACGTGACCGGCCAACTCCCTCCACAGAACAAAAGAAAACAAAATTTCAAAAAAAATAACAAAAATGAGATAGAAAAGAGAGAGAAAGAAACTGACAGTTGGGCCAATGAAACGGATAGCCTCATATCTACGCGTCAACTCATCCTTACCCAAGGCAAAGCAAACGGCCGTATGGCCAAGTGCCACCGTCAAATCAATAATATCTTCCTTCTCTATATTTATTTTATCTTCGTGGTCATCTCTGTCACAGATAAGGTAAACAAACAGACGGGAGGAGAGCGAGAGATAAGCGAGAAAGATTTGAGATTTTACACCCAAAAAAAAAAATAAAAGATGGGGGTTATTATAATTGATGGATCAACGGTAAGGGACTTTGTGAATGAGGAGGAGCAGTTCAAGAAGAGTGTTGAAGAGAGATTTGCAGCTTTGGACCTGAACAATGACGGGGTTCTATCCCGGTCAGAGCTGCGCAAGGCCTTCGAGTCAATGCGTCTCATCGAGACCCACTTCGGTGTTGACGTAGCCACCCCTCCTGAACAGCTTACAAAACTCTACGATTCGATTTTTGAGAAATTTGATTTGGATAGCAGTGGGAGTATCGATCTTCACGAATTCAGTGCTGAGATGAAGAAAATCATGCTCGCTATTGCTGATGGTTTGGGTTCTTGCCCTATCCAGATGGCTCTTGAGGACGATGATCAGAATTTTCTCAAGCAAGCCGCTGATCTGGAGGCTTCTAAGCTTTCTCACCCCTCTTCTTAGCTAATTTCCTTTCATTTTATCTCCTTCTTAGATTTCAGCACGGTGGTAGCAGTACTACTTATACTATTCAATAACTGCTAGTCTGCTACCCCAGTGTATTTCTGTTTCTTCAACTTAATTCCAGTTTTTTTTTTTTTTGAGTAAATAATAATTAACAAATACAAAGAATAATCCTTTCCCTATCTCTTTATTAATAATCCTTTCCCAATCTCTTTATTTCATGCTCACAAGATAAATTTCCATTCAATTCAACTCATTTTCACCATTTGCATTAACTTGTGGTACAAACAATTACAACGATTAACGAACAAGAAAAATATAATATGACAGGCTAAAAGCGACAGAGGATTTTGAGAATTCAAATCGAGTGTCAATCACGCAAGCATGAATGTGTGTTTTTTCTGAGAGAATGAGTAATGCATGGGCAGTGCATGTGTTTTTTCCATGGACCGACCATAAGCAGAACATAAGTCTAGCATCAATGTATAATAAATGCACTACTAGCCTTACGCTAGTGATCTAAAAAGGCTTAACATTCGACCAACGACTGACCTGATTTAAAGAATTAGTGGCATCATCATTTTCCCGGAACTGGAGCTACTGTCTTCAACATTAGTTTCCAAATAGCCTGAATTCCATGCAAAGGGTATAATTTTAAACAATAATTCGTATCTAATGAAAACAACCAAGCTTTATACCCAGAAAACTTCCACTTATGTGTCCCATCAGAAGCCTGCCACTGACCCTGAAGACAAAGTAAGCTGGAGGCTCTTATGGTCTTCGGTTTCAGTGAAGCCAGGCGAGCCGATCTAAATGCACTTAAGAATCAATTCTGGAGACTGGTATGGTTAATTATCATGTGCCATTCTCGAAGGCTCTAGGCATATCAGTGAGCATGAACTCCAGGCTCTAAGTATATCAGGAAGCATGAACTCCAATGCTGGACATCTATCTTATCAATTAGATCACATCTTGGTTCTTCTAGATAAAGCTATAGCTAAGGCATGTCCTCCTGTGTCTGATATCTGGAACTTCAAAAATTTCGATACTCTTAGTCCTATGAGACACAAGTCATTAGTGAATAGAGACAACAAAAGTACAAGAAGAGTATGCAGAGTTTGGCTTGTATGTGTAAGTCAAACTGTATAAAACACTACAATTCTAATAACACATTGCAAAGCATCAATGCCACAAAGTTTTGTATGACAAACCTCAATATACTTGATCTTTTACTCAAATCAAATATTGCAGAACATAACAGAATCAAGCTACTACTCTAGCCACTATTTGCTAAATTTTTAACTGCAAACTCCTTGCCTTTTAGTAGTCAGAAAGCACTATGAGCCTCTCAAAAGATTGAATACAAAACTAAGAACCTTCTTGCCGTCAAATATAAATCAGAGGATGGATACCCTATTTCACAAAGCATAACGTTACCTCATTAGAAAATGAAAACCTTCACAAACTTTCACATGACATTCAATCTTTTCACCACTCATCCTCTGTTCTGACAGTGTACTCAAAAGCTTGTATCAATTTCCCCAGGACAGAAATCCATTCAAATAATGAACAACAATTTCTAGCATGTAATATACAGTAGTCCACTTAGTTTAAGTGTTTAACTATCATGGCACAACCTGTTCCTGATATCTACCTATATACTACTGGCAATGACGCAAAGGTTGTTCTTCTAGGTGCAGAGGACATTCTTTCACACTATGAACACCAAGAAAAGAGTTCTCCAAGGCATCAATACTGAGATCAAAACCAGCTCATATGGTACGAATTTAAAATACGTGCACATCAAAAACGCGCGCAAAAACGCACATTAATATAAGTAAGGTACTTCTTTGCATCTAGAAATGACCTTTTCAGCATGGACAGAACATGATCATTGTGTGGCAAGTTGTTTAATGCAATGCAAAAACTGTGTTCAATAATTACACTGCATTATAAAGGAAGCTATCTTATCTCCAGTTCACTAACCATTAAATAAGAAACATAATACACAAGCAATTATAATTGGCAATGAATTTCCAAGCAATTAGAAAGAGTCATGGGAAATGACAGAAAACACGACAACATAGTTAGAAAAAGTTTCAGCAAAATGTGCAGGAATTGAAATCAAGGAAAACCCACGAGATGATAATAGAATTTTCTGTTGTCGGTAACAGATTCAAACCTGGAACTTTTGCATTTGGACCTGGGCAGCAAGACAACAGCCGAAGGGAGGAAGCCCTAACCTAGATTGAAGAAAAGTGACCATTTTAGAAGGGGGGATAAAAAGGTCACCAGCGACGCCTGAGAGATTCGAACTCTCGCGGGGAAACCCCATGTACTTAGCAGGCACACGCCTTAACCACTCGGCCAAAGCGTCACTTCGTGGTGAATCATCACCCATTGAGATTATGTATCATTAGTGACTTGAAAAACTGACAATGAATAGAACAGAACACCGGCTGAACCACCAACCGAAAGTTTAGCGAAGGCAAGGCAACCCCACGCACAAATGAGTGTGACTCACGCTCATACACGGCCATTCTTTCTTTAATATTCAACCGAAAGTGAAGACGCGGAAACAAATGAACTAACAATAAGATTGGCCAAACCAAAATGTCCAGCAGCGGCAGCGTAAGATTGACGTACTGGTGCCACGAATGCGACATGAGCGTTAGCCTCGTCTTCTCCACCACCGTCACCACCCTACCTTTACAAGAAGTTCTATGCCCCCAATGCCAAACCCACTTTCTTGAACATATGGAATCCATTAACCCGGATTCACCAAATCCATTAACATTACAGCAACAATTAGTCACTGACATTGACTTCAACTCCCTGCAGTTTGATTATGATTGTGAAGACAATGATCCATCCAATTCAGTTTCTAGTGGTCTGAAAAATTCATCGTCAGTGGGAATGAGAATGAAGAGTGTAGAGATCTCAGAGTCTTTATCACAAGAGTCTTGTGCTATTTGCAAAGATGAGTTCTCTCTTCATTCTGAAGCCAAACAACTCCCTTGCAACCATCTTTACCATTCTGAGTGCATCCTCCCTTGGCTTTCCCACCAATCTTCCTGTCCTCTCTGCAGGTTCCAGTTACCAATGATTAACCCATCGACGTGGTGAGCTGGGCTTGTTCGTCTAGTTATTTTCAGTAAATGAACGAAATGAAATGGCTGGGTAGGTATTCTTGTTTTTCCGGTTTTGGTTGTGGAGAGATGTTTTGCTCTTGACCTTTTAGTTTAGATTTAGAGGCCTCTGCTTATAATATGATTAGAACTTTATTGCAGGTCTTGTTAGAGAAACGTGAGATTGCCGCCATTTATATAATCCTCCTGAATTATGATCAAGTGTAAATCTGCAGTAGAAGGTGCTGCTTCTACATATAGCAATAACAATTATTATAATTACGCTAGGTGATGATGGAAATTTTGTGTTGCTTTTTTTAGCATCGAGTGTGAACAAAGCTTGCTCAACCTTGAATTTGGATTGTTTTATTAGACTTAAAAGACATAATCATCTTGTTCAATTGCTACATCTAATTATTCATTGCATTTCCATTACATTCTACTGGTTGCTGTGTGATTTCCAATCTTTGTGGTGTCCATGCATCATATTCAAAGATGACCAGTGGCCCGCCCACTTGGCACATTCACCGAAGGAAAATGATAAGGATGGCCTTGGCGGCCTTGGGAATAAGATAACAAACAAAACGACGCAGTGCCACATAATAAGTAATTTAATAATACCGCAGAAGCAAGCAACTCTCGAATCGAAATGGATAGAAATATCGTCGAATCTGAAATGACAAATTTGTTCGTAATCTTTTATTGTTGTCGTCGTCATCTGATCGTAGTCTCTTCTCTTCTTACACACGACCCATTAATCAATCAATGAAACACGTGACTTTTTGTCATTGAAAATAATTGAGCACAAGCATAATCAATCCCCGTACGCAACTGAACAGGTGGACAAATAATGTAATATAATAAAATATGTCAACCCATTTAATCATCATTTCTCTTTCCCGATCGAGCTCTCCTCTTTCATAATTAAACCAATCAACCACGTGAAGTCAAACTTGACCGTGTCAGCACGAACTTAATTCCTATGCGGTATGTACAATTAATATAGTTGGCCTTGTCCTAGAGTCTTGGGAATTAATATAAACTAGATCTCTGTGGAGTTTAGACATTCAAAGAAGCCGCAAAATCAAAGTCTTAAATCGTTATAAGACCCTGAAAGGGGTTCAATTATTTGAATGATCATAGATGTACACATGTAACGTGGATACACACACACGCATAAATTGTGGAAATTTCCATGCCCCCTCTTGTGGTGGACCTTTCCAAGCTTGAGCCAATGCCAAAACGATAGGCTTCGTAAGTCAAGATGTCTCTGTGTGCATGTGCGCGTGTATAAGTGTGCTTGTGTGTGTTAGGGACGCTAGCATTGCATAACCTTGTTATTGAGAAATAAACCAACGTCTTTGAGTCTAGCTACAACGTGCGTAACTGATCAATTACTATTGACCTTTGGTCGATCGATCGTCTTCTGCTTGAGAATTAATAAAGAGGTACGTGAATACCAAAGAAGATGATGATTGAAGAGTGGTTGAATCATGATATGTTGATGAAGGTGGCCCTGTTTGGTACGGTGCACGTTTTGGTGTATCTGATACTATCGAAATCATCAAGCATCTTCTCAAAAAACAAAAAGATGATCAGGAGAAATAGCAGCAGCTTCAAAGCAGCTCGGTTGGTAAGCATTCGGCGGATACTTGCTGTACTACAAGACATGCCTTCTGGTGGAGAACCATCTCCTTCTCCAAAGGATACGCAACAATCACCTACACCTGCACCCACCGGAGACATTGACGATTCAATTATTAACTCACTTCCTGCAGTCCCAGCCTCACCCTCAATTCATCATCATCGTTAATCTCAAATTAGTCTTGTTTCTAGCTTGCTGATGCATTAATTTATACATAAATATATATATGAAGGAATTCTTTTATTTAATTTGCACGTTCTTGGATCATGATATCTATTAATTAGAGTCTAGACTCTAGAATGAGGTTGTTTTTCAAGTTGTGCGTACACCCTTGTAGGCTTTGAAGCTTGCAGATCATTTCATTTATAATATATATAGCTTCTCTGTGGCCTGGAAATTAATTAAGCCAATAGGTAGATTCAAATTCATTGACGCTTGTGATTGGCAGACTAAAATAAACCCAATTAACCAGCATTAGCATGGACTTCTATCTCCAATTATGAGGTAGTTCGTCTTCCTTATATCGAAAGAGGCAATTGGCAATTCATTGTTGTTGTTATTTGAAAACAGAAAAATTAAATGCTGTGATAGATATACGTACAATTCTTCCTTGCCATGTATGGGTCCAATTAATAAAATCCAGAATTACCCCCAAACACTCGGCATATAGATTGAAGTTTTTATAATTTAAAATGTGAATTAACATAGCTTAGACAAATGTCTGCGTGCTGGATTTGAACAACGATATCGGTAAAAAATGGTGACAAAATAATGACTAAAATAATCACTAAAACAACATAGTTTTGGTTGTTAAAAAAGAAAGAAAGGAAAAAAACAAAATTTTATAGTTTTTGATTTTTTTATGGTTATTTTATTTTATCAGTCTAATGTATATTTAAAAAGTAGATCATGTACAAAAGCCCAACTCAAATTAGCCCAACCAACTCCACGTGGTAGTCACGTAAACTAAAAAACTTTGTATAAAAAATAGTACAAAAATTACAATAAAATCATAAATAATTTGTCCCATAAAATATTTTTGCGTTATAAAATATCTTATTTTATAATGATGTTCTGTTATTCTTTTTGTACATAAATACCACTAATCCATCAGCACAACAATCAATGATCGTTTGGCCACGTGTATCATTGACCTAGTCATCTCAGGCCAATCTTGCCTCGTTGCACGGCACAAGTCTCTCGTTCGTGTGTGCGTGTGTGATATTCGACAATTAGTACATTAATTACAGCTCCTGATTTCTCTACCACCTTCCTGATTCACGATGCCACTCCCAGCTACTCATCAGACGGTCATCTCTCACATACAATTAATTATTATTTTAAGTTTAATCATAATAATAATAGTAATAATTATAGTTCTCAGTTTTATAACTATAAAGTAAAATCTGAATTATTTATTTTTTAATTTATTTTTGAAATCCAATGTACCGAACACGTATTACATTTGTATCGCTAAAACGAAAACGAAAACAGATGCTTGAAAATGGTACCGAACGGGCCCTTAGTGCTTTAAAGGATTGTTATTTTCCCTGCCAAAACTTCAAAAAAGTTAAAAGGGCAAGTAATTTCATATTTGCTGATTAATTTATATTTCGAAACAGAATGTGCTACTAATTATGTAGAATTGATAATAATAACCAGAATCGTAATGGAATTAAAACGAATATTTATCTTTGGTTATCATGACGAGCAAAGACTAACAATAATAATCAAATATTTATATTATCCCTGGGCCGATATAAGTTGTGAGATTGACCTTTGTGAGAGAGTAAGCATTATCGATATCTTCCAATATTTTAAATAGCAACCAAAGGACAGTTGCTTATAAATAATTAAATTCTTTTTTTTTTTATGGTTACAATTTTCTCCGATCCACCGGATACACAATATAATATAATGTATTTCCTATTTAAGGATCGATCCAAGTCTCTCCTGCAAGAACATAAAATTAACCTTATCCCATATTCAAAGCTTAGCATCCATCCATGAAAGAAGTGATTGCGCCACAAGTCCGTTCAAGTACTCCTTCACAGAAACTGGCCATGCGCATGCGGACGCACAGCAATTCACGCGTGATATCGAAACTGATCAAACCCAAGATTCGCGTCATTCACATACTTGCACCACAGATCATCACGACTGACGTTGCAAATTTTCGAGAGGTTGTGCAAAAACTCACCGGAAAATGTCAACCTCAAGCTCATGAAAGTGGAAGAAAAGCCAACAATAAGAAGAGCATACAGTTGCGAGATGATGAGTGGCTTGAGAATGCGACAGGGGGCAACGGTGATATCTTGAGCCGTTTCCCAGATGGACGTACAGGACTGCACTCTTCTTCTTAATTAATTATTTCTCTACAAAATCTTCATCTTCACGAACTTTTCTAGTCATATACACCATATATAACCAGTGCATGCACAGATTTTTGTTCTCTTTGTCAGTGGCGTAAAGTTATAATTGGTTTCTCCTCGCTAAAAGCATATGAAATTAAGTTGTCGTTGGCCAGTTAACTTCTACTGAGATATTGACTTCTCTCTCATTGCAAGTAGCTAGGTACAATTATTGGTGTGATTATGTACGTATTCATGCCAGGCGAGTGCCGACCAATGTTAATATTTTTCATTAAATTTACGCTGAGATTACTTCTGTAAGTCTGTTCTGCTCAATTATAAGATGCATAACTAGATATAGTGTATTGTGTTGTATTGCTGAGAACATGACGCACAAATTAATGAAATATTAGTCAGTCAATTCAATGTTATGTATATGACTTGATAGTTTTGTTCTATATATATTAATGAGTTCCTTTCAGATTTAATTATCTTATCATTAGTTACCAATCACAGCTTTATTAATTAATTTAGTTAAAACATAGCCGTGCACCCACGTAAACTGTAAAAAAAAAAAAACAATAAATAACAAAAAAAATCTTTATCTGATGGAGAATATTGATGGATCCAGCCTAAACACGGCAAAGACAATTGCTTAGCAGTTCGCAAAATTAAGAGCACTTTGGTATTGCTTAAGTTTGTCAGATAATCACAATTATGTTGGACAATCTAATGCCAGAATCACGTTTGGTGAGTTAATTTGTTTCTCAAAGTATCAATTTTCTTTACTAAAGGCATAAAAGGTAGTTTTTGAAAATTAGATTATACAACAATATGATTAACAGATTTACTTTCCATAAATGCTTAACTCAAAATAATTATATGCTCGCAATTAAGTAAGTATTGATTATTAAATAACCAAATATTTATTAAACTTTCAATCAATGAGATAAGTAACAACCAAAATGGAAGTCACTTTTCCAGTGAAGAGCCACCGTCACTGGCAAGGCGTTACCGTCGCTGCCACCAATAATGGCATGTTCGGGAATTGGGACATCATCGGGAGAATTGTTTAGCATTCCGATAAAATCAGTCAAGTAATCCATTTTTTAACAATAAATTTGATCTATTAAAACATTGACAAAAAATATAGAATGTGTGTCCACTTAAGTCATTACACATGTCCTCATCATTTTGATTTACCAACTAAGTTACATTTTCAATAACTTATAATTTTTTTGTACACAGTTTACGTACACAGTAATTTTACTGTACACGTGAGAGACTATAAGTTATTAAAAATATAACTTAACAGCCTCCATTTACATCTGTGAAGATGATTATTTGGGAATCCATGTATTAATTGATTCCTTAAGAAGTTAATGCAATCCCAAACATACCCTTCATTCTTTAATCATTTAATAAAACAGTGACCAATGAGATAATTGCCAACACCGTAGCTAAGTAGATTTGAATTTGCAGTCCTAAACAACAAGACGGACTGTTCGTCTGCCGGTTTCAGCGGTCAGCACTTGGCACATGGTGAAGAGTTGATTTTGCTCTTGAGTACAACCGACATTGACTTTGCCATATAATCAAACCGCTACTTGTCTGTTGAAAGTCCAAAAGTAGAATTTCTCCTAAAATGTATGTTGGTTGGAACACACGAGAAACTCTGCTTCACCTCTTGTCCGGCTATTTTATAAGCATCAACGACAACTCGTAAAAAGCAAAAATTAAAAATAAATAAATAAACAAATGCTGTGTCAACTCTTTGACTACAACAGGCCTAAAGCTCAAATCAACTCATTTGAAAATCTGCAAACATGAGATTAAAGATACAACGTATATCTTAAATATAATTTTTAAATAATAATTTTAACAAAAATACAAAAATCATTAGTGGCGGAGGGCCCAAGTTTTAAAATGCCCCTGACTTCTACAGACTCTGATAACAAATCAGAATATGCCCAAAATGGAAGAATGTAGAAGTGCAAAATTTGATGAGAAGCATAACTGACCTCTAGTAGCAAACACAGTCCTAACCTAAGCTCCTTCTGTCAAATGAATTCTCACCAACCTTCCCTGCATTAGAATTCGATTATCGATGACATCTACGTGACTTTAATTATTCATTTGCATGCAAAATCAAGTCAGTAAGTTAAACACAAAACCAACCCAAAAAAAAAAAAACCACAATAAAATGAGAAAGAAATATAGATACGATAATATAACAGAAATGCTTAAAAGGATAGATGTGCACGAAAATGAAGGCAACTTTGGAAGTTTGAGAGTCTAACAAAAACAGAGTGATCAGTTCTACTTGTTCGATCGAGGATCTGCCCCCACACCAGGAACCACATTAGCCTTTTCCTTGCGCCTCTTTTGAGCATCAAGTATCAACATCTAATGCGCCTTTAAGTCTAGTAAATGCTACGTGCGGCAAAGCACATATATCAACACCAGAGGCCCTTAATTACCCAGCTTTTTGGAGTTGTAAGCTTCATTTATCAATCAAAACAACAATTTACAGTGTCTAATAATGGGGCTAATCCCAGGAGTTAACAATGATACTCAGTTTTATACACTCGATGCACAAAATAACAGAAACAGAATTACAGAATGTCAACCAATGAATTTTAGTTCCTCATTTCTATAATACGATGCATACAACTAAACAGGAAAGAAAGGGAATAAAAAAAAAAAAAAAAAACTGTATATGTTGATTACGTCCTTAACTGTGGTACAATAAACTGATTTTGCTTGCCTGTATGTAGCATGCTGGCTTGTAAGAGAGTACCAGAAGCCAGCGGTGGAAGCATTATCACCCTCATTACATGGAGAGAGAAATTGAAAGAGGAGATGAACAACTTGATTTGTATAGAAAATTAGACTCCACCAAACCTGAAAAGGAAAACCAACTTTTGTTAGTCATTACCATAAATGTTTCGATTTCTAAAACTTTTAACAGCGATGGTTCACATATATATTATAAAGGGCAACAATTTATCTCTGAAATGAACTTGAATACATACAAGCAGCCAGAAATGTCTAAAGGGTTCTACAAAGACTCAACAAGCCAGGTGGCAGATGATTTCACAGCTTTGGTGTATAAGACAGGTCAATTCATGAGAATAAGCAGTTCCATTGAGAACTTGAGTTCTTGAGAAAAGTTCTTCCCTATTTACATTATCCAATCTGCCAGTATTCAAAAAGGAAATTGCATACATGTCACTTAACTCCTTCAAGAATTTTCAGCTCATCCGTTATCAACCATCATGAGAAAAGCTACAGACTTTGACAAAATATCACATAAACTTCAGTCATCTGTTAATCTCAGATTACAACAAGCCTTCACTAAGAAATTAACATGCCCTCATATTCAATTTTATCCATCCAAAACACTTTCAAGTTGATAAAATACCCATATAGCCTAAAACAAAGTATCCATCTTTAATCCATCAAATATACTTGTGAAATTCACTACAAACATGTGCTCTTCAATATGAAGACAAACTAAGAGAACTCATACATCTTGCCATGTGAAAAGTGCAATCGCTAACACAATGGAAAGTCTGAGCCACAAGTGGTATTATATAGAACAATCACTAAAACATAATAAATATACAAGTAATCACCAACTGGTTATATTAAAAATAAAAAAATAAAAAACCAAGTGATATGTGGGACATTTTAGAATAAAAGTACCGAGCTTTAGCCACCAATATGTATCATAGGTCTATTGGCTGTCTTTGCAATATCAAACATTCCAGCATGTGCAGCTTTCTTCCTTTTCACCTGAATCATGTCAGAAAGATACAAGTTCAAAAGAGATTAGCACCAATTTAAACAAGAAAGCTTGAAAGCTGAGTCATACACTCATCAATTAGAAATCCAAGATGCCAAGTAAGAGTTTTATGCTCCTATCAGGTCAATTTTCCCATTATGCTATGAAGCAATAACAGACATTACTGACCAGCTAAATCCTAACTTATTCTACAAGATGTGCATTGATGGTAATTCACTAGTAATGGGATAAAGTGTGTCAATTCTCGAACTTAACACATAAGGGAAATAAAAGCATCATGGAAACACTTCAAAATTGATACCGCTGCTCCAATTATCTCTCTGAGTTCATCATCAGATGCATTCTGCCGGAGAGGATCTCTTAAGCTAACCTGAAACAACTAGCATCAGTAAGAATTAAAAAAAAATTATTCGACTGTGTAGTGTAGGACAAGGAGAATTGGTTGAAGATTGTACAACTCACCTCTGAAGGACCAAAGAGGCATACTTTGAAGTTTCCGTCAGCCAAAAGTCGCAATCTATTGCAACCAGTACAAAAGTGCTCGGTCATGGATGTGATAAATGAAACAGTACCATGATGCCCATCAATCTTAAAATTCTTAGCTGTTTCTGTTGGATGATCCAGCATTCTCCTAAGACCTGGAAACTTTTTTACCTATAAAATTAAGATAAGTTAATTATGGAATGCCGAGAGAACACCCTCAAATCTACAAATAAAATCACTTGTGAGAGTTCTACCTTACCACTGTATCCAACATTTCTGCATAAGGTACAAGCTTCTTAACATTCCAGACATTTCCATCAAAAGGCATGAACTCAATAAACCGAATATTAATTGGTCTATCACGTGTCAACTCCACAAAATCACATATCTCATCATCATTAAACCCACGCATCACCACACAATTCACCTAAAAGGATACAGCATAAACGGAAAGAGAATATTAGTTCAATTTGTCTAATAGAAAGCATTGCAGAAGAAATAGCAGTGAGGGGAAAGTAGTTTAAAGTAGCTTAAGACTTACTTTAACGGGATTGTAGCCAACCTCTACAGCAGCATTAATTGACTCCATAACCTTTTCATGGCCTTTGCGCCTGGTCAAGAATTCAAATTTTGCAGGAACTAATGTGTCTAAACTAACATTGACAGAAGTAAGGCCAGATTCTTTGAGCTTTGGAAGCTTTCTGGTAAGGGTGAGACCATTGGTCGTCATGGCAAGGGTCTTAAGTCCTTTCAAGTTAGACAAATGGAGGCAAACCTCTTCAATGTCTTTCCTAACAGTAGGCTCACCACCGGTTAAACGAATTTTATCAACTCCAGAAGTTACAAAGAGATGAGCCAAATGAAGAATCTCATTGAGTGACAATAACTGGGGTTTAGGGAGCAGGTCAACACCCTCAGCTGGCATACAATAGTGACACCGTGGGTTGCAACGCTCTGTCAAGGATATTCTTAAGTAAGTGTGCATCCTTCCAAAGGAATCAATTAACATATCAGAAACACGATGATTATCTCTGTCTTTGGAGGGATCTTCTGATAAATTAGCAGAAGAAGTGGCATAATTCATGTTTGCGACAGATTTGTGCAACAAGTGATCATCAGTACCACTTGTCAAAACCGAAGGTAAGCATCCAAGTTGAGAATCAACCTGATTATGTTTGAAAGTATAAAAGCAGTCAGCCTGAAGTGGGCATAAAATTTCCGAGCGGTGTGTGAACAGAATCAAATATGCATGCTTGAGTAGACGAACATTTATATGATTAAACTAGCATCTTAGAAAAAGATAAGAAGCAGGCAACTGAGTTCAGAGACCCATATCCAAAGAAATGGCATAGAAGAATTTAAGAAAAATAAAAGATAAAAAAAAATATATCACATATGACGTACATACCAAGAACAAATTGGAATTTCTGATTCCTAAGCGCAACAGTCAGTGATTTTAGATACAGTGCCTCATCTTTGCCCTGAAACAATTAAGAAAAAGAAAGAAAATAATTCTTATGAATATGATGATAAAGATTATGGAAGAAAGCAAGCAAAAAAAAAAAACCAAAGACTCTGAATGACCTCGTTTCGTTTGATTCCACGATTTCCCGTGTCTGTGGGGAAAATTTTTAGAGTAACTGAA